>JAXDDX010000150.1:765000-1005000 GCA_034670405.1 Hoplostethus atlanticus | reverse complement strand
TGAAATGAGATATCCACCATTTGAAAAGAGTGACGCTACGTTTAGAACAATTGATGGGCAAAAACTGAAACAAATGATGTCATGTATTAAAGGATAATAGGTAACTAAGGTAACTGGTCCTTGGTTGATGAAATGACAGTAGCTTTATAGACTGCAACATCTATATTTTAGAGATATTGAAAGATGAACTTCAGCTAATAATTTTTTCCCAAAATGGATATATAACATTATGGGATTTTGGGAATGAACTCATCACATCTAACCACATAATCAGGCTGCGGCTTGGAAGCCTTTCAGAAAAACGATGCTGGGTTTTAAAAATTGTGTTGGGTGAGTTAATTGCAGTTCAATCTTGTAGTGTACGTTCACCAGAAGCATAGCATAGAATCATAACATCTGAGTTTTGACCTTGGAGAGTGTCACACCTCTCCCACCTACCCATGTTTCCTTTCTGTTTAAGGTCAGGCCTCGTTTCAAGTGGTTAGAGCAGGGGAGGGCAACCCTATTTGGCATGAGAGCCACTTTTTCCTGGACTAGACTGGAGAGATCTACTTCCACATACTTTTCCCACAATACCAAATGCTATTTAAATGCTTGTTTAAAACCTCAAATGATGGTGCTTGTTGGGAAAGATGAAATACTAGTCCTCTTGGATGGAAATGATACAACACCCGCAAAGGCTGGGTCACTGGTTAAGAAAACACTGTCTGCAGTACAAAGTGTCAAGTGTGTTACAAGGCTCTTTTGCCCCTAAACATATTCCTGTGCCCCGACATTCAACTCTGCACCCTAACCCTGGGATTTTAATCCTGACCCCGTAGGAGCCCCGAAGCCCTGGCGCCCTAACCTCACATTCAGCTCTGCCTTACACATGGCAGCCAGACACCAGCGTATCTGAATTTACACCAGCGAACAAACCATAGATAAAAATATGATCTGTTAGAAGAACGAAGCTCTCGTGCACGCGTGTCTCGTGTGTGTACGTACATGCGTGTGTGTGTGCATACGTGTGTTGGATGCTTCGCTCCAGTGCACGTCCTTGATGCATTATGTGTGCCAAAATATGTAGAGATGAAGAGAGGCACACAACACACACACACACACACACACACACACACACACACACACACACACACAGCGGCAGGTCATGGTCGGCCGTTGTAGGGAACCCCTGTGTTGCTGTAATGCAATCCTCCCACGGAGAATGTTCTGGTTTCAACCCTGCCCTGCGGAGTGTGCTTCCATTGCCAGGTACGCAGACACAGCCCCAAGCCTCCAGGGCTCGCCCTTGAAGTTGGGATATACACTGACTATATTATAGTTACTCAATATAATATTATATAACAAGAACACGGCTCTGGATTTGAGTTATCTCAGTTTACGCCACTCATACAAAAGAGTAGTTGTTTTTAGTCCCGGAGGAGGATGCTTTTAGACATGTCAGCGCTCAATCAAAACAACAAGAGCCTTTCACGTCTGGCATCCATCTCGGCCCATGTGGCTGGAGACAAAAGGAAACAGTTTGGAACAGTTTGGGTTGGATTTTGCCAAGGAGAATTTTCTTACTCTGTTCCAGACTTTTTGTTTTTTTGGGTACCTGTTTATTCCTTCCGAAAGCAACCCTTACGCACTGCACTGAAAGAGCGCGTCCTTTTCTCTCCGGGCTGTTTACGCGCAGAGTCGACGACGTTGAGTTGATTTCAGGGTGTTTTGATGCTAATGGGGGATGTTCGGGAGGAGGAGCAGCCCGTGGCCTGGTGAGCTCCAAATGTTCAGGTGTCAGTGAGAGATGCTTATTACTTCTGACAGGTGACGAGGCTTTTGCGGTTGAGAAGATCGGAGGAGGTTTGGCTGCTGGGACGACGATGATATGGTTGCCCTAGTTGAGTGATTTCAAGGTGTGTATCGGAGTGTGTGGGAGTTTTACCAAAGAGTCTAGGGAAGCTGCTTTGATGTAGCCGGGGTCAACTGGCAGAGCAAGAGGTGATAAGGAGACTGATTTGTCAATCAAGGGTCATGCCATGACAAGCATTTCTGACACCAACCGCCGCTGTCCAATTTAATTACATTTTAATTCACCACTTAATTAAAACTGGATGACTGAGCAGGAAACTATTGGGGCGAGTGACAGATGAAATCCCGCCCTTACAGCAAGGTTGAGCTTGCTTGGCGAGGTTGGGATCAGGGTTGGGTAGGTTGCTTTAAAAATGTATTCCATGCTGGTTACTGGTTTCCTCATCTACCCAAACTCTTCTGATTACTTTCAGTTTCTTTCAGATCACTTTGCCATATTTAAAGTAAAGGTACAGATGAGAAAAAGTAAGAAAAGTTCAGGAAACAGATAGAACACCTTCTGAGTTTCTCGCTTTCACTTTAAAAGTATTCCCAGAAGTAATCCTCTAATTTCTAAAAGTATCTGTAATCAGAATTTGTGCATAAGGGAATACAGGTACATTTAGTTGGATTTAGTATTGGTGACGCTGTTACCCAACCCTGTTTGGGAGTGCATCCTGAAGTCTACGTCAAGAAGCTGCGGTTGAGTCAGAGGAAGTAGTTGTTGACTGTTTTAGGTCCCGACGTGTTTGCTTAGCACCGCCGAGAACATGTTGAAAGTAAATGTTTTGCAAGGTGTTTAAGCGCTCCACTTAAAGACTCTTATTCCCCCCGGGGGGGTTCTCCGTGATGGATGGATGAAAGAGACCGAAAAATGGAGGAGGAGAGCTAATCGGGGTTAATAAGCTGCTGTTATTTTGACCCGAGGCGAAACACAGATAAGGGACTCGAGAGGAGATGGGGAGGGAGAAAGGGAAATGAGGGGAGGAAAAGGCGGAGGAATAAAAGACTTTAAACAGAGAAAGAGAAAGAAGAGTGTGATGAGAAATAAAGACAAAACGACAGGGGAGTAAATGGCTAGTTTGAGAGAAGAAATGGATTTAGTTAGTGAAGTGATAGGAGGCCTGCGGTGGTGTGTGCGTGTGTGTGTGTGTGTGTGTGTGTGTGTGTGTGTGTGTGTGTGTGTGTGTGAGAAAGCTGACAGGGTCACATATTGTGCAATACATATTTCACACCTGTTGAACAGCAGCATGTTTTGCCCATAATTACAAGCATGAATCACAGCCTACCGTCTGGATGTCAAGCGGCGGGGGGGGGGGGGGGGTAGATGAGAGAACACAGAGAGGATGGAAAAGGATGACGGAGAGCAGAGACGACAAAGGGAGGGGAGGCAAAGTGGGAGCAAAGAAGTGTGTGTGTTGAGTTTGATTGGGGGAATGAGTAAGTGAGGAAGAGAACGAGCGAGGAAGCGAGGAAGGGAAAAAAGCAAAATACGCAGCCCGAAAGAGGGAAAGAGGGGAAGAGAGAGTAGAGAAAATACAGGAGATAAGTATTTTAAGTAAGATAAGGAGAGAGTGCGTGATGGCGTGTCAGAGATGCGAGGAACACGCACGGGATGAAGCCTCGGAGGAGTCGACGGACGTGAAGCCCCTTGATGTTGAAAACCACCTTTCAGCTCCAATTTTCTCTGTTTGAAACCAGAGGAGACGGCGCTAAAAGGGTTCCAGTGTTACCGCCTGCCCGTACACCTACCGACACACACACAGACACACACACACACACACACACACACACACATGCATTGTATATACTTAGTGCAATTTGAATGTAGTGCACATATGTAATTCTGGGTACAAACATTCTCACAAACACTCACGCGGTAACAAAACACCTATACAAGCACTCTGAAACCTAAACAAGGCACGCATCCATATACACACCCACACACACAATGGACACAAACACACACATTAATGTTTATGATTGTAAAGAAAGCCACATGTCTTGTGTGTATGTGTGTGTATTAAAAGAGAAGTGTGAGAAATTAAGAAAGAAAGAAAAATAGCAAGAAAGAAAGAGTGGCATGCACAACACACGTGTGGTGGATTGAACATAGGAGCCATTTGTCTGACTGTCTGAGGCTATTAACAGAGGTTTTATTTGAAGCCAGCGTAAACCCCCAACAGCCAGAAACCTCTAAAATTAGATTGGAAACGGAAAAAGCTTTATTGGCAGTGTCAGATGACTCTGATCTGGCAATATGTAAACAGACAAGGCCATCGCCATAGAGACAAAGAAATAAACCGGAATATTGTAAAAAATCCTATAAACAGTGTGATGCTGCGCTTATTGAGGCAAAGGTTGGAAACTGTTGCAGTAGGTGATTTTGTCTGTTCGACTCCCAGCACAACGTCCTATCAAGATCAAATTTATTAAAAACACAGCAAGTTAAATAATCACAAAATGTCTGAGAAAATAATCCCCCCCGAGATCAATGTCACCTCATTGTTATGAGTACAAATACCTCTGCGGTGTGTTAATTATCATTTGGACACCCAAGATCGTTAAAGAAACATCTCACACCGTCCGTCTGCTGTTTTTAATCAGACTCATTTATTTGATCTGTCCGCAGTCCATCATAACCAGTTTGTCCTCTTACTGGCTGCTGCCGTGGTGTCGGCGCAGGCCCTGGACCCCTCCCACAACCTGGCCAATGAGAGGACTTCCATCGAGAGGACCTACGAGCTGACCAAATACCTGGAGTACCAGCTCAAGGAAATCAAGGACACATATGTGAGTAAAAGTTATGTGAGAGATATATTTCAAACATTTTGACGTTTGCAGCTGCAGCTACAACTCTGTGTAAATCTAGTGCCAAAATGAAAGTTCAGACAGATATATCAGAAAGTTCATCGTTCCTACCTGCGTTCTTTTGTGAAATCAAGACCTAAATACCTTTCCAAAGTTTCCGAAGCTGTTTATTTGAATTTCTACACTTCAATTCAATTTGGCCACGTCGCCATCCATGAAATGCTTGCTGAGTTGTAAACATGATTTGATCTGGTGACACGCGAGAGCAAACTTAAATCCATTCATGCTGTCTTGTCATTTTTCCATGGCTGCTCCAGCTGTCCTACCTGGGCCCTCCGTTCAACGAGAAGGACTTCTCCCCCCCACGCCCCAACAGCACCGCCCTCTCGCTGCCCAGTGCCGCCACCCGGCTGGAGCTGTGGCGTGGCCTGGAGAACCGAGCCAGGCTGGCCCAGAACCAGCGGGCCTACTCCGTCCTACTGGCGGCCGTCAGGGAGCTCGCCCGCTCTACCCTCTGCCCCTACCTCCAGACCTCCCTGCAGCACTTCTGCACAGGCCTGGACGGGCTGCTGGGCTCCATATCCGGGCTGATGACCACCCTTGGTTATGCGCTTCCTCCTCCTTCTGCAAATATGGAGAGTAATAGCGGCGAGCTGCAGTACCCGCGGAGGGAGACAGGGGGCGACAGCGGGCGCAGCAGACCGGCCCCGCTGATGAGCCAGAGTCTGTACAAGGCCAGGGCCGGAACGAGGACCGAGTCTGGTCAGCGTGACAACCAAAGAAGAAGTGGGACGAGGGTGGTCAGGGGAGAGATGGAGGACGGCGTCAGGAGGGAGACGACAGAAAAAAAGAGAGGCAAAGAAGGGAGGAGAGTGGAGGCGACCAGAGCTGGCGGGAGGAGTGGAGCGTCGAGGGCGAAGGGGAGAGGAGAAAGAGGGAGGAGAGGGAGGAGAGAGGAGCCCGAGAGTTGGAAATGGGCCGCCGGCGAAGAAGAGAGAATACGGGAGGAGGAGGAAGAGGAGGAGCCGGAGGCAGAGGGAGGGACGGAGAGATGGGGGAGACGGCTGTTGAGTATCGTGGAGGACGGAGAGGAGAGAGAGAGGCAGGGCCCAGCGCAGCCCGAACCCACAGTCAGCGTGTCTCATTCGGGCACGGGGAGCTCCGCCTCCCTGCAACAACCGGACATCCAGACCAACAACAACAACAACAACAACGACGACAACCAATACAGCTACAGCGTCGACTACCGCGCCCAGAGCCAGGACACGCCCAGAGAGGAAGACGGCGTTATCGGAGAGAGGGGGAGAGGGTATTTGGTGGAGGAGAGGTACAAGGCCGGAGAACCTCCCTCCATGCTCTCCTCCTCTTCCTCCACCTCCTCCTCCGTCCATCAGCAGCGGCGGCCCCCTCGCTCCCTGTTCTCCCCCCCTACCCTCCACCCTCCTCTCTCGACTCTCTCCCTCCTCTACCCGTTCGGAGTGGGCGAGGAGCACACCCTCCTCCCGCAGCCTGTCCCTCTGTCTTTACGCAGGGGTCCCGCCCTTCTCCCGCCTCCCTTGCCCCCCCTCCTCTCCTCCTCCTCCTCCTCCTCCTCCTCGCCGCTCCTGTCGGTGCGGCCTGCGCTGAACGACTTCTCTAGAAAGGTGGAGGGGTTTTGGATTTTGCGAGAGCTGCAGAGCTGGCTGTGGCGGTCGGCCAAGGACTTTAACCGCCTCAAGAAGAGACTCCGAGGCTGAGGAAGTGAGGAGGCGCTGAGGCAGAACTGGACACTGAGACAGCACACACACACACACACACACACACACACACATAACAATATATCACATGCACCGAATCTGAGTGGACTGCATCTGCGCATGAAATATAAAAGCATGAACCTGACTGAGTGCATTTACAGACCTTTACTCACATTGGCTAAACACGCACACGCGCCAGACTGACATATAGACACATTCATTCTTACACATTCATTCATACCGTGTTGCTCTGTGGTGGAATAACTGAATGAAGGACTGTTTGGCAGGTCACCAGCGGCGCTAATGGAATATAACACACACAAAGCCAACACATTACCAGCACTGTCGCCCGCCTAATGCACATAGCAGCTCATTGAGCAAGAGACACTGGGACTGGGCTGAGTTACCGGACTTCACGGCTCATAGATCAACAGAAATACCACTGTAGGTGGTTAGACGCACACGCGCACACATGCACGCGCACACACACACACACAGACTGACTGACTGACAGGCAGATAGATGGACAGTGCAGCTATTGACTGAACGCTGATTCAGTGACCCTAGATGTGTGAATCAGCAAACATGAGGCAAGAAGGGAATGGGTTATGAATGGGTGAGAGACAAAGGGAAGGGCGAGGGAGAAGGGGAAATGGCCAGAGGGATGGAGAGGGCACAGAAAAGGAGAGGAAGAGGCAAGAAAGGAGAGGAAGACGGGAGGAGGCGTGAGTCAGCGGATGAGCACTGGAAAGAGCGGTTAGAGGGGTACTGCTGAGTAATCAGAAATCCTCCGGACAGTTACAGTAATTCTACAACAGCGCTACACAAAGTGTCCAGTCAGAGATGGTCAAGCGCACACACACACACACACACGCACACACGCACACAATTACAGTGGTACACAGTGGTGTGTCCTCAAGTACCACTCATTTCTATGCTGCTTTTGATTCTATTTTGTACCATGATGATGTTTTCCACTCCCGAGTAAGACAAAACATCGTCTTCACAAGATGTAGGATAGAGTCAGTGTCCCAGGAAAACCCCGACATCTCTCATTTTCCTGTTTCTGACTTTTACAGTTTAAGTCACTTTCAAACACAACAGAAATAAGAGATATTCAAGACCTGATCCTGGTCAAAATGCTTCCAAACACTCAAAGTTCAGCGATATCAATGGCGACTTGTGGATGGCTCAATTTCTTTTGCAAGTAAACTTTGCAATGTTCCTTGGACAGTGCGTACAAAGGTTAAGGATCGTATCTCTGTAATATTTATTGAATGAAATGTTTATTTATTTTTTTCCAGTGTGAAAATACTGTACCGTAACACAAGAAGAGAATAAATATGAGCTTTTGTACTGAGCCTGGGTGTTATTGGTCATTTGGGGAGAGGCCAGGATGGGAGACAGAAAGAATGTATATGGGATTATTGTTTGTTTCGTTTTATAGGGATGGTTTTGGGTGATTGGCACAAGGGGAGAAACGTTTGGGGTCGGGGCATTTCTCAAAACAAAGGCCGACTCACATTCATCGCAAAAGCAGAGAAAGGGGGGCGGGGTATTTGGGGCTTTTTTTATTTGTCTGTCCTGGCGAAAATTTATGATCTCTCGTTTTCTTTCATCTTTCTTTTCCCACCTCCCCCAGCATCATTCGTCCTCCCTCCCTCCCCTCTTGCTTTCTTCCCCTGTCCTACTATCCTACTATCTCACGAAGCTCCTCTTCCCCAAAACATCCATCTGACCTGTGACTGTGAGGGATTTGCATTAGCACAAACAGACGCAGGTACAAACACAGCCCCCACACACCCACACCCATAATCCCACTAACTGCCTTGTTGTGTATCAACGGCTGCAATCTTTGTGTCTCCGTCACTAATCATTTTATTTGTCTCTTGTATATCTCTTTTTCTCACCTGTGATCTTTTTTTCTCTCCAATTTGTTCTTGCTTTTTGTTGTTTGGTTCTGTTTTCCCTCATCTGTCTGTCTCTCCCATGCTCTCTGGCTCCTTCTCTTTGCCCCAGGCCAGATATTAAGGGATCACTGAGAATCTCCCTCCTTCACCTCCAAGGTACACACCTGCACACAACCGCACGCCCGCCCTGACACACACACACACACACACACACACACACCGACACACACACGCACACATTTAGAAATAAGTGCACATATGCACTGAAACATCCACCTTAAAAGCGGTGTTGGTTGAGCAGGAAGTGACTTATGTGGGGGCCGGTTGTGTCAGTGCTGCTGGTCACGCTGACTCCCATGACACACAGACACACAGTGTGAAAGGGTGAACCCTGAATAAGGTTACACATACTCAAACACACACACACACACACAAAAACGCACTCATGCAAACACGCATAATGTGTGTTTGTGTTTCACAAGCGACATCAGAGGGACCACCACTAGTCAACAAAGACAGCTTTGTATGGTGTGTGTGTGTGTGTGTGTGTGTGTGTGTGTGTTGTTTGCCCCTGTGTGGGCTTGCAAGCGCAGCACGTGTGTGAGTCATTATCTCTGTATGTGTCAGAACTTCCTTGGAATGAGGCTTGTCATGCATAACTATCTTACGCCCATCACTCACTGTTGTCTCTCCCTCCCTTCCCCCCTCCCTCCCTGTCAGTGAAGCAGAGACAAATTGCTGTAACTGATACATAACAGGATAGCTTCGTCCCATTAGGATGACTCAGCTGGTGAGTCCATAGATATGAATAGATGACAGAGAGTGACAAGACTGACATTGTTGGCTTGTTCAGCCGATCAGGCAGGTGCTGCTCTCTCCTGAACCCTTGCAGGCCTGTCTGTAGGGTCGGCAGTCTGTGGGTTGAGTTATAGCCTATGACATCAAATGAGATCAGACACCAAAATCATCCATGTGTCCCCCGTAGATCACTTCATCATACACTATGTTGAGTGACAGTGGGCGATTAGCTTTATCTCAAACGTGAGAAAAAGAGAAAACTCTGAAGCTAAATGGTGATTAATCTTAAATCTGTGTATGTAGGTTGGTCGAATTTACACAAAAGATGATCTAAAAATCTAAAAAGCAGCGACTACTTTCCCTGTTTCCATGAGTGAACGTAGTGGGCAATGGCAGACTGTGTACAGCGGATGAATACGTGGTTGCTCACCTGGCTACATCAGCTACACTTCATGTTTTTAATTTAGGAATCTACAGGCCATATAATAAAAACCACTAACCGTTTTTTATTAGTAAAAAGTCTTTGGGTAACGCTAGCTGCTAGTGTTAGCATGGAGCGCAGGAGTGAATGATCTACCGGGGGACGCCATGTCTCCCAAAACCTCGGTGTATTCCTTTAAGATGCACAGATGCGCTCGCTGAGCCTCTCTCAGACCTCCTCCTCCCCTCCGTCTGTCCGTCCGTCTGTCTCGCTCTCCTTTCTCGTCCCACTGTCTCCCAATCTTTTTTCCATATGTCCTCCTGCCTTCCTTTGCCCTGTCCATCCATATGCCATTCTGCCTGACTGCACGGGAAGCTATTTGGTGTCATTTCGAGTCATTTGTGCTTCATTTTCACACCAAGAGTCCCCCACTTTCTGCTACAATCAAACCCTTTCACACTTTTCCTCAAATTCCCTTGGCCACCCCCGCACTCTCTCCCTCTTTTTCCATCTGTCTATCTCTCCCTCTTTTTCTCTCTCTCTCTCTCTCTCCTCTTCCCTCTCTGTTCTGCTCACCTGCAGCACATAAAAATTCCTCTTTTCTTTCTCCAGAGAATTGTTGAGTCGCTCAGGGATTTACTGCATTCCTCCTTGCTTTCTCTCCCTCTCTCTGTCTCTCTCTCTGGTTCTCCCTCTCTCTGGTTCTGTCTCCCCCCGTTCCTCTCTGTTTTGGCAGCACTACATAGCATTCGATTTGGCCTGTCCTCTCCTTTTGTCTTTTTAGTGCGCTTATATCCCTCTATAAGTCTCTCTCTTTATTCTTTCTCTCCCTCTCCATCCCTTTCTCTCTTTATAATAACACATTCTAATCCTATACCTGTCTCCGATCCTCTCCTTCCCATGGCCCAACCCTTTTTAAAAAATGTATTTACCCACATAGCACCTACGATACCTGCCTCGCCTTGCCTCCCCCTCCCGCTGGGTCCCTGCCATGCGATGGAACGTTCCACCTCCACTTGATTAGCTGGAGGGCGCTGGGTTGGGCTGAACCTTCTCACCGCCATTTTAGGGGGGGGGGGCTCGGGGCCCGGGGCCTGGGATGAGGTTGATTTATGAGTTAATCAATTGGCCGTCCGTGTGAGCGAGCACACCGCAGAGGTGTGTGATGTCTTTCATCTCACTGTCTGTGCTTGTTGACTTAGTCCCTTAGGAAAACACCGTGTGCTGTCATTTTTCATGTTGCTCGGCTTCTCAACATGTTTTCAGAGGCGATTAGGGAGAGAATGGGGTTTGGTGTTGATTCATATGATGTTTGAATGGCTGGTGTGTGTGTGTGTCCGCCTACGTGTGCGTGTGTGTGTAAGTACGTATGAGGTTCTTAGTGAAGCGCAGGCTGTGTGTATTGTATTTTTGTGTCTGTGTTTATGCTCAGGTTTTCTCATGTGTTTGCTCGCTCTCGTTTTGTCTCTTTGCTTTGCCTGGGTTTACAGAGCATTTAGTGTGTGTGGGGGTGGGTGGGAAACTGATAAAAAGAGAGAAACAGAGGGGGAGAGAGAGAGAGAGAGAGAGATTTTGAAAGAGAGAGCCAGATGATAGACAGATGAGAGAGGAGGCATTTGATGGCATCTAATAAGCCTGACAACCGACAAACATCCTGGCAAAAGCTCAGGCGAACAGATGCAAAACAGAGCGAGAGGGCGGGTGAGAGCGGGTGAGAGCGAGGGATAGCGAGGGAGAGAGAGGTAAATACACACATCCAAATACCGGGTGCATCTGAACACCTTTGTTCCCCATGCCAAGCTATCCCGAGGTGATTCCACAACTAGCCAGGAACTTCCCTTTGCACATTTGTTTTGCTCATTTTATGAGACTCATAGTCCTCTCCATCCCTCATAAAGTTGCATTTATGATTAATGATTGCAGTTGGAGTGTGTGGGCGCGAGTTTTTTTGTTTGTTTTTGTCCCCCTCCATTGGGCGCGAGTCAATGAGGCGTTTTACATGTCGGTGTGTCGCGGTCTGTGTTACATGTTTGACGTGTCACGGTTTGTTAAGCTCTAAAACGCTTGCGTTGGACCAGCTGTCCACCCACACTAGAGGAGCTGCATGGGGACTTAGAGTGGTCTCCCCCTCCCTCCCCCTGTGGCCTGAAGATGGGAGAATGGTGCGAAAGGTAAATAGAAAGCTTTTAGTCCTGTCTGTGGGACACGTAAAGACAGGAGGTTATGAAAGAGCTGCAGACTCCCTTAATGGTGCCCACTCTCCTCTGCAGTACGTGGACACACACCAATGCACACGCAAAGACATGCATTAACACTCCAACTTGTTCTCACACCCCTACAAATGCATGCTACCACCTCACACTCACGCACCTGCACACGCACACACACACACACACACACACACACACATCTGCACACAGCTTTTTATTTTGCTCTCTTACATGCTCACATGCTTACAACGTTGGACTACTTCCCCCTCTCACACAGTGCACTATTTCAAGAGAGTAGGAAAGGCAGAACCAAATATTTTCCCATTCCAACCCTGGAAAGTACATAGGGCATATCTTTTTACGATCCTCTTTAAACCCCATGGTGATATGATGCTATTTCTTCATTCCGTCGCGCTGTCTGAGTTTTCTTTAATTCCCTTTTGGTTTTTCACCATTTGAACACATTTAGACACGACTGGACCAACACAAACTCAAACAGGCATGCTTGTGTCTGCCTGGGAGGAAGAGCAGGGATGAGACAGAGTCTGGATTCAACCTTTTCTCTTCCCGACCAGACAGCCGAATGAGTGGTTTTGATCCACATCCTACGTCTGACAACGATGTGATGTTTGGCAGAGACAGGGATCTGAAGTCTGCAATACCACTACACCCATAAAGATATCCCCCTTGATTGTGAACTACGCCGAGCAGAGGTTGCCACAGACTCTAGATGCTGGCATGCTGAATCCAGAAACTTCTTACATCTTGAATGTTAAAAAAAAAAAAAAAAATCATCTCACATCTGTCATGCAACCCAAGTATTTACTGCTAGAAGCAAGGACATTTAAAGGGAACCAGAACAAGTTGTTTTGAGTAAATTCATGCTTTCATGTTCAGTTTGCCTGGTAGATGGAAAAAAGATCAGATACGCTGGTCAGTTTAGCCTTGGGTCCACAAGCCTCGAGACGGCTCCATGTGACAGTCAAAGATAATCCCCCGTCAAAGAGTTCGGTGGGAGTCGAAATAACGAGTGACTAGAATTAGATTTTGCGCAACATACCCCCGGCTTGATTGACACATTCTACAATCAAATCAAAGTGCTGACAGCTGGGACCGATTTCCCACAACTGTTGTGGTTTAGGGACAGAGAACTGAACGAATGGAGAACAAAAATACAGAGAAAGACAGTAAAATAGAGACAGAACTCGGAAAAAAGGGTAAAGAATGGGACGTTTTATTTATTGACGTCACCAAAGTTTATTAGCTGGAGCATGTCGGCTATTTGTTTTCTATTAGCCTAGCTATTGTCAGTTTGACTAAATTGCATCATACCGCAAAGACCCTAAGATATAGTTGTTACATACATTTACTACAGTTATACAGACAAGCTCAATGTCGGTTTGCACCACGTTGCGCCCCCAAACGAATTACACTGGATGGTTGCCGGTGGGGATGCTGTGACAACCGCTGAAACTGCTGGGTGGCCATTCTGCTCCAAAATACGTGAATCATATTTAACCCAGGACATGTCGACTCTGAGCTTGTT
Source organism: Hoplostethus atlanticus (assembly GCA_034670405.1). Lineage (NCBI taxonomy): Eukaryota > Metazoa > Chordata > Actinopteri > Trachichthyiformes > Trachichthyidae > Hoplostethus > Hoplostethus atlanticus. The sequence goes on along the minus strand of JAXDDX010000150.1, from coordinate 991,735 downwards.
TTTTCAACCCCGCTCCACCACAAGCAAGAAACGAAAGCGAGCTGAGGAGGCCCTCCGCCATGCCTCCGACTCGCCCCGATTCACCTTACGCTCGCACACGATTTCAAGAGGTTACAGTTCGCCCGATCGCAGCCACGTTGAACCCAGCGATGAGGTCACGGCTCGCTTGAATCCTGAATTTGTTGTGTCCTCTCACGGCGCCTTCTAAGTCATAACATCTCCGCAGAGAAAATTAAGTTCTCGAGTCCACGGCAATTTATTTTATTTATTTTTTTTGCCTCTGCAGCATTTTGAAAAGAAGAGCAGAGCGGAGAGCAGGGAATTCAAGACAGGCTGTCGAGACTGTAAATTGAGGGAAGTGACGAGTGTAAAGAATGGCGAGAAAGGGATTCAGGGTTAAACAAATACGAGCAAGACGAAAAAACATCTACAGAACCAGTAACATGTATTTTCTGGAACTGCATGGGGCCCATCTTTCCCCTCTCCCTCTGCAAAGCTCCTGGTGGAGTTTCATTAAAGCACGCTTTTAAGTTAATGCACGATCTTATCAAGCATCTCCACTTTGCTTCGCTCCTTGCTTCAGTCCACATTTCTGTCTGCCTCCCTTGCTTCGTTTGTTATCACTTCTAATCTCCCTCTTCCTTTCACCGTCTCCCACTGCCTCTCTTTTTTTTCCAGTGCCCCACATTCACGCTGTCCTCTCCGCCCCCTCCTTCTCCTTATCTTCCCTTCAACCCCCGCCCCCCCCCCTCTCCCTAAACACACCTTTTCTCTCTCCCTCCGTTGATCTCTCTGATTTACTCAGCCTGCTTCAAGGCACTCATTACCTACTTGAAACTATAGTGCCTCATCCTTAAAAGGCAGAAACAGAAGAAGGGCGAGTGGAGAGGGGCAATACTCGAGGCCCGAGACACCAAGACCTCCGCCATTCTCTACTCCGTCACTCCGCCATCTCTCCACCCTCCCTCCTTCCATCTTTTGTTTTGCCTTTCACTCCCATCCCTCTGTCCACAGTTTGTGTTACACAGGTAGCCTATCCTAAACTTCCCAGTCTTCTCCCTTTGCCTTGTTCATTTTTTTCCCCTGGCTCATCCATCATGTGCTGTCGCCGGCGGTTGCGGCGCTGTCGTGTAATTATCTCATATTTATGCCAATATGCTTGTCCCATATTGGCACAGGCTCAGTTGTATGCACACTCAGGCCTCCTTTGCCTCTGTGCCCATGGCTGGAGGAGCTTTATGTCATAATTCAAGCCAGAGGGAGACGTTTGATTGGCCCAGAGGCCCAACGGCACTGTGGGATCTTCTTTGATGCTTACACCGCCCTCACTGATGGCTGTCATACTGAGATGGTGGGAGTCCCCATGGAAAAGAAACGTTAAATGTGCTTATTACTTTAAGGCACCTATTAGCCTCACACGAACACAAACACACAGAGTACATTTACACATTATATAAGCCACGGGGACGCCTTTTAGCAAAAAGGATTACTGGTGCACACATTTTCACCATGGGCAGACACAGTGGGAATCTAACCTCTAAGCAGTGTTGGTGCCTTGCCCGACTCACTGAGCTACACAGCACCACAGAGCAGAGGCATGCTCTGTGGTGGGGGGGCAGCGGGGTGGGGGGGTGGGGGGACAGTCCCCACCCTTTATGCCCCGGGTGTCTAAATGCCCCTTTAAGCAGCAACAAAGAGGCAACCAGTCATTGGCAGGAGTGAGGGGCTAATCAAATTCCATGACTTTTCCAAGACTATTCCATGACATATACACAATTTCATTTTTTTCACGTTGAATATCTGATCTGAATGTCCCAGGTCTTATTTCTGGCTACAACTATCAGTTAGGATCAATACTATCAGGACATTTCTGATCTGGGTTTTATTCCTCAGGGGAAGTGGATCAGCAAGCAGCCAAGTTTCACATTAAACATTTCACTTCCAAAACTACATGCACATGTTCCCCTTTTTCATCATTTTTCCAGGCCTGGAAAACACAATTTTTTAATTCTATGACTTTTCCATGACAAGGACCAAGCATGATCTGTCAGAAGGGCATATCTAAGCTTTGTTTTTTCCCTTGAGAAGTGCTTGGGCAACAAGTTGTTGTATACGATAACACGCAACCTATTGTCATATTTTTATGAATACGTTTTGCTTGTACAAAAACAAATGGAAAAAATGCTCTCTTTGTTGACAACATCTCTTTGTTAACATTCTGGTTTTCAATAAATTCCTGTGAATTATTGAATCCATTTTGTCTCTCTTTTTTGGTCTTGAGGACCTCTGACCTATATAGTCTTGTTCTGAGTAGGTATATAGTCTCTTGAGCTGACTTTATGATAAGATACGCTTGTAGCTGAGGTTGTAGTGAATAAGACGATGCCGGCACTAGGGAGATAAAAATAGTTCTTAAGTCATAAACAAGTGCCAATTTCAATGAATACCAAAATAAAATAGGCCCCAGAGGGTTAAGTAGAAAACAACTTTTTCCAACATTGCCAGGGGTCAGTAACCCCAGACTCCCCCACTGGAATTTGCTTTTTTCAGACTATTCCCTCCACCTCTGATAGCGGCCCCTCTGATACAGCCCTTACTGCTGATTCCTCGATGATGGGCCAGTAATCAAAACAATGTCAAAGACAGAAGCCAGTAGGACCTGTCATAAAGGCTCTAGTTATCCATGCTGTTTTTGTAGCCCTCTGTTGCCCTCCTGTGGTGACCGGTGAGCATTACCACTAGCCCTCCGTGGCTCAGAAGCTGTGTGTAGTTTGAGCTGAGGCGGATGATGTGTTATGGCCTTCTGCTAATGGAATCATGGGATTAGATATGTTTTAAGTTTCAGGTGCCGTGAGACTCCCCTGACCCACCAACCGTCCTCACATTAATGAAAATTAAGACCACATTGACTGTGTGTGTGTGTGTGTGTGTGTGTGTGTGTGTGTGTGTGTGTGTTCACTGATTGCTGTCTGGACCTTATTAAAGTAGAAACAGATTGAAGAATGATAATTATGCCTAATAGGAAGGAATTCTTTTCTGACCATGTCAAACAGCAGCCGCATCACAGGACTGCTTTTAAAGGGGCTTCAGGTCAATTGGAACCACACACACACACACGCACACACACACACACACACACACACACACACACACACACACACACACACATGCACAGTTAAAAAAAAGTAATATGTGACCTATCATAACCAAAAAATCCGGATACACTATAATGGTTATATAACATATATATATTAATTCCTTTCACAAATTCACATTCACATTGAAATTGGTCAGCTCTTTCTGTGGGTTGTAGTGTTTTAAGGAGGGAGTCTGAGAGAAAAAAAAATGGCACCAACCTGCTTCCCCCCCCCCCCCCAACTCAACATAATTCAAGGGATCATTAGAAGCGGTCAACAATTCGGTCTGATTTGGACCAGACCTGCCCAAGAGAAGTCTGACAAATTTTGGCCATCTACCATCAGAGAACAAGCTGTCAGCACACAACTTTTCGAGGCACATCATGCCACGATCAAAAGCAATTCCTCAAAGACCTCCAGAGAGAAGTTGTTGACGCCTATCAGTCTGGAAAAGGTTCCAAAACCATTCCTCAGGCTCCGGGGCTCCGCTGAACCGCAGCCAGATACATGTTGTCCAAACGGAGAAAGTTTGGGACAGTAGTGAATCTTCCCAGGAGTGGTCATCCTGCCAAAATCTCTCCAAGCATAAAGCGTAAAATCGTCCAGGAAGTCACAAAGAACCCTATTACAAAATCCAGGGATTTGCAGGCCTTGGCTGCGGTCAGTGTTCATGAGTCCACCATCAGAGAGACACTGGGGAGAAATGGGATTCATGGCAGAGTAGCAAGGCAGAAAAACAATGAATTTTCGTCTGAAGATTGCCAGAAACATCTAGATGATCCTGATGAGTGGAACTTTTTGGCCAACACGCGCCCTGTTATGTCTGGCAAAAACCAAATACTGCATTCCACAGAGAGGGCCTCATAGTGTGCCAAAACTCAAACATGGTAGCGGTAGCATCATGGTCTGCAACAGGACCTGGACGACTTGCTGTCATTGAACGAACTATGAATTTTGCTCTGGATCAGAAACTTCTCGAGTTGAAACACAGCAGGGTCATGCAGCAAGACGAGGATCCAAGACGCAGAAATAAACCTAGATCTTTTTTTCTTAAAAAACAAGAAATGTAAAGTTTTGGAATTGGTGTCCAAGCCGCAGAAGGACCTGAAACAAGCACTTCATGGTCGAAAAACCCACATGATTTTGACATCTGGATATCACTTGACCATGTAAAAAACACGTCAAAAATCTAAATTGTGATGGTAATGACAGTGTGGTGGGAAAGTCGGTGTGCGACGAGGATGATTCACGTCAGCTAGTTTATGTCAAGTGTCATGCTTTCGGTTTTTGCCGACATAGAAGTGAAGACTAAACAACTGTTTCATTGACACTATGTTATATTTACTGGTCAATATGGTTATATTGTGGTAATATGTCAATATGGTCTCAATTACACTCAGGATAAACATGAAAATCATTAGTTATGAGTGAAATGTATTTTATGGCATAGCAGTCTAAACTTGCTGGGTGGGTATGGCGCTAGCATTTAGTTGATTTTTATTCCTTGGGCGTTGTTATGGATGATTCAGCACATGCAGAGCCCTCAGTGGGATGTACACTGCAAAAAATGTCCATCTGTCATTTAGTCCACTATTGAGTTAAAAGCTTATTTTTCTTGGAACAAGTGAAAAATATGCCAATGGGGTGAGATGTCACTTGTTTCCAATGCAGCTCGAGCTATTTCATGAATTTTGGCACTATGTCTAAGTAAGATGGATTACTCCACTAGTATCAAGGTAATTACTTTGTTCACTTGATTATAAAGAGCTTGAAACAACTTGATTTGCATTGGAAACAAGTGGAATGATCCCACCACACTGGCAGATCTTTTAATTGTTTCAAGAAAAGATTGACACGCTGAACTAAATAACTCTCAGTGTAACGTAGAACTTCTGTCATTCATCCTATCAGAAATGAGTTCAGTCATTTTCACTGTTATTTTATCAGCTCTCCATGGGACTAGTGGCTAGCTGGTGTTTTTTGGATGTAGGAACCACACACACACACACAATTGAGCAATTTAGATTTTGTCTTGTTGTTTATCGCCTCCTAAACCTCATGCTGATTTCTTGCCTGAATTCTCTGAATTTGTATCTTCTGTTGTGCTGCATCAGGACAAAATCATTATTGCTGGTGATTTTAACATCCACATTAATGGTACATCATGGCCTTGGTATTGAATTTCTAAATTTTACTGATCTTAATTTAAATCAGCATGTGTTTGACCCAACCCATGAACAAGGCCATACCTTAGCTTTAGTTTTTACTCTTGAATTGAATATATGCTCTCTGGTTTTGGAAGACAGGTGTATTGTGTTTAAATCTGCTTTTCAAGCTGTCACAAAATACCACAACTGTACTGTTTGCATCTAGCATCTCTAAGGAAAAATTCCTCGTTTGCAAATTCTAGTATTATTTTGGCTCGGTTTTCCTACACAGATGATCTGTTAAATTGCTTCAATGATCTTTGTTCTTCAGCTTAACGTGCTACTGCTCCACTAAAAACTAGATCCAAATCATCCATCAGCATATCCCCTTTAATAAATTAAAGCATCCGTTCCCTGAAACGGGATTTCAGAAGAGCTGAACAGAAATGGAAAGGTACTCCTGGTCCATCACCAGCATATGAAGGTTTACTATCCTATAATCAACAATGAAAGAAGCAAGAGCAGGTAACCCTTTAAATGATGCAGTAATGACTGGAAATTACTAAGTAATGTACAAATAAAAATACATGCTTTTACCAGTAATTGTATTGCAAAATAGTTGTTAGGTGATATAAAACACTGACAGTTGTAGAGTTACAATGGGCAGGCTGCTCTATGGCTATTAACTACAGAGCAGAGTAATATATACTAATGACTGATAATCACCCAGTAAAAAACAAGTCAAAATAGGGTTTTTGCAAGTAATTGTACTGTAATGATAAGAAGTGTCTAGTAAAATGAAGTGTGACCTATCACTACAGAGACAGCTATTAAGTGGAATAATGTGGAATTTCTAGGTAATATGAAAGTAAAGACCAGATGCTCCTGCCAGCAAGTATAAGCGTGTGGTTAGTTGTCGCTGTTTCCAATGAAAAATATTTGAGTAGCTTCCAATGAACAAATAAAGACAGTAACTACTTAGAGTTTTCACCATAACTGCTGTGGCCTGTAAAACACAGTAGCCATTGTTTCCATGACATAGCTTGGTAGTTTTCCACTGCTATATAATAGCATCTTTGTAAATTCCACAATATTACCTTACAATGGCCTGAGATGTTTTCTGGACTGGCTGATCAGTTTCTGATTTTCAAATCATCCAAATATTTGGACGTCTTTTGCTGAAAGACTTGCAGGGAGGAAGGGGAGGCCGACTGGGATGTGGGACCTAACTATACAAAACACACTTGTGGAAGAGAGAACACACTGGAGCCTAATTATGGTACCCTGTAGAAATCCATGAACCCAGCTTTGGTGCAGGCAGGGCCTCTGTGGTGTGCTAACGTAGAATCACACACACAAATTATAGGTTTTTGTTTTTTTTCATTTCTGGAGACTGAAAATATGAATACAATGGGGCTTTTGGTGCCATGACCCGATCTGTGACACTAGTGTTTTTAAACACTGTCACCTCACTCTTGCCTTGTATAGTGTTTACGTCTTACAAGATACCGCAACATTTGACAGCTAAACTTGAGTCTATCTTTGATGACATACACCCAAATTAGATCCAGGAAACAGGAAACTCTTAACACGGGAAACATTCCAACAAGAAACTTTCAACACGAGTAACATCTTTACATTACAAGCAAAGCCAGGTTACTCACCTCCAGTTGAAGTGAGAGGCTTTGTAGTTCACGCAGCACATCTTTCACTGCTGCTAGGCCTGTGCAGGTGAGTCGTTTTAGCAACCCACTGATTTTTCAGCGTGTACGGTCTTCAGAGGCCTTCCTCGTCCAGATAGCTTTCACACTGCTGAAGCTCCTACCAACCCAAAATAAATATTTGTCCGATTTTCAGATCTCATGTTGGTTTGGGAGGCAGCCTCAGTGAAGAGTCAAGCAATTTTTGAGAGACTGGTGGTATAATGTACACAACTTTGATAAGAATATTGGTTGCCTTTCGTTGGCAACAAAATAGGTTCAAAGAATTAGCCGTTTCAGATATAAGAGCAGCAGGCTAAACTATCTCGGTGTTTACAGATTTTTTTCTTATGGCCCTGACATTTTGGGCAGAGACTTGGTGCCCTGGTCAGTGAGAATCCCCCGAGGAAACATGACTAGAAAACTGCACTAGACAGAAGGTGTCTTTAACATAATCAGCAATCACAAGCACAAATCGGTTTCCTGTACCTACCCACGATATCCATTCCAACACACTCAAATGGAGTACTGATGATGGGCCAGCGGCTGGAGGAGAGCCTTGGAGGGGCCCAGCCCAGGGGCCAGCCCAGGGAATGGAGTGACCCAAGATGAGTAGTGGGGACCACAAGCTGCTGTACTGACCCCTGCTGGCGGTAGAGTGGCAAGCCGTTTTAACATTTAATCACCTGAGCTACTAACAGCTACAGATATCAATCAATGACTGGATGTGCCAGAACTTCCTTCAGCTAAAGTAGATATATTGAATATGAATATCTACGACTCATTTTCACTGTAACCAAGAAACCTTATTTTGAAAAGACAAGAAATATGCTTGATATAATGGAAATGACATCACCACTATGGGACAAAATACTGTTGAGCATCAAAGTCCTTTAATTATTCATGTTTCTGTTGCTGAAATGCATAAAAGCAGAGCACAAATCTGTGCAAGGAGAAAGGAGTACATTAAATAAAAAGTTATTTAGACACATAGACATAGATAAATAGATTTCAGTGAAATTGACATGTAAAAAAGTACAAAAATAACTTTCCTCAAAGATGTGTTCATCTTTAGTAGCTTTGTCCCTATACAATGCAATGGCTGCTACACTCTTGACTTAAAATACATATTATAAATCAATGTATAAATAAATACAGTAAACATAAACAGAGCTATGCTGTGCTGTGTGTTTTACAGGCATTCAATCTGAAACATCTGGATTGTAAATGACACTCAAAGTCAGCACAGTGTTGGCTTGTAATTAGGCATCACGTGGAAGTGATGTTACCTGTACTGTTAGTATTCAATGAGTTTGATGCTCAATAGATCCAATAGGTCCGATTCATGAAGCCTGACACAGGAAGGGGGATTATGTTGGACGGACAACAAAGTGCTCCTGATCATTCTCAACTATCTCTCAACAAGCAACCCAACTGCTGTTCAAGTAAATAGCACTAAAAAAAAACATACAGTACAAAAACATGTGAGAATATAATAATAAATAAGGTGCCAAAGCCTCCTCTGCCTCACCAGAGAGTGTGCAGTTTCTCTTTCGAGGACAGATGGTTTTTCAAGGTAAGGAGAAGACTTTCTTTCTGGCACAGATTTGCAAAGTTGTCACCATGAATGACAAGGCAGGTGCAGTTGGAGAGGACGTGACCCTGCAAAATATTTTATGTCAAAGTTTTGACACATGCAGCATACAGGCTAGGCACATATATGTATGAATGTTGGCTGAGTACACGGACATAATATGCACACACACACACACACACACACACACACACACACACACACACACACACACAGAGTTACATACCCATGCTTGTATACATACCAACATATGTGCATGTACAACTCACCACTATATGCAAACATTCTTCATAGTATCGTGCATGTGCTTTCACAGTCTCATTGAAGTCAACCACTGGACTATGGGAACAATTGCCTATTCTTTTCAATGTGCACATAATCTGCAGAGATAAAGTGTCACACTTATTATTGCGATAGTAGGTTATATGTGGCTTTCTTAATTGTGTGTCCTGCATTATGATACCCTCAATCATCCATTTTTCCTCTCTATCGCTTCATTTTATAAGGAACATAATACTGTAAATACAAATCTGTTCTGTCCATGAAACCATTCATTTTGTATAAGTCTCATTATGTTGTAAGTCAAACTTACCTCATTGTTTTGGACATCCAAAACCTATTAGAAATAAGATACAAGAGCATCAACTTAAAGATTCATTTCACACTACACACTGAAAAACACACCGAGACATAGACAGAAACACACACATGAAACGTTTTGGTCTTCTTCATTTTTACACTTGCTGACTGACCTTAGGGCCCATACAGAACACTATCAAAACATGATCATCTGAATGAAATGCTCTCTTACTTACATTCACAGCGATTAGGCTTTTTTCCCATATCAGTTGCTGCTTCAGCATTGCACGATCACCACTGCATGGTGCATCATGGCTCAGCAGATGCCTTGGGGCCACAAACGTCAGCATATAAAACAAAACATAGACCAGGACGAGTGCTAGGATCCAACTTGCCACTGGGTAGGGAGAGAGAAGGGTGGTGTGAGGATGGAAGTGAAGGATGAAAAGCAAGAGATTTCCGGAGGAGAGGATAAAAAGGGAAATCATTAGTTAGTTTCACATGTGGTTGATTCTGTGGTTGATAGTAAACCATTTAAAATGTAGTAAAACTTTCAATGAAGACTAAATCACGTGGTGAATTAATAGGACCTATGAACAAGGTTATAGGTGAATTTCATGATCTCATCTAATCATATGTTGTCTATTATAAGTATATTCTCAGTGCATTATATAATCATTATGTGAGTATTTTTTCTTCTAACATGAAACACATGAAATAGCTACTTAGGGAACTTTCTGCTCAGCCCTACATACATTAAAAACCAAAATAAAACATTTACTACTAGAGAGGTCATTAATAGTAGGATGACATGTACATATCACCTTGAAGTGGAACTTACTTGTTCTGTAGGGGAGCAGAAAGCTGAGTGTGTCTCAACTGATCCACGGCTTAAGTTCTGATGAGGATGGCCAAGCTCTTCAATCCTTTGCTCTTTTTCTGAAGTAGGAAGGTGTGGATTCCTCCATTATTGGCATGATCAACCCTATTTATGATGCAATGATGCAATCTATCTGTGGGGGTGTCTAGCTGCAGGCAATTACAACAAAGGATGTGACGTTGACTCTTGCCTAATATCTATCAGGATGCTATGTTGCATTGGAACTGTATGTGTGTCGCTGGGATGCATGTGTGTGTGTTTGTGTGTGTGTGCACATATGTTGGTATGTATACAAGCATGGGTATGTAACTCTGTGTGTGTGTGTGTGTGTGTGTGTGTGTCTGCGCGGACGCGCACGTGTGTGCATGCATGTGAGGCAGGAAAGGGTGATGAGCTGTTTTATGTGGAATCCTGAATCATTACATACCAGCTGATGGTATGTAATGATGGTGAGGCAATTCGTAGTGGTGGTAGTAATAGTAGTAATAGTAGTAGTTGTAGTAATAGTACTAGTAGTAATAGTAATAGTAGTAGTAGTAGTAGTAGGAGTAATAGTAGTAGTTGTAGTAATAGTAATAGTAGTAATAGTACTAGTAGTAGAGTAATAGTAGTAGTAGTAGTAGTAGTAGTAGTAGTAGTAGCAGTAGTAGTAGTAGTAGTAGTAGTAGTAGTAGTAGCAGTAGTATAGTAGTAGTAGCAGTAGTAGTAGTAGCAGTAGTACTAGTAGTAGTAGTAGTAGTAGTGTAAGGAAAATATTGATTATATGAAATATTGATACATTATTAACCAGTAAGTATTATGTACTTCTGCATGTAGTCTGAGTTCTGCATGAACAATAGAATTGCTGTGTGAGTTGATTTTAACCTGAGATAGGAACTGTCAGTAAAGGTCAGTAAAACGGTCAGTAAAACGTAGTCTGTTTCCTACACAAAACATAGGTTGTTTATCATTAGAGAGACATGTCAGGAAACAGACAAAGCTGATGGTAGCAAGCAGGAAAACAACTTCTTTGTCCAATGGTTTTGATCATTGTAACACTGTATAACAGCCAGGGAAAGGAGTACCTGGTTAGAACTGGGTTGACATGGTTCATGCAACATGTTGATGCCACTGCTCCAGTAGCTTCCGTTAAATTGATTCATCACATTTCAAGACCATGAACGTGCTATCGAACAGGCGCCACTCTTCCTCGTGGGCGTCTTTACCCTCCCTCTGGTCCCGATAGGGCGGCCATGGAAAAATACATAAAGGAATCTCTTCCTACAGGACTCATTCAGCCTTCATCTTCACCTGTAGGCGCCGTTTTTTTCTTTGCCTCGTTCATACATAAGGCAGTTCAAAGTGCCTTACTTACTATTACTAGTAGTAATAGTAAGTAGTAATAGTAATAGTAAGCCATTGTTGCCTCTTAGAAGCCCACTCAGCCATAAGTCAGCACAGATCCTAATTCAAAGCAGCACATCTCCTCTCAGAGTCCCATGGCCTATGTGAGAAATGGAATATGAATAACCATCATCTCTATCCCACACATCCTGACAAAGAGTTAAAACTCCCGGTTGAGGTAAGGGAACAAGTACCTTGGTTGCATCATTTCTTTTGTTTATTATGATGAGGTACTATACTGTTGCAATATGCTGTATCTCTGACCACAAAGGGAGCCAAAATGGGAAAATAAAAAGTTCTTGAGATCAAATCTTTAATCTCAAGTAAAATAGACAACAGAAACAGAAAGACGTTGATACATTACATTACATTACATTACAGTCATTTAGCAGACGCTTTTTATTTATTTGTAAGCACGAGAACTAGTCACCAGAAATTGTAAGTGCATCTCCTCCCTAAACAAGCATTTAAGAGCGTAACCAGTGAACCAGTGAAGTAAGTGAGTAAGTAAGTGCAATAAGACTTGTTGTTTTTTGTAAACAAATAAAACAAATAGGTAAGTGCTAAGAGGAAGGGTCAGGGTAGTATTTTTTGAAGAGGTGGGTTTTCAGCCTGCCCTTGGAAGATGGGCAGCAATGGAGAGTTCATTCCACCACTGTGGGGCCAGGACAGAAAAGAGCCTGTGACCAGGTAGATCGACCGCAGGGGCCTCTGAGCGACGGGGCTACCAGTCGCCTCGAGGCAGCATAGCGAAGTGGTCAGGCAGGCTCTCCAGGCAGGGGGGGTAAGGCTTGACAATGGCCTGGAGGTAGGAGTGGTTGCTTCTTTCACTGCCATGTGGCTCCAGAGGTCTGATGGCAGACGCCGGGGCACCAGCAACGAGGGAGTTGACAAGAGCCTGGATGAGTACCTGCTCCGTCTCGTCAGTGAGGAAAGGAGGAAGGAAGGAATCTACAGGAGCCTGTCACCGACACGATGTTTGCGGAGAACAACAGTTGATTGTCCAGGTGATGGGTCACACCCAGATTCCTCCCAGTCTGAGTTGACGTCACCACAGCCAATGGTGAGGGACAGGTCTCGGTGCGGGCAGCCCTTCCCCGGGAGGAACACCAGCTCAGTCTTGTCAATGTTGAGCCTCAGGTCATCCACTCCGAGATGTTATTGTGCTTATGGTATTGGGAAGAAGTTGGAGGGTTTCCTTGGGTGTTTTGCTTGAGCAAATCAAAAGCAGAGCAAACCATCTACATTGTGCAAAAAAGAACCCTCAATGAATCAGTCCATCTGAAGATGAAGATAGATTTTGCATCTATCTCAGCATATGGACTCATTCATGCTCATTTGCTCTACTTTTGATTCTTCTATGTTGAATTACTTAAGTATCACATGATGATTATCACATTCCAATGAATACTACTGGAAACTGCAGTAAACCCGTATCATTCTGCGTCGTGTTTTAGAAATCAACTCATCAAATTTATGTTCTATCCTCACTTAGCGGCCCAAAACGGGAACCTCTGCCCCATGCACACACACACACACACACACACCCTGCACGGGTCACTTTATACCACTACACGCACATTGTTTTTATTAATATATTTTATTATTTTATTTATTATGTCGGTTGTATTTTATGTCATGTCTCCTTTCTGTTTTTTTGCACCATGGTCCTGTGAGGAACGACATTTCGTTCAGCTCTATCTGCTACATGTATGGCTGGAATGACAATAAACTCTAGTTGCCTTGACTTGACCATGACCTCTGACCTCCAAAAAGAGAATTTCCCTATGTTGATCATTAAAATATCACATTATTATTCAGTATAAAGGTATATAATATAGAGCATCCAGTCTGTAAAGGTGACATCATTATTAAGCAAAGGATGGAAAGAAAAGTAACAATCAATCGTATCTTTAAAGTTTGTAGCACATGTAGGGTAATGTAGTTTTTTGACTTCCATTTCCAGAGAGAAGACGTGAAATGAACTTGTCTATGTGTATAATCTGATGTGGAACGCAACCATCTGGCATCAAGCTCACATGCTGTTACAGTGGGGTCCAAAAGTCTGACTCCACTACCAAGAACTCTTTTGTTTCATCATTTATCAAAAACGAATCAAATGCTTAGTCAAATGATATTTCTCCAAACACGATGACATCATTTTCCAAAATAATTTAATTAATAATAAAATATATAAAACGGAAGTCCTTTTTCAAAGTTAAAGCACTAGCAGTAGCAACAATAACGCATAGAGGACCATATTAATTTAGTCAATATCTGGTATTAGTCGTTAAAGCATCAAAACAATTCACACTGTGTATTAAGAGCATACATGTGTTAATATTGGAATGAAATATATGGTGTGACAAGAATTTGAGAAAACCTTACCAAATGGTGTGAACAAGATATTCAGATATATTTCAATTTCATACTAGCATTTCTCAAAGATTTTGATTTGTATCATTTGTAAATAATGAAGAAGAAGTACCAACTGAGACAAAAAAATGTGTTAGTTTTTGATAAATGATGAAAACAAAGCGCACTCTTGGACCCCACTATAGATACGTTCTGCTGCTTGGCCAGCAGATGGCGCCCTGCTTCAGCAGCCAAGGCCATGTCAGAATATTGCATCCTTTCCTGGCTGTGCTGGAAACCATAATGGGCTTGTTTCCAAATGTTTAAGGAAGCTGAAGAGGGATATAAAATGGTACATTAAAACGTCCTTCCTTCCTATGTCTTCCATTGTTTTGAATGGATCTGCACATCTGCACATGGCTCTAATAGTGTTTATATTTACCTGGCTACAGATTTTTTATCAGTGGAGTAAAACCTAAATAAAAGTTTACCTGACTACCGGTTCACATGCAACAAAAGTTCATGACCAACTTAGTAATATGAGTACACACTGTTTCTAACTATGGTTGACATTTTCAGGGCCCAGTGGGGTGCACATTTTCTTCAGTGGTGCTAGCCCTGTTGTAGGTGTGTACAAGCACACAAGAACACAACTGGCACTTTTGTGTGGCAAAAGTTATGTGAGTTCAGCTGTCAATCCAAGAAAGAGATGAAGAGAGTTCTGTGGCTGTAAGCACTTATTACTTATTACACTTATTATCTGCTTCCAGCTTTTCTTTGAAAAAGTGGAGCATTTTCCGTCTGTTATTTGATATTTGTACCAATGGGCTCATTCACTCATGTCTTTAATTAGGTGGGCCTGAGCTACATGCCAAAGGCTCTCAACCTTTGCCTCTTGGGGGGCCGCAGACCCCCCCACCCCCCAGTGATGCTGACAATAAATCTGGGGCTCTATATAATACAGCAGGGGCATTACTCATTAAGGCTTGGAAAGTCACCAGGTGGCCACCAGCATGGCAGTAAGATTCACATCAGTGTAGCCTACTGACAGGAGAGTGGGATATCGACCCAGGCCACACTTGTCTAAACACAGGTTTCTAGGCTTCATGGCTGTGTATCGAAGAATAAGCTTGTAAACTTGATCTAAGTCTTTTTGAATCATACGGGTGTGTTTCTGCCTGCTGGAGGCCATGATAAACAATATATAACATAATTAACATGAATGTGACTAATTTACTGTACAGTCTACGTTTTAGGTACACGTTACATTTCATGAGGAAAACGAATCACCATTGTTGCCGTCCATGCTCTCTATCTTTATTTTGCATGATTATTATAAATTAAAATGTTAATAATGGGAGATGCAAACCTGTTGGTATAATGTACCAACACATATTTTTAATTTCAGCAAAAGTAAAAATGACAGTAATGCTTCTGTGACAGTAATGCAGTAATAGACAGTAATATATAATAATAGTGCGTTTCAAAAGTAGGTATACAATTTTAACAATAATAATATTGAAAAACAAAGCTGCATGATTTTAGTCATTTTTAACTTATTTAGTGATTTTAACAAAATAATCCCACATTTCAATTAATAATACTAAACATTAAAGCATTTAATACTAACATTATACATCTAGAATAATGTATATAATATATATGCCTACTTTTGAAACAGGCTGTATGATTATATATTGTAGTTGTAATAAATGTTTAATAATGGTCTGAATGGCCGTTTTGATGCACCAACCTCAATAACAAAATGAGGTTTAATGATTGCTTAGTTAGTTGACTTGAAATTAGATTTTTTTTATTGCCCAATTTTTGTATGCAAAGTGTTTTTCAAATGCTACATGAAGGCAGTGGAGTAAGAGGATATGATATTTGCATTAAATGTAGTGAAGGAAAAGACAAAGCGTTATGTAAAATGTACTTTGTATACTTGAGTAAAAGCAGCGTAGTAATAAGGCTTCTAGTTAATCTCCACCCCTTGACTGCGTGAGCAAGAGGGAGGGAATTAGAAGTCAAATCAGGAGGAGAGGGATCGGTTTGTAATGAAACTACACAGAGAAAAGAAGTGAAACCTCGACAAGAGAGAGCCTCTGGGAAGCAGACAAGTTTCAGGGTTTAGGTTTTCACAGCTTGCCATTTCATAAAACCAATAGCAAGCTGTGAGAGTATTTTTTTTTTTTTTAATCTTCTTTTTAGTTAGTGAGCAAAACAAAAGCAGCTATTTTTGTTTGTTTTCCTAAGAAGACATAAAACTGAAGTAAGTCAACTTTTTTTTATTTTGAAAAGTCACAGTCTCATGCTACTGTAAGTTAACGTTAACCATATTAGTAACTATTAACTACACTAACTTTATCCAGTGAAGCAGACCAAGCTGGACCGACCGGCTGGAGAGAACTCACACGTGGCATGGGACTGAGAATTGATACACTTTTTCAAAGTCAGCTAACCAGAAACATTCAGCTTCCTACAAGTCGTGTTCAGCCCTCCACTCTATTAACGTGTGAGGGAAATGTTTTAAATCGGGGCGTTATTACAGAGGACGAAAGGGTCCGTAGAAACAACAAAAACCCGGCTAATTACTCCAGTACATTAAGCTAACTACAACCGGCCTGGAGCCAGGGGCTGTTGCTCCTTTACATGAGCCGCTGTAAGCTAGCATGCATCTCCAAGTGTGTTCTGCCCCGCTATGCTAGTCGTGATGATGCTGGTTGTGTTTGTTCCAAGTAAGTAAAATACACATACTATTGTTTTAATTTGAATTAGGGTTTATCGGCCGCACATAATTGCGGTATGCTGGTCAGCATCTGTTGGCACAGATGCGCGAGGTCAGCAAGATGCTTCCAGGTGCTCCTCGTAAGCTCCGACAATTCGGCCGTCATCCAAGTGCTTTTAGTGGGAAATAATAACACCACCGAGTCTGTAGGGAACGTACTTTTTTTGAGAAATCAAGTGACACATAACTTAGATACATTCTGCTGCGGTGGCTGAATGACGATGACTGCGCATCAGTACGTGTAATTGATGTTTTAATGAGTTTATTTGCCAAAGGTTGTGCCAGCAAGCGTCAGTTGGCTTCCAACCTCCGCGACCCCCTTTAACTTAAAAATCTCGACGGTCGCAGTCACTTTGTTGGGTCGTTACATTTTTAATTTCGATATTTCAGACAGCTTTTGAAGACAGCAACAGACTTCCGCCGGGCTCTCTCCAACATAGGCGAGTTTGACAACGGCCACCCCACGGTGACGGTAACCGGAGAGCGAGTGGGGTCATGCCCGTGGAGAGACAGCTGTTAGCCAGCCAGGCAGCTTCGGGGGTTGCGTTTTTGGACTCCTCGGGGAACAGAGGCTCCCACAGCGAGTCGTTTATTTTCTTGAAAACTTGTGAGGATAAAGAGTTTGCCCGACGTCCTTTGTGTCCTGTAGAGGTTGATAAACACGGCTGGTCAAGGTCAGAAACATCCCCACGGGGAAAAAGGAGTAGGATTGGGAGCCACAGAAAGACATAAAAGAAACCACAACACCTGACCAGTCAAATATGTCATAGTCTACTTATGCCAGATCTGATGTTATAATCATATAATAGGCCCAAATGTAACCCCCAACCCCCCTGGAAACACACACACACAGATACCAAAGATGTGTTAACGGTAACTTTTAATGGTAACTTTAGAGATGGCAACATTGCATCATTCAGCTGGTGCAGTTCACGCCTCCCTTGCTTCAGGAAGCAACTTCCTGGTGTCGGTCTTCACCTGTTCACCTGTCGGTCTCTCCCTCTGGCTCTACCACTCATTCACACACAAACACACACACTTCACAGTGTTATGATAGGGGTTCACAGCTGCCTGCTAACCATGAAAAACCTGCTCCTGCTTGTTCTTACTTGTTTGCCAGTCTCTGTTGTGTGCTGACCCCCTCTACGTTACCAGTACACTCCCAATGAAGCGTCTGGTTGTCTGTTAGCGTGTTCTTCAGTGCAATGGTGAACTTTACATTAGATTCAACTTTATTGTCATTGCACAGAGTACAAGTACTGAGACAACGAAATGCAGTTTGGCATTTAACCAGAAGTGCAATAGCAGTAAAGTGCAGAGTATGTACATATCTATGTATGGTAGATAAATGTTAAATAAACGGTAAGGGCTAGATTTGAATATGCTAAGAATACAGCTTCCCACACTGCTGTGGCGGCTTTGTGGATAAGATTAGACAAATGTAAATTAAAGGGTGGGGTAGAATTAGCAAATGTGTGAGTGTCACCACATATAATGGTGCAGCACCAATTAAACTGTTACTATAACCACATTCCCTGCTGTAAATGCACGTAAAACAGCAGCGGGGGATTGTAAGCTGCCTCTAACCAAACAGAGCATTTCCTTGAGAGGAAAAGCTGTGATGATAAGCATGAGGAAAGTGGCGGGAAATAGAGAGAGAAAAATGTCTGTTGAGCAGAAGAGGAGTGGAGTTCAATCTTGAACTCGTGTGACCTGTTCATCTAGCATCATTCCACAGCTCTATTTTATTAGAGCTCAAATAGGTTACTACACGGCAAGTAACTACTGAGGACGCACACACACACACACAGTCAAATCTTGCGTGAATGTGACGTTGAGTAGCCATGACTCCCTGGTTTTTATGACAGTGTCTGCCGAACCGAGCGCAGTGATGTCTCTGCTCAGCATGTTGTCCAGCATGTTGTCCAGCAGCCTTTTTGTGCTTTTTGTGCTTGTGTTTATTGTGTGTCTTGATACTGCAGGAGCAGCCGCTGCACAGTAAATCCAATCCATGTGACAGTAGCCTCTATACTTAGGCCTAGTTAACGGCATGTGCTCACTCTTGTTTGAAAGACTGTTCTTGTATTTGAATCTGCTGTTTACATGGAAATTAGTCATAGTTTGTGGAGCACTGGTGTCCAGGGCATGGACTAATTAGTCCTGCATTTATATGTTTTTCCAGATTTGAACAAACACAAGGCAGTCTTCCCTTTGGGTGTTTTCTGAAAAGCAGACAGGGAACACAGAAAGGGTTAACAATGAACAAAATGCCGCAGCTAGCCAGCACATTCATCCACCATAATGCACACTTCTATCATTTTAAGTCTCCTCTGTAGGCGTGAGACATGTCTGAATTCACAGTATCGATTTCTATAAACCCAAGGACAAGCAGCGTAGGCCTTGATTAGTTATAGCAAAATAGTGATCCTGACAGTAGGGAGACACAAGTATGATGATAATCCTGATTATTTTTCCAAATGTCGTGATGACAATTATTAATCAGGATCACTTGTCTTGGTGATGTAAGAAGCATGCTTATTTTACTGTGGCTACTTGTTGCATCTTGTATTTTCAAACGCAGAGTTTACACAACTAAAATCATGATATATGATTGTAGATGCCTAATTGTGATAATTGATAGCCCAATTTGTGGGTTATAAACTTGCAGGGTTGACTGGATGAGCACATTAAGCTGTGTTGCCCATTGTGTGAGAGCTGAGGGAGTCGTGTGTGTGCTGAATGGCCCTCCAGCGTGGGGTGTCAGTTACAAAGAAATCCCCCCTTCTTCAAATGCTCTTTTCAGCACAAAGGGAGTTCATTGGGCTATGGCTAATCACATTACACACACGCTTCACAAGCACATATGCACAGACACATGGGCACACAGAGAGACCCTGGAAAATCTCTCCCATTAGTTCCCCTCCCTCTCTCACACACACGAGGATGTCCTCATAAAGAACCATTGAAAGGGTTTCCTGCCGGAGGCCTTGACTCCCCCACCCCTGTTGAAAGAGTCTTGCCTCTCTCTGCTCTTTCCCCTTCTTTCCCATTCATTTCCAAATAGCTTTCTATGTTTGGGTCTTTCTGGCTTGTGTAGATGTTTTCCAGTTGTGTGTGTGTGTGTGTGTGTGTGTGTGTGTGTGTGTGTGTGTGTTGGGGGGGTGGTGGTGATCATGTTAGTGTGATCCTGACTGGACTAAGTATTATTTACTTATGGCACAGGTTACGGTGACCTATTCTGTGTGTGTGTGTGTGTGTGCGCGCATGTGTGTGTGTGTGTGTGTGTGTGCGTGCACGCAGGTAATTCTTTAACTGGCCTAAGCCTATTTGCTGAGAAGTTTTGGTAACCTATTCTGTGTGTTTGTGTTTGTGTTGTTGTTTCTCCCAAGTTAAAAATAAAAAAACTGGACATCATTCAGTTCAGATCTATCAATCCCAGTAAGATACAAGAAAAGGCGCACTGTCATTGGTTCCAACTCCTCACTGCTTTACTATTGAAATCTGACCAGTTGAAGACATTATTCCTATTTGCAGAACTGAAGCAGACCCATCAAGTCCTCTGGGAAATACATTATTGTACTCTGGTCAAAATCAAGGGGTAAACAGTTGCTCTGTTGACGGGACGCTGTCAGAGCAGACAGGGTGAGGTTTGGATTGCAGAGGACAATGCAGTGAGAGGTATCAGGTACCTAACAGGGATTTACAAAACAATGACTGGCCGCGTGAGCAGTGATTAGGGAAACTGTCCTGCTGAGAAAGTGTCCTGTCTCAGCCTATTAGACTCTATTAGGTCCCCCCCAGCAAACTGAACAACAGTTGAATTGTCTCAATTCATTTTCATTCATTAGTTTAATTTACTAAAAGTTAATGCAGTGGGAGAATATTTGTTGTTTGTGTTTGCATCAATGTTTACTCTTCTCATTGATACACCTTCCCATAGAAATTCATTCATTTTTGGATGAAATGCAATCTGAATATAAATATCTTGGCATGATCAAGTTTGGGAACTATCACTAAGTCTTAAATGTGAAGTCTTTGCCATCCAGTGCCTTTATTGAAACTTGATTGTCTGTTGTGTTGTCGATTAATCCTGTTATTTTCCCCCCACATTTTCTATCTTTCCTGCCCTCCCACCACCACTCTTATCTGTCCCTCACTGTCTCCCCTCCGCCTCGTCTCTCCTCCATTGCAGAGCAGCGATGGCGCCCTCTCTCCTCCAGGCCTACAGGAGGCGCTGGTGGATGGCGGTGACGGCAGTGATGGAGAACCTGCTGTGTTCGGCGGTTCTCCTGGGCTGGGGTTCCCTGCTCATCATGCTCAAAAGGGAGGGATTCTACTCCCACCTCTGCTCGAGTAAGATCAGCAGCTCTACGTGAACTCTCCTGCACATCACACTAGAAAGTGTAACGTTGCTATCAGAAAAGATTGAGTGAGACATGTAGTCATTCAGTAAGGTCTTCCATTGTCTATATATCACCTTGCTGCATGTGAAGTGGCTCAAAACCACACTGCTTGTGCAACATTTCATCAGAATCTGAACTCCCACAGGAGCAGTGGCAATTAAATCAATCCTGAAGCCCTAACACACACACACACACACACACACACACACACACACACACACACACACACACACACACACACCACTCTCACCACTCTCCAATCTTACACCCCTCCCCTCTCCGCCCCGCACAGAGAATGACTCAGTGGTAGTGCCCTTGGGCAACGACAACGACAACGCCACCGGCACTGAGGTGGAGGAGTGGCTTAGCTGTGTGGACCAGGAAGAGATGCTCAATCTGGGCTTCACCATTGGCTCTTTCTTGCTCAGTGCCACCACCTTGCCCCTGGGTATCCTGATGGACAAGTATGGGCCTCGCCCAATCCGGCTGATGGGCAGGTAAAGGACATGCATGTCTGTTGGGGTGGATGTGCTAAAATGTCTTCTTTTTTTTTAAATTCAAGAACTCCCAAATTCCTAAACCATATATTTCTCTTGAGGGGAAACTTTGTGTCTCATTGGCATAGATTGTTGAATTGAACCATGTATCTGTATTAAAGGAAGCTGGAGTGAAAGTTACATAAGGAGAGCATAGCTAAGAAAAGTGGCATGTAAAACAGCAGACAGATCACATTCCCAGCATGGGCGGAATGCGTCTTCTCATGAATGAAATGAATGAATGTAGGTGTGGCGCTATGTTGAAGCATGTAAGTGTAAAACAAGTATGCATCTACCACAATGGGTGAGTAAGTTTGGTTTCAAACACGTGGGCACATAGAAACTTCCTCATACAATCTCACTGGATTCCCTTCAAAGAAAGAGGATTGCCAGTAATATACACATACTAAGCACGCTAATGGATACAAAGAACTGTAAAAACCCACTCAGAACTACACACACACACACACTGTTTTAGTAGCTATTAAATTGAATACCATCACACCCAGTTTCAACGCAGAATTTGTAATGGCTGAGAAAAAGATGCAGAAATAGAGTTGATAAGTTATCTGTAGCTGCATATGTTGCAACATTCAGGCAGTTAAACCACCAACAGCTGTTCCTTGTTTGCGGGGTCTTCATCTGTAGGCCGACAGCCAATGATTTCACTGCTGTCGGCAGATATTATCAAATGTGTTTTTAACTAAATATACTGAAGCATGAACTGAATGTGTGAACATGTCCATATGTGCTTACTGCAGATCAGCATGGTTCTCTAAACACATTCTCATCAGACTTTTCATTTAATCACCTTGGGAGGTGTTTGACTCAAATGGGTTTAATCATGCTGGCTGTCGAGCACCCAACTGCTGTCCCATATAGTTTGGCCCTCTGGGGGTTAAACCTGACTGTCTAGCACAGGCACTGAATCAAACCTGTTCATATAATTGTATACCACCCTAGATTAGGAATGCTGAACTTTCAAGATGGTATGGCATCCAACAATTTGAAAGTTCTCTTCTGTTTGTTGTCTTTTCTTTGCAGTTCGTGTTTTGGTCTCTCCTGCATCATGATGTCAGTGTCGGCGTACGACCCTGGTGGTAGGTACATACAAACACACGCCATACAGATGCTTCTGCGTCTGAAAGTTTGCAGACATGCAAGGGTGTCGCCCGCACAGGAAACCAGAAACGGAAACACGTTTTCACACCCGGTGTAAACCAAGAGACATGCTTGTTACATTGTGGTGGATCAATTTATTTTACATGATGAAACTTGCTGTTGGCTACCAATGCCTTTTACATTAATTTCAATAGATTTGTTAAAATTTTCAACCACCGAGGGGTGGATTTGGTGGATTTGGTGGATTTAAAATCTGAAATTAAACACACAAAATACATGGCAGAATCTCATCAGCTCATTATGGTGTTGTGGTCTTTCTGCCCTTCTCTCCAGTGTTGTCAGCGCTCATCTTCCTGGCTCTCTCCCTCAACGGCTTCGGAGGCATCTGCCTAACCTTCACCTCCCTCACGGTGAGACACAGAACTGGCAGGAAGGAGAAAGAGGGACAGTTTCTGACTGGGGGGAGACATAGAGACAGAGAGAAAGAACAGAGGATGACGTACAAACAGTCTGTCAGAAGTATTCAGTCTGCTGCCCTGTTGGTCTGATTTGTCCCGGGGCAACCGGCCTCAGGATCTGTTATCTAATTTATATATTATAACTTCTAACTGCTGTAGTTCCCCCTTCTCTATGCTCAGCCGACTGTCAGTATGTTGAGGGGCTGTGTGTCACAACCCGAGCCTACGTTTCTCTCACCCGCCACCAAGGCAATCTCTCAGTATGCTCTCTGTCTTCCACACTGTCCCTTCTACTGTGACACCTCCTCAACTATGCATACTGTCAACCAATCAGAGCATCTGGGTTTATTTGAGGTCATTTATACTAGGCAGTAGAGGATAGTTTGTCAAAGGGTGTTAGTCAAACTTCCACAAGGGCTGATTTATTTTGGCACCCAGCTGAATGCGAAACCACTTGGCCTTTCCTTTCTGCCAGCGCAGTGGAACAGTGGGCCCATATTGTAGGAAAAACTGCTGAAGCTGAAACTTCTCCCCCGTGGTTATGCAGTACATATTCTGAGAAAGTAACGTATGGTTATTTTCCGGGAACAAATAAGTGGAAGGTTTTTGGCAGCTGATTGATGCTGTGGGACCAGGACAGTGTGTATTGTGTCTGGGAGCTATGTTTGTGTACATTTGCATCAGGCATGTGATGTGTCAGCTGGTACCTACATTACTGAGTGTTTTATTATTGTCACTTGCCCCCGTGTCCTGACAGGTGTGCAGGAGTACGCTTCGTGCCGGTAGTGTGTGTGTGTTGCAGTGTTTCCTTCTGAGCAGCACATGACTTCTGGAAAGTGTCCCACTTGTGTTTCTACCAATAATGGCCTCGGGCTCACCACACACCCTCTCTAAAGCTCTGCCTACTCACCTCTATCCACCTCTACTACCCTCCTTGCTTCCTTCCTTCCTTTCCTCCACTTCCCCTCTTCCTGTTTCACTCCTAGGTACTTTTCTCTGTCTCTCTGTTCAATGAAGAATGTGGACAATGTTAACAAGCCGTTTTATGAGGGGAAGAGCACATTCCAAAGCTTCATTCCAAAATAAGTCAACCATTCGCAAAATATGAAACAAATAATGTGAATTAAAGGACAGCAGGTATTTTATGTTCCTAGTTGACCAAATGATTGCATTTTTATATACTGGATTGCCTATATTTTATAGATATTGAATACATTTCAGGTAAGGCTTTATCTCCCCAAATGGATAGTTGTTGTTTGTTTTGGAGTGGTTCTTCAAAAGCAGACGCCTCTTTTCATCAGACACTTGTAACATTGGGGGAAAAAGCAACTTTAAGTCAAAAAGGAAAAAACATGCCATACGCGTGCCAGAACACAGTGTCCTGGCATAAACCACGCAGCACATGGTAATATCAAAACCTCTATCTGTCCACTACCTTATTCTGCTACATTTTAGGGATTGACTGGTAACACACACACACAAATAACTCTCACATACGTACTGTGCTCTTTGTTTCTTATTAAACACACATAAACACAATATTAATATCACACACACACACACACACACAAGTACTCTAACAACACTCCCACACTCCTCCCTTCTTTGCCCTTCTCTGACCTCCCTCTTTCTATCCATCTCTCTCTCTGATTGGGTTGGGTGTACCAGCATTGACTGGCCTCCACAATGTTGTTGTTGTTGTTGTTGTTATCATCATCAGCCTCTCTGTGCAGTCTGCTGTACATGTATATGAATATATTATATAACAAGGCATATAACTAGTTGTGCGCCTGTTTTGGTTCTGCAGCTTCCTCACAAGTGCACAACCTTCGTCTTTTGGAAAGAGTAACCTAACCTTGCCTCTGTGGTGCTATTAGTTACACAGGTAATGATGCATGTTAAGTATTTATGAGTTTGGCTAAACTTGTGTTTCACCTGTTTTGAAGTGACATTGAGGTAATGGGGAAGGTCTTCTAGCTTTGCGTGTTATTGGCCCTCCACAGTATTGGCTGGCTGTTCCTCCTGACAGTTATTTTAGCCGTCACATGTCGTATTAACGCTGACTTTGGTCTCGGCCCAACACAGAGGAGAGACACTCAGCTCAGAGTTATCAAGGCTCCCTCTGGCAGCGGAAAGAGTGTGGCCAAGGAAGAGATGTGAAAAGAGTGGTAGAAAAGAAGGGTTGGGTAGGAAAGCCGCGTAGATAGATAGATAGATAAATAGATAATAGATAGATAGATAGATAGATAGATAGATAGATAGATAGATAGATGGAAGGGAATGAGGGTGACTAAAGTGTCTAAAGTGCAGGGCAATGAATAAGTGAAAGGAAATGAATAAAGTGCAGGGAAGTGAAGGAATGGGAATGGATAAAGTGCAGGGTGCTAGGTGATAAGTAAGTGAGGTCCTCAGTAGGGATGCAACGATTATAGATTTTGATGGTACGATTATAGTCTGAGGAAAAAACCACGGTTTCACGATTATTACGCGTAAATTTATTCCACAACACTATGGATGTATAAAATCACATGAGCATTCATAAATTAGAGGTTTTATTGTATTTTCCCCACAAAATTTCTTTGTTGGCTTTTTTTTTAACAGTTGCTGCCTTTCAAAACACAAATAATACAGTAGCCAAATAATACATACAAAATAATAAAAATAAACAAAAAGTATGTCTCTTTGGAATTAAATATAAGCTACATCTTTAAACATCCATGTCAGTATTTCCCTTTTGAACAAAACCGAGTCAAAGGCTGCAGGACCTCTGTCTGCAAGGCTCTTCTGATCAACTATATTACAAAATAGTATTTTCAGTTCAGCTGCCTGGTGATCGCGAAGATGTTGAAGTAAACTGGAGGTGTTGGACCCTTTAGCTGCGACGTTTTTTCGGCATGTTTTTGGTCGTCCTTTGTGTAGCCGAAATACTCCCACACTGATGACTTCAGCCGTGTTTTTGGTGGATACAAATCGCTTGGTCCCTCTGCCATTGTTTGACAATGTAGCGTAGCATGGACGGACGTAGCCCCCCCTCGAACACAATGTCGCTCTCGTGACACCCACACAGATATACAGGTACGGTCTGTCTGTTTTATTTGTTTCACTTAACTGAGCTGATAACGTTACACAGACTAAAGCTATCTCTCTCTGTCTCGCGTTTCTCTCTCGCTCTCTCTGACTGTCAACAGATGGTGGACTAGGGTCACGTCACGGTTATATAACCGTAGAGGCTCAGCAACACCTAGTGTATAAAAAAAAAAAAAAACACTGAGTGTTTCTGTTCTCAGAAAAAAAGGGGCATTTTAAACTGGCGCGCGCACCACTGGTGTAACGTTAACTTCGTTCCGGTCCCTTTTTTTTAACCTTTATTTATTCGGGGGAGTTTCGCTTAGAGCCTTTCGTTCCGGCTGCAGCGGCTGCAGGTTGCGCCAGCAGTAATTTACCATTAATGCCCCTTTTTTTCTGAGAACAGAAACACTCAGTGTTTTTTTTTTATTTTATACACTCGGTGTTGCTGAGCCTCTACGGTTATATAACCGTGACGTGACCCTAGTCCTCAGTTGAGCTGTAGAGGGGGAGGGGAGGCGTTAAAAAGTGATGGCTTCCTGTAGCGCTCTCTGTCGCACTGTGGTGGGATCAGTCTATGGCTGAATAAGCTCCGCTGCTTCACAACCGAACAGGTTCAGCTCGTTGGCTTGCTCCTGGCTTCCCTCTGCAGGCCGTTGGACAACAGGCCTGTAGAGGGGCGAGAGGTGGACCAGGTTGTGGTCGGATCTGCCGAGGGGTGGGAGTGCAGTGGAGCTGTATGCCTCCTTGACATTGGCATACAGCAAGTCCAAAGTCTTATTTTATTTTAAACAAACTGTTTGAAGGTGGGCAGTGTACAGGAGAGAGAGGCATGGGCGCTGGGGTTTTTCTGGAGCCTGGCAGTCACGGAGTGGATGATGTCACTCGCTGCGGCCGCGCACGCCGGAATGTAAACAGTAACAACAATGGCGGCCGTGAACTCTCTGGGCAGATAGTAGGGGCGCAGGCTAACAGCTAACAGTTCAATGTACGGACTACAGAAACGTTCCTTAACAGTAATATGTCCAGGGTGACACCATCTGTTGTTAACGAGAACAGCAAGCCCCTCCTTTCCGCTTACCGCTCGCTCTGGTGTCTGTGTTCGCCCGTACAGTCGGGAAGCCATCAATGCTAGCCTTCGAGTCGGGGATATGATCCTGCGGCCATGTCTCGGTGAAACACATAAGACTGCACTCTCGATATCCCCTCTGGTTCTTAACTAGTGCCTCGAGCTCCTCCATCTTATTGACCAGAGACCTCACGTTCCCCATGATGATGGAAGGGAGGAAAGGCTTGTACTTCCTCCGCTTTGTTCTCCGTTTCACTCCGGCTCCGCATCCTCAGCGGCGGCGTCTCCACAGCTCCTCCGGGATATCAGGCTTATCCCCGGGGGTCACTCCGCCAGCGCGATCAGCTGTTGTCGGCTGTAAACAATCCCACACTTGTGTATGGTGGCAGGGCTTCCAAACTCGAAAGAAAGTAACCCGATGGTCAGACAGACAATCGAAACCCTCTTTGTCCAGTTGATGTCCATATTCGTTAAAAACGGGTAACAAAAAGGACACAAAAAAACAACAAGAAACAACAAGAAACACAGAAGCTGCGGGAGCTGCTGCAACACGCTGTCACTAGGATGGTGCCAAATTTATATGTGTAGACTTATAACTTATAACTGTATATAACTGTATAACAGAGAAAGAGGAATGAGTCTTACAAAGACGCCTCTTAAGTGAGAGTAACACGTTGTGGTTTTGAGGCTTCTGTTTAAGGCAGTTGTGACAGGGCATGCGATAAACATCCATTTTGTTAGCACAGAGTAGGAGGAGTGGCGTTGAGACTGGACCGCATAGTTGTCTTATATAAGTCAACACTGGAACAATGCATTGGTCCCTATGAGGGTCAGGAGTTTGATACCCAAGTCAACCTATGTATAATGGATAGAGAGCGAGGGAGGGAGAGAGATGAGGTAGAGAGAAGGAGCCGGTACTAATCAGCTGCGGTTTAGTGTTTCCTGCTGCGAACTCCACAGAGAAAAGAGCTGCAGCTGTGGCCTGGAGAGATCTGAGACAAACCCAAAAACGTGACTCTCTCCCCCCTTTTTTTTCTTTCTCTCTCTCTCCCTCTCTCTCTCCCTAACCCTAACCCTTCATTAAAACGAGTGCCTAAGCGTCACAATACCCAAGTGAGTGAACATCCCGGGAGTAGAGCCTTAATGACTCCTGATAATAGAATGGCTTATACCGTTTTGTGTGATGCCTGATGACCCCCCTGTGCCTCCCTAGTGTCACGTGTGTGTCCACTTCCCCCTGGCCGGGTTGGCATGCAGGACATGTGCTGCAAGGTTATATGCGAAATATGTATTTTATGGGAACTGCCAGAACACAGTGGTGGGAGTCACGCCTGCTGTTGACACATGCACCGACATGCACGCTCACACACTCACTTTCTCTCTCTCATGCACACACATAAATGTCATTTGCGCACTCTTATGCACACATGTTGCTACTACTAGGCTTCAACTGTTAGCAAACTGAAAGCAAGCATCAGCAAGCTGACATTTCACATGGCTGGAATAACTTTGCTTCAACGTTAGTAAGAGATGCAAGGTCCCGTGTGTGCTCAGAGGGCCCTCTCGCCTACATTCCAGAAATCTGTGCGGCCAGAGAGTCCAGGCTGTGCATCTCATGGGCAGGAACGGTCCGTGAAATATTTCGATTCTCAGAACGACTGAATGAGAACGAGTGTCAAAAAGTAGGGGATGTTTTTCCTCTCACGGCGAGCTTCTCTTCAGAACATGCCAAGGAAAGCTTTTCTTTCCTGTTTACCTGCTGTTGTGTTTGCCCTTGGCGCGTCCAACATGGCCCTATGCTGACCCGCTGACTGTGGCCAGCTGACACACGCACACACACATATTGTTATGTGCACACCTACAAAAATACTGTCATGTCTAAGGTCGGGGACAAGCACACGCATATAAATTCTCACCCACACGTTACACTTCACATTGCAACTGGGACAAAAGGAGTCCAAAGCAGCTCTAGGAATGTCTATATGGGGTAAAAAGTTCCTGGAAACCCTTTCTTGGAAGTTATATATTGTACATACCTTCCCACCAGGGAGCCCCTTCCATATGCAGTAGGCCCGTGTTACACATTTTAAAGCATACCCACATAACATCAATGACTGTAGAGTTATACACAGTAGCTATTAATGACAGTTAAACAGCCCCAGGGAAATCAGAAACAGATAATCAGACAGCTGACTGGAAATGCATTATTGTGCACTGAAATACCATTGCACAATAAAACATCTTTATTTGGTTTTCATTTACAATCTATGTTAACAAGGTTTACAGGTTTCCCACTACAAAAAATCAACATGTTCAACATAAATACATAAATTGGTAAATTGATGTTTTTCCTTTTTAGAAGTTGCTAAAAGTGAAAACACACCATTTGCTACAACAGGGTCAGACTGTTCCCCATTTCCCAACCTTTTAGCTGACACCGTCTTCTTCAGTCTCAGTGAGCTCAGTAATGAGGGTGGAAAGTGCACAGAACTGTGGAAAAAAGAGGGGACGCTACTACGTGAACCCTGACCCGGGAGGGAGATTAGTCGACGGCGACAAAAGTTTGGAAAACCATGGGTGGCATTGGGAGAGAATAGTCAGCTTGTCATGCAGCACACCTAAAATCCCAGCCATGTGATTTTATAATCATGATTGACCTATTTAAATCTCTAATCAAAGGACACAGAGTGTGCTGCCAGCACAATAGGTCATTGTTATGTTGGCTAAGCTCCTTACTATTGTAAATAGGCCGACCTAATATATGATGTGCTTAGTGCCTGGTGCCCACTACCATGTCCCCTTTGACGTGTGTCATGCATGGCCCCGCGCTGGGTCCACCAAGCTTGGTGAAGTTACTCATGAGTGCTGACTATAGACCGGCTTCCACACCATTAATTAACACCAAGAATTACTGGAAATTGCAAAGAAAAAAGACCCTGGATGTGTGTATAAGTATAGCTTAGAGTATGGTTGAACTATGGGGTCAGGACCTGAAAAATGGGTCATGGCCTTGTTTCTTGTGGATGCCCTCATGACAAAAAGAGTTCCTCGTTGTGGGTCCCAGGCTGGAACAGTGTCAGGACTAAGGGCCGCTATCCCAGCCGAGGCTATCCTGTTCACACACAGCAGCTGTCCGCCCCCTGGTGGTCAAGCTGACTTATTGCACCTATGTTAAACCACAGTTGTGATTCATGCTCATGCAACCTCAGTGAGTTACACATTGCTGAAGTGAATGTATTTGATTGGTGTGACAACTGTCATTCTGTTTTCAGTATCAGAAGATTTGGGGTATGTTTTTATAATTTCTTATTTATTTCTCCCTCCCTTCCTCTTGCCCTCCAGCTCCCCAACATGTTTGGCAGCCTGAGCTCCACCATCATGTCTCTGATGATCGGCTCCTACGCCTCCTCTGCCGTCACCTTCCCTGGAGTCAAGGTAGCCCACAATGGCAGGGTTGCTACGGTCATGGAATTCAAAATGTGTTTTTCAGGCCTGAAAAATCTATGAAAAATGGAACATATGCATATAGTTTTGGAAATGTCATGGGAATTTGTTGATAATATTTTTTCCAACCAGTGAAATGTTTAATGTGAAGCTTGGCTGCTTGTTGATCCATTTCCTTTGAGGAATAAAAACACAAATGAAATGTCCTGATAGTATCAGTCCTAAGATAGTTGTAGCCAGAAATAAGACCTTGGACATTCAGATCAGATATTCAATGTAAAAAATGTGACATTTTCAACATAGATTCCGGCAAATATGGTGATGGGAATTGTGCTACATGTCATGGAAGAGTATTGGAAATGTCAATTTGATTAGCATGGAGGTTTAGGACAGGTCAGAAATGGACAACGATATTGACTGCACTTCTGTTTGATACTATGTGAATGTATAGCCACAGGATCAGCAATATGCCCTCAATACATTATGGTTTCACAGAAAATGGAGTTGGAAGTAATTCAGTGCAAGTTGCCTGTAAAATAACACTATTCCTGCCCCCTCTCCTTCCCAGCTGATCTACGATGCAGGTGTGTCCTTCCAGGTGATCATGTGGATGTGGGCAGGTCTTGCCTCCTTTGTCTTTGTCAACTGTTTCCTCAACTGGCCAGTAGAGGGCTTCCCCACGCCCGACGAGGTCGACTATAGGTCAGTATAGCGGCTGATCTTTTGCTTCTTTCATCTCGCTACAACAACACAAAAGCAGAAAAGTGTTGCTGACGATGCATCATTGCCAATGTTGAAAACATCCACAAGTCTAAATTGCAACTTTGTAACCTCTCGTTTACTCCCCACTGTGTGTGTGTGTCTGTGTGTGTCTGTGTGTGTGTATAACAGTAAGATCAAGGCACTGCAGGAGCTGCCTGCAACAGATAGGAAGTTGGTGGGAGAGAGACTGAGCCAGATAAACGGGGACGTCCGATACTCCACAGAGAAACTTCCAACAGGGCCTGAAGCCACATCCAGTGAGTCAACACATACTGAACACACACACACACACACAAAGTGGGTGGTCCTGAGATGCACCTCTAAGAATTGCCTCTATGCTCTCAGCCTTTGGCGATAATTAGCATTAGCCACAATAACTTTACTGTGCAGCACAGACACCATCAGTTGTAGTTGTGTATGCTAATATAGTCTCTTTCTCTCTCTCTCTCTCTCTCTCTCTCTCTTCTCTCTCTCTCTCTCTCTCTCTGTCTTCCTCCCTCGTCCTTTTCCTCCCTGTCTCTGTATCAGATGCCGTTCCCTTCCGTCGGTCGGTGTTCTCCCCCATCTTCCTGTGGAGTCTGGTCACCATGGGGATGTCACAGTTAAGGATCATCTTCTTCATGGGCGCAATGAACAAGATGCTGGAGTTCATGGTTACCCGCGGCGACCCGCACCGTGAGTGTCCCAACCAATCACCACAGCTCAGGCAAACAATATGTCATTACTCATAGGGTTGTTGTGGTTGTGATCGGTGTTGTTGGATTTAGCCCATATTGAGATACCAATTTATTGATATATGTATATGTAGTATATAGAGTGTGAGAGTTACTGACAGACTGTTTTTTTCTTAATTTCAGCGTCTGAGGAGCTGGTGATTGAGGCGGCAGAGAATGGTGAGTAGCAATATATTAGTTCCCTTGCTCTAAATAAGAAAGTAATTTTGCCTGTTTCAATAGGTGTGAATGTCTGAGAGTCTGTCTGTGTGTTTGCTAGTGTTTTACATCTCTAATGGTTTTATGTTCCACTCTCTCCCCCAGTGGGTTTCTACTCGTCCATCTTCGGCACACTGCAGCTGCTGTGCCTGTTGACCTGTCCTCTGATTGGTTACATTATGGACTGGAAGATGAAGGAGTGTAAAGACGAGAAGAGCCCCGGCACGGGCACAGACCAGAAGTAAGAGAGGGGTGAGGGATGAACGGAGAGAAAGAAGCAGAGGAAGTGATAGAGAGAGAGAGAAACAGATGGAAGGGAAGTTGTCAGAGGGAGAATGAAGGGTGGGGAGGGAAGGAAGGAGGAAAAGAGGTCTGATAGGAGAGGAAGAGGGGATTTGGGATAGTATTTGTGCAACGGACGAGATTATCACCAGAAACAGTGATGATCTAGCGTTGTGGTAACATTACGCCCCGTCTGTCTCCCACCAGACAGCCCAGTGGGTCCAAGAGAGACAGCAAGATCCAGAAGGTGACCAACGCCATGAGGGCCTTCATCCTCACCAACCTGCTGCTGCTGGCCTTCGGATTCTGCTGTCTCATAGACAACCTGCCACTACAGGTAGACACACACACACACACCGTCCCTCTAACAGCAATAGATCCATTCATTTGTTACTTATTTAAATGCTGACAAAACAAAGATGATGTTGTTTTGAAATGTGAGGGACAAACTATCAAACCTCTTACAAAATGCAACTACACACGGGAAGCAGAGTGAGGCGTCTTCTTACAAATGTTTTAATCTTTCTTTTAAGCTAACAAACTTTGGTAAAAAGCTAAGACTTGCCAGGTATCCCTTGAGAACGAGATTTAGAATCTCGATGGGACTTACCTGGTTATATAAAGGTTAAATAAAATGAATAATTCCTTCCTTCCTTCTTGCTGTTGTGTTAGATCCTGACCTTCATCCTCCACACCATGGTCCGAGGCTTCATCCACTCCTGCTGTGGAGGCCTTTACGCTGCTGTGTGAGTACATTGATAGTTCGCCAGTAACATATACTACAGCTCTGTACAGCTCCATCCACATCCAAGGACAAATTGGGTAACGAACTTGCTTCCTGAGCGTTGGGTTTGTTCATGTTGGATTCATGTGCTAGCCTGTCCCTCCTGTATCCGTCCCTACTTCCCTCAAAACACATGGAGTGGTCCTGTGTAGCTCCTCTAGGATTGCCTTACCGTTCATAGCCACCAGATTTGTACTGTCCAGCATAGAAACCATCAGTTCAGTTGTTGGACATAGTAACAAAGTGAGTAATAAGGGTTAATCGTGTGTTTTGTGTTCCACCCTCTTCTCTTCTGCAGCTATCCGTCCAACCACTTTGGCACCCTGACTGGACTCCAGTCCATGATCAGCGCTGTGTTTGCTCTGCTGCAGCAGCCGCTCTTCATCGCCATGGTCGGACCGCTGCGTGGAAACCCCTACTGGGTGAGGACACACACTTGTACTCTGCTTACAAACACAGCCACATGCACACTTCACTTAGTGTGAATTTAAGGCCAATTGGATTTTGAGCACTGGATTTTCTTTCAGTTCTCGTTGCAAAAAAGATGCACTTGTTTTTAGTCCCAGAAATTGTTGTCATGTCAGTTTATAATGTCTAGTTGTAGTCGAGTCTTGGTAATAAAAAGAAAGTATGTTCATCTCTGGTGGATTGAACACCAACTCACCTTGTACGCTACTCTCTGTCTCCGTCATCCAATCGTCTTTCAGATCAACCTGGGCCTGCTGATCTTCTCGTTGGCCGGCTTCCTGTTGCCGGGCTACCTGTTCTACCACCGCAGACACCTGATGAGGGAGAAGGAGGCCAGAGACAAGCAGGCCCTCGCCCAGGAGACGCAGGTGCTCAACCACTCAGAGACCAACGGCTACAAGCACCAAAGCAACGGCCACGGTGCTGTGGAGGCCTAAAACGTCGAGGATTGAGGGGAACTGTTGGATTTATTTTTGTATCTGCCTTCAAAATGACCACCAGCAATGTAGTCAACAGTATATATTTTGTTTTGAGATTTCCATAGGTTTTTTTTGTCATTGCTGTTGCGAATTTTGCTCGCCACAAACCACATGATCTCAGAATAAGTAGGATCCCCCACGTTTTGTAATGACTCTTAGTTAGAAATTGTTATCGTCAAGTTGCAGCGTGATCTGGAGAGAGGCTGTATCATCATCATCATTTGTTGCTGTTTTTTATTTTATTTATTTTGGTTTAGCTCAACGAGCCAAATTAGAATGATTAAAAGCCATAGATTTCACTCACATGCAAGGACACATGCACACAACCTGGCACGGCCTTTGCGTCAGACCGTGGCTTTCATGGTACTTGAAAGACTTGTATAGTATCAAAGACTTTATAATCACAATCCTTGCTGACACCAAAGAACACAAGTGCTCTTAATGAAACATTTATATTGTGGTGGTCCTACTATAATCCCCCACACATGTATACGGATGAAACACATTATATACCAGAAACAACATAGCAGCTGTCAGAGATAAACAAAATCTTGCAACACTGAACAACAAACACCTGGTAAGTCTATACAAGCTATTTGGGTTTTATCAGGACCCAGCACATTTCGCTAAGCGGTGACAAACTGCTACCAAAGAGCGCTCTGCGTCTTCATACGCCAACACACAGGTACAGAGATAGGCTGGTTGTAGAGACACCATAACTACCTCTTCTGCTCCCTTTTTTTATGTACTGTCTCTCTGCAACCCATTCCTGTGTCTGTCCAGCTCCGTTTTTATGTTAGGAAACACAAATTTGTCTTTTTAATCAGTAAGCCATCATCATCATCATCATTATTGTTCATTACAGGTAGAGTTGATTCAACCCTCACATTTCTGGAATTTTTATATGTATATGTCTAATGAAATTTGACAAGAAAAGATACGACTGATTTAAAATTCACACACACTGTGTGTGTCAATGTTATCAAACACTTTACTGCTTTATGCACAGAAATGAACTAGTGTGTGTATAAAATATGTATTTAAGTGTTTTTTTTGTACTTTTTTGCAGTAGTTTTAAAAAAAGGGAAGCTCTTGTAATAACAGCTATTTTTTGTAGTGTGCTAATCATAAACCAATTCAGATGATTTGCAGTGTATTCTGCTTGTGCCTTTTTGTTTGTCTTGTATTGATTAGGAGCAAAATCCTTTTTTGTAAATAGAACTGAAGTGTTTCTCTTGCTCGCTTTACTATACATGGGTGTGTATGTCACCAAGAGATACGATGAACTTATGGCTGAGGAGACACTTTCATCCCCTTGTTTCAGCCAGTTGCAGATAGCTGCCGTTGAGATGAAGCAAGAAAATGTCTTCTACAGTGACAAAGTGTTGTTTTCTATCCAACTTTCTACTCCAGAAGGAAACAGGATGGTGTAGATATAGAGTCAGTCTGCAGTGGATGAAGTTTTTTTCTTTACTTTGCCAAGACACACTGAGCATACAGCTGTTGTCATGTATTTCTTGTATGGTAGCTGGTTCTCCCTCATGATGTTGAATCGTTGCTAAATTAGGTGTTTTGTCTGGACTTGTCTTGACTTGCTGCAATAGAAGTGAATAAAGAGAAGCTCCTCTACACCACTTCTTTCTTGGTAAACCAAAGCCATGTTTAGGGGCTGTAAAGCAATATGAAGGATAATGCATGTTCTTCTGATTTCTAGTGGACAGTGCAGCACTCTTCCTCAGGAGAATGTATCTATACCATCTACCGCTGTGGTTTGTCTTTAATCCTCTGTTTGCCCTTGGGGTTAAATGCGTGGTGTCTTGCTAAATGTACGCATTTATTTCCTGTATATAGCCAGCTGCGTTTGATAAAACAAATAAATGTATGAATTACAACTTCTTGTCCCAGTGGTATCTTTGCCATCCTGACCAAATTCTCCTCACACAGCAATGGCGCTGCTCTATGCACGCTCTAGCTGTTGAACCACAGTGGCAATAATAAAACACTCAAACCAAAAAATTTTAGCAAACCAAAAAATACACAATAAAGATAATAACCAAAGTTTATTGTAATTTGACATGTGGTCAAAAGATATAACAACAAAATGGAAAAGGGACATACATACCGACTCAGACATCCATAACATCACATAGCATATTAGTGGCACTCAGCCTCATACACTGTTCTGTAACATTTCTTACCACCATCACACCCACATCCACTCTGCTGCCACTCCTTTCCTTCTTATTATTTGCTTCATCCCGTCTCCTGATGATGGCATCAACACAACCAAAAGGCATACTCTCAATAATACAATTCTTTGTAAAACACACTCACGCAGCTCTCCTATAAAATACACATACATACACACACACACACGCACACGCACACGCACACACACGCATTCAAACAAGCATGCGCACAGTGGGTTCCTGTCTATCTGAGGCTGTTGCTGTTGGGTTGTGAGCCAGCGAGGCCGGGGTGGTCGGGGCTGTGGCGGTTCTGGAGGGGGAACAGAGACAGAGCATCAACACAACACATTTAAAAACAAGCAAACTAAATGGTGTAATGCAGATGGAAGACTACGCCTCATTAGCTCAGGACAAAGGCTGACGAAACATAGGTATTCATATTCAGACCAAACATCTGCCAGAGCTATATTTGGGCTAAATGGGATCTGCAAATCAAAGTGGCTGAAATTAAAGGTTTCTCATCATCCACAACTCAAACACTGAAGCGCCAGGGGCTACAACATGCGTAGTTCAATCATCTGAACAGTAACAACTAGGCCTTTTGGCCATCAACAGGAACCTTCTCAGAAAGGATTACCTGGAAACTGTGGATTTTAGGGTCCTGATTTAAATGCCTACCTTCTTCTTTTTCTTGTCTTTCTTTTTCTTCTTGCGGTCTGGATCATCATCCCTCTTTTTCTTCTTCTTCTTGGGGTCAGAGTCTGATGGAGTCTCTGCAGTGACAAAAAGAAGTGGGTTCAGCGCCCTGAAAAAAGCCTGTTGCCTGTGTACAGGTGCGTGTGTGTGTCATACCTTGTGGTAACGGGTCCTGCGGTCGATGGTGTTTGTGCTTGTGTTTGCTCTTCTTCTTCGGAGGCTGGATGTGCATCAGTCTGTACTGTTCTGGGAGCTGAGAGACAGAGAGACACACACACACACACACATTAGGATGAACAATACAACTATAAAACACAGCAGCAGTGAAGGACAAAACATGAATGTGGCCTCATTTGTCATTATTTGGCAGGAAGACTATCCCAGCCGGTGAGTGATTACAGAAATATGTGTATATATTTTAGACATATGCATGACAACGTGTGTGTCATCTGAGCTTATGAATATATAGTCTGTGGGGTTGTGTGTTTCTGCATGTATGTGTGTGTTGTGTCTGTACCGGTCCTGTGTGCAGTCTGAAGCCTGTGAGCAGAGCGCCGGTCAGAGGGCTGAAGGAGTTCCCACACACTGGAGGCTTATCGATCAGAGAGCGCAACGAGCTGCCGTCCTGGGTGCCGGGACAGTCGATCATACCTACAGATCAGAACAGGTGGCAACATACATAAAGGATGGAGAGAGAGAGAGAGAGAGATATGGAACAAAAGAGTAAGGAGGTGAGCACACACCTAGAATACTGCTGCATTCAAGCCGCAGCCACTATCAAATCAATCAATGCATTATCTTAGAAGGAAGCGGTCCCTTGGTACAGTTGGGGATTTGGTTGGGGACTGTAATGGAGGGGTTTGCATCTACCCTCATTAGGATGGTCAGCAAAGAGTTTAGGGCATATTCGTGCATGTTGCATTAATGTGCATATAGCCCAATACATAATGATTCACGTTGGATTATGCAAGTTCCTGCGAGATTAGAGGTCCTGGCGTCTGTTTCAGGAGTCGGCAGGATAATCTCAGTTATATTGTTATGTGTGCCATAGCACGTCCTTGCCTGATTGTCTAGTGTGAGCAGATTTATCAGTGAGACAAAAAACTACCCACAATTTTTTGCTGAGAGTAGAGCAAAACAAATAGTTTAGAACTATCAGTTGCTTGTTGAGGGAGATAGCAAATTGGCATGACTATAACTATGAACACAAAATGATGAGCAAAGTTTTCTATGAGCATCAGGAACCGTTTTATGTAGCGTCAGTAAGCGTCCTTTATCTCGTCCACGGTTCTGAAGACAGTAGACACTGGCTGTCAGGCAGCATGGCTAACCCCAGGCCAGTGGAGACAATAAGGCACATAAAATGACTGTCTTGTGTTCAACTTATTATTCAATCAACTGAATACACAATACAGCCTCCTGGTTTGACATTATTAGCGTTCTCATAGCACAAAGCATTCAGACATAATCATCACTCATGCCAGTTCTGCTTTGGAATGAGTGCATGTTGCATTGTGGGAAAGGCTTGGAGGACTGAATGACATAACACCAGGGCACTGCCACCTTTATACATTACATGGGCCTACATGTAACCCACCTGGTAACTCTGGGAGAAAGTTGCTGAGCTTCTCCTTCACCTTCTTGCCACAGAATTTGTTGTAGGCGTGTTCCAGGTTATAGTGAGTGATGAGGTTGGTGTTGCCTGTTAACTCGTTACCCACTAGTACACGAGAGACACACACACACACACACTTCTGTTAATGTGATTTGTGAGCACACGCCATGGACACTCCTTCCCTTAGTCATTCAAATAAGGGAGGTCCAGCAAAAATTTCCCTGACTGAGCATTTTGAAACAGCTATACTTATGTCCTCCATAAGTAGAGCGAGAACGTGATGAAGGTGAAGAGACGTTAAAGAGGGTTTGTAGTCCTCTTGACAATCATGGACATAGATCTTGCACAATGGGATGTAACTAAACAGTAAGAAAGACTTCCTAATATTGTGTACAATCACTAACACTAACCCACCAGCAGAGGTGCGAGTAATACACCATAGGAAACTTGTAAAAGATTTTCCAGGAAAATTACTCCTGTATGGCATTAGAAATCAAGTCCCTGACACTGGCATAACTAGTCATCAGTTCGCCTGTCCTGTCGAGCAGGGAGGCTAATAATCACCTCATAGACCGATTATTTTGTTGCTAACGACTGTAAAACCTTAACTTTGTTCATCTTAGCCAGGGTTACATTTAACGTATACGACTATTCTTGTTGGCCAACGTTACCACTGCTATTAGCATTTAAATATATGCTAGGTCATTTAAAATGCTATTACTGAGCCAGACAAATTACACACAGCATACGACCGTTAGTAAAATCCCACAGTACCAGGCAGCTCCCGTAGTAAATAGAAAGGTTCATTCATGGCTCCGGGCTTCCGCAGAGCAGGCCCTTCATCCCCGTGCTGCGGTGGCATTTGGCCCGCCATGGGGACTTGGTTTTGCGGCAGAGGAGGCGGAGGTTTCCCCGGTCCGAATCCCAGAGACGACGAGCCGGCCGGTCCCTGGGCTTCGTTTTGCCCGAAGAGAGTTGAAAACATTTCCGTCATCTCTATCGCGAGTAATACATTTAGCTGGAAACTAAACCGGTTTCTCTGGAAGTTTTAGAATACACACGTCTGACAACAACTGCTCGCCTCTTCACTTCTTTGTGGCATATTTTCATGGCCCAAATACCGTAATGGTAGTTGTATATTCACACTGTAGGCTAGAAAGGATACCGTAATGGCCGTTATATAGTCACCCTTTAAATTGGGCTATAGCTAACCTCTGTTTCATGGATATATTCAGTGAGGCCACGAAACAGTTTCTTTTATTAAAGTTTATTTTAAGACTAACAGGCACAGTAAGCAAAATCAATATGTACAGTTAAATTAGTTTACTACGGAAGAGGATTAGGGCCACATGTGAAAAATGTTTAAAGTCAGAATTCTGAGAATAAAGACAGCCATGTGTGAAAAATTTATTTGAGTTCTGAATTCTCAGAATTCAGACTTTAAACTCAGAACTCAAATGAATTTTTCACATGTGGCCCTAATCCTCTTCCGTAGCTTTACACATCACCATGTCAGAGAATTTTAAGGTCACACATCAAAGATATCAGTTGGGCAGAGGGGAGAGGCCAGCCTTTGGTATTCTCTGACTGATGCCTGTAAGTGAGAGGGAAACAAACACAAAAACCTGTGAACGCTTTTTTTGCATTTCCATTCCCCTTATGTTACAATCCGTTGCTATCTTTCGTCAACAATCACCTGGTGAACCAAATTAGCTGCTTAGAAGTAAAAATGGATATAATTCAAAATGATTCTCTGCCACACGATATCATTTTAAATTCATCAGCCAAAC
The DNA here is from genome assembly GCA_034670405.1 of Hoplostethus atlanticus. Taxonomy (NCBI): domain Eukaryota; kingdom Metazoa; phylum Chordata; class Actinopteri; order Trachichthyiformes; family Trachichthyidae; genus Hoplostethus; species Hoplostethus atlanticus. The sequence continues at coordinate 951,077 of JAXDDX010000150.1, read as the reverse complement.
ATATCTGCATTGGGAGTGGAATGCATTTTCTCTGCATCCTGTGAAGCAGCTTTTTATGTATTCATTTCCAGATGTATGGCAGAGCTGGTACAGCCAATTTCACAAGATTAGATTTGAAAGTAAAGAATCCAGCACTGTTTTACACTTGCTTATGCATGCTTCAGCTCTGCGAGTGGAAATAGATGCATGTTTTGAGAGAAGGATCTGTTTATGAATGCTATCCCTTCCCAGCTCCCTTTTCTTTCTCTGATCTTCCACTTCTCCTCTCTCACCTTCCACTCATCCACGGCTGTTGCAATGCGTTGTTCTGTCTGAGCAATGCCCTCCCTGCCAGCCTGCACCCTCTGTGCCAAACCAGCATTCTCCGCTTGGATCTTTTTCAGCTCCTGCCGCAGGAAGGCCTCCTGCTTTTGGTAGTAGGGCATCACAAAACTGCACAGGTCCTGCTCAGGAACCCCACTAGGACGCCTAAGGGAACAGGGAATTTCAATTTTGGGCCCATTTGCAACCAAAATGGCTGAACTTTGGTGCCCTGACAGACCTTATATGGTTATATTTAATGTGTTAATGCTAGCCTGATAGATGATTCTACATCCTCCAGAAGACACAGATAGGGTTACTTTATATTGCTGCATGGCCATGACCACACTGTAAGACTGGGGTTTGCCACAAACCAAATCCATCACACAAATAATTGAAACAAATGCAGTTCAGCTCACTTTTAACCACATCACACAACCCAGATTTCTAACTTAACCCCACTGCAAATGGTTCATCTCAAAAGGTCAGCTTCCACAGTCACAATCCCAATGAGGTTAATTTGTGTGTGTGAATCAAGGGAGGGAACACAAACATGAGCGTATTGCTATAGGAAATACTCAGATGTTGCTCCCTCTTTTCTCTATAATTCCATAATTTGCTTAACAAGAATGTGACATTTCTGTTTTGGGTGGGAATAACGATGCTGTCAAAGAAGACATTAGTGGGGTAAATTGGGTATAGGGTTATTCCGGGTCAAATCACCCAAAGAGTTAAACCCGACCACCTCAGATTTTGATGAAATTTGGTATTCTTGTTGATTTGGATCGCACAACACCAAATCTCAAATTTTAGGCCAATCCGACCAGTGGTTTGGGAGATACGGACCCCCAAAGTTTGAGATTTTGTGCAAAAAGGGGCATGGCTGCCAACCTTTGAACCCTCATATCTCAGGAACTACTGGGCCAATCTTCAAAAAATTGGTAGCGTTGGAAAGGGAAGAGATTCAAAATTCAGAATCTGTCATTATTTTTCAGATTTGAGTATATTGGGGTACGTTGACCTCTTGACCTTTGCTATGACCTTAAAATTGACCTTGTGGATCACATGACCTTGAGATTACCTTTTCTGGAATTTAATCACCCACATGTTAACTATAATACAGAAGTATATACAGAGTTTCAGAGGTGCAATATCTTTTGTTTAGCAGCAATACAGATTAAAAAAATGCATACCCACAGAGATGATTGATAAAATGCATTATAATGTATATTTTCTACATGCATAGATTCCTCTCATGACCAAAACCCATCTTGGGAGTCAAAATCCACCTGACATGACAAGGAATGCTTGAAGGATATGAAAAGTTTACCTGGGAAATTGTGAATTTAGTCCAACCATATATCTTTGTATATTCTGTATATTAATTTTGCATTTGTATTGTACATATGTTCGCTGTTACATACTAATGATGTTAAGTGTAATATGAACTATTTCAAGCTACTGAAAGACAATGAAAACAGGTAAAATATTGCCTATTGTATCCTTTCAGTATAAATAAAAGATTAATAATAAAAAATAAAAAAATAAACCAAATGGCATCACATATTTCTACACAGGCATGTCTAGTGATGCCATATCTTATAACGTTGTACATGGGAATGTGGTGATTGTCATGTCAGAGACAAACGCTGGGTGCCGATTGTCACGTCATAGAAAAACTGGGCACCAATTGTTACATCATAGACAAACTCAGTAGGCCTATTCTTATGTCATAGTGGGCCTTATATTGTGAAAGAACTGACCAATCACGTTTCAGTATTCAGTTCAAGCAGCCCTGGGAAATCCCCATCCCCATTGAGCACATGGCATTTAAAAATTTAAGACAAAGAAGTTTCTTGATCTGCATTTCTTTGAAAATCTGAAGCTTTCAAGTTGGACACAATGGCAAATGTTGATATGTAAGTAAGTCATTATATCATATATATCATGTCATATAGCCTTGCCAATGGTTTTAAATGAGGTGGTTGATACTTAAAAATCTGCAGCTTTTACTCTCCTGAAAATGTTTGCCATCAACACCATCATACCAGAAAGAAGTCCTTGCGAAGTGTATGGAAAACTGAAGAAGTTGAACTCCTTATTCTTCGAAGTGGGGCCAAAACACGAGACATCAGGAACATCTGTTCACATCATGAACAAGAACTTCTAACCAAGTTTTCAACATTGCGGAAAAAGTGTTGTGATCCCTTTAACCGTCATCCCAAGAAAGCACGCACTAGATCTTTACGAATTGTTAGCATGGACACTTACAAAGGCTTAGTGAATCCTCCAAAGAGTGCCAGGAGAAAAATTGTGCTGTGACTGTCTGATTAGCCTTCAGAAATCAAAGGTCAAAGCCCCTGCAGAGGAGAGCTGTAGTATGGGTGGGAGTATGGGAGAGGTTGATGATGACATCCCAGTCGAACCTCCGCTTGTTGTTTCCCCAGCAAAGGACTTCGATTTGAATTCTACCCTATCAAGTTTAGGTGAAACTCCTGTTAAACTCCATTCACTAGCATCTTCCAGTAAACGAATGAAAGGACAGCAAAAACTAGCATCAGCTACAGTAACATTGAAATGACAGCTTGAACAAGTCTATGATGTCCCACTTGATTCTCCTGAAAGTAACCTTGACTCATCAGAAAAATTGGACCTTCAGTTATTCAGGAAAGTGTTGGAGGAGCTAAAAGAGAAATTCAACGGTCAGAATCCTACCAAGAGTGTGTGCAAATATTGACTTTGTCACCCTTTACCATTGAAAGGACTATGAATGAATTTGAAACGACCAATTACCAATTATTGCTGCTAAATAAAGAATATTACACCTCTGAAACTTTTATATGTTTTAGTTAACATGTGGGAGATTGAATTTCAGGAAAGGTCATCTCAAGGTCTCGTGATTGACAAGGTCAATTTCAAGGTCATAGCAAAGGTCAAGAGGTCAACGTACCCCAATATACTTGAATCTGAAAAATAATGACAGATTTTGAATCTCTGTCAAATTTGGTTTATTTTTTAATTTTTTATTATTAATCTTTTATTTATACTGAAAGGATACAATAGGCAATATTTTACCTGTTTTCATTGTCTTTCAGTAGCTTGAAATAGTTCATATTACACTTAACATCATTAGTATGTAACAGCGAACATATGTACAATACAAATGCAAAATTAATATACAGAATATACAGAATATACAAAGATATATGGTTGGACTAAATTCACAATTTCCCAGGTAAACTTTTCATATCCTTCAAGCATTCCTTGTCATGTCAGGTGGATTTTGACTCCCAAGATGGGTTTTGGTCATGAGAGGAATCTATGCATGTAGAAAATATACATTATAATGCATTTTATCAATCATCTCTGTGGGTATGCATTTTTTGAATCTGTATTGCTGCTAAACAAAAAATATTACACCTCTGAAACTTCTGTATATTTTAGTTAACATGTGGGTGATTAAATTCCAGGAAAGGTAATCTCAAGGTCATGTGATCCACAAGGTCAATTTTAAGGTCATAGCAAAGGTCAAGAGGTCAACGTACCCCAATATACTCAAATCTGAAAAATAATGACAGATTTTGAATTTTGAATCTCTTCCCTTTCCAACGCTACCAATTTTTTGAAGATTGGCCCAGTAGTTATGAGGGTTCAAAGGTTGGCGGCCATGCCCCTTTTTGCACAAACTCTCAAACTTTGGGGGTCCGTATCTCCCAAACCACTGGTCCGACTGACCTGAAATTTGAGATTTGGTGTTGTGGGATCCCAACCAACAAGTACACCAAGTTTCATCAAATTCTGAGATGGTTGGGTTTAAAATGTCTGTTATTTTGGGTGATTTGACACGGAATGACCCTATACATAAAAGAGAAACATTTGACATGGAACCAGTAGATCATATCCTAGCTGACACAGCAAAATGAATTGTAAGGAGAATAGAAATAATGATATTTACTAACCATGCAGGGTCTGTGTTCTTGGCAGCACTCTCCAGTTTGTCTAGCTCAGCCAGCCTGCACTGTAACTGGCCCTCCTCAAGCAATCTGTTGATGTCCTCCTTCAAAATTAGCACACAGAGACACGCAGGCATCCATATGAACAGAGGGCTATCATATAGGTGTGTTGAAATAAAGGCAGGCAGACCTGTGTGCACACATACACACAGTTTAGCAATGTGTCATTGTTGCATACATACTACTGTAATGTGCTGCACACCTGTATGGTCCTCTGCAGGTCTTCAATGAACTGCTTGTGAATGCACTCCATCACCTGGGGGTTCCTCTTGTAGAACGGATGGAACGTGTTGGCGAATCTGTGAAAACTGTCAGTGACAGAAGTTTCAACTAAATCGCTGGGTTATGATGTAACTATTCCTTGTGCTATATTGGCAGAACACCTATGTAGAAACCTTAAATATCTAAGTACTATTAAAAAAAGGGATTGAAAAGAAATGGCAAACAAAAGAAGGAGGCCATATTTGATAATTCAAGAATCAGTAAAAAAAAAAAGCATTTATGTGGGGAGTAACACTGCTGATACAGTTAAATTAACTAGACTGAGACTGAGTGTTAACCAGTGGAATGTTAATCAGTGGTCTAAATTTTGTACATTCAGATGGATTATGTGAGTGTGGAAGTACAGAAACAGTTTGTGCTAAATAAATAATAGATATAAGGTTTTCCTCTGGTTCTTTGAAACCTTTGCTCAGTTTAAACCGAAAGAGCCACCAGTTAATTGAAACAAAGATTTATTTTCTCACATAACTGGTTTGTATGACATTTAAACTACAGTTCAAGTGCCCATAAGAGGTTTGATCTGTGGAGGGCAGTAATAACACCGTTGTTATGTCTACTCTGCTGCAAATTTTAAAGAAGAAGTAGAAGAAGAAAAAAAATCCTAGATTGGATGTTAGAGGATAAAGGGTTGCGACAAGTATGTCATTGGAAAATGTGTTACTCTGGGCAGAATAACAAAAAATAAGATGGTGATTTGTAATAAGATGATTTGTATTTAATCATCAAACCCCACAAGTGACAACTCAAATTAATGTTTGATGTCATAATAATGTTAAAAAAAAATACCACAATATTGAATTTTAAACTACAAAGGCTGTGTATATTACAATGCGAAAAATCCGAGTCAAAATAGTCCTAAAGACCTGTACTTCTACAACACACAAACATTTAGGCCCAAGAAGTTGCGGAAGAATCATGCCATAATGCAAACAGTGACATTTTCATACTGAATTGGACACTGCACAGGTAACCCTTCATTGCTGCTGCACAAATTCTATTACAAAAATATCCCTGAAGACCTTATTTTGAAAAGATCAGACCGGATGTCTTATTCTTGTTCTGTCTAGCGCAACATAGCTATAATTGTGGTTATCAATTGGTCAGCGACCCCCAGCCCCACCACCACTAATCATAACTATACTAGCCTACACTACTCTGTACCTATACATAGCTTTATACATCTGTACCTTGTCCACAACACAATCATTCTTAACTCATACATACAACCCTGCCCTGAAATCGCGTACATGTTATAGCTTTCAACTTCGTTTAGCCACACATTTGCACGCCGTAACCTAGTTAGTTACCTAGCATCATCGATGAACTTTGTCAGGCTCTTCTCCATCACCTTGCTGAACAGCTTCAACCTGCCTCGCGGAGCTTCGGCCCCGTCAGCCGGCTTAGAAGGTTTTTCAAAAGATGACAGCTGAGACGAAGTTTCTCCTGTAGCTTCGCTAGTCTGGCCTTCAGCGTTTTCTGCTGTACAGACGTTGTCTGTAGTGTCTTTGTGCGTTACCTCTGCGCTTCCCTCCATTATTCAGCTACCTAGCCTAAGCGGGTGCTACTTTGTTTACGTTTTGCAGTACCCGCCAAATCTACGGCGTGCACTTGTGCCCAAAACACACGGACGTGGTTTCCGTACTGCGCAGGCGCAGTGCCTGTCACGTTCACGCAGGCGCAGTGCCTGTCACGTTCACGCAGTCTCAGCTAGCCACTGCTTCAGCTGTCACTTCTCTCAACCCCACTGTCACCTCGCCTCGCATGTGGGAACATGGGTTTAATCACAGGGCTGTTCGCTTTCTTCTACCACTTACCTCAGATTTACAAATGGCTGTTGAAGCCGTATTATCTCGCCTCGTTTTTCATGACTGTCGCCTTCCTCGTGGTTCGGAAGGCTCCGGGTCTGTGCGAGCACCTGGCGACCCAGCGGGAGGACGGGAACCCCTGCGACTTTGACTGGGTGAGCATGGCGGTCGTGTTGCACTGCGGTGGTGCTGACTGTGCTGGGCTGCTGCAGCTCACTGGTTCTGTTGTTATAAAGCTGCTGCACGTTGTGTTGCTTTACAGAGAGAAGTAGAGATTCTCATGTTCCTCTGTGCGATTGTAATGATGAAGAACAGGAGAGCCAGTAAGTACCCCCCACCACCACACACACACACACTTGCTGCCGACATTCGTGTCTGAGTCAGCAGGTGTCAAGTCACAGCAAGTCTTTGTTTACAGTAAAAACAGTCACATCATCAAAATGGAACCAGTCTACCGTGGTTCCCAAACTGGGATCCAGGGACCACCGGGGGTCCTTGAGGGGGTTCCAGGGGTCCCCAGCATATGAGGAATAGATTAGATTTCTTATTATTTTATTCCCTAGAAGTTAGCACAATGAGAACGTGTACGGATGACTGTTCTGAGCAGAGGTCTGATCTGTTCTGATCAGTCTCCCCTGTGTTACCTGCCCACCTACACCCCACCCCACCTACCTGAAACCTTGGGAACCCCCGCACTGAGCCACATCCAGGGAGTGCTTACTACAAACTTTGCCTTGTTTTGTCAACACCGCAGCAGGGCCTACAGTTGCAGTGCCACCCCTCCCTGTTCCTGACCTTGTATTAATGCTCTGTTTGTTTCCCCTACCTCTATCTCATCCCTATTTTCTCCTTTGTCTCCCCCTGCTCTCTTAGTCACCCTGGAGCAGCACATTGGCAACCTGTTCCTTTTCAGCAAAGTGGCCAACGCCATCCTCTTCTTTCGGCTGGACGTGCGACTAGGCATCCTCTACCTCACCCTGTGTGTCGGTCAGTGGTCATTAGTTAGTTAGTTAGAGTTATTGTTATTGTTTTTATCTGAATCATTTTTATCTCAAATCAGTAGTTCAAATTTAATAAGGCTTGTTTAAAGCCTCAGTTCTGATGGTACTACATATTGGGTGTATTTGTCTTTGTTTATTGATTTATTATACACAAATTGACAATGTTAAAGCGCTTGAGAGTGACAGTGTCATGTTATAGTAGTGCAGTAGTAAAAACATATAAACATATAATACATAGCAACTACAAGGAAAACACAACACCAACAGTCAGATATTAGGTGTATTTATATAGCTTTTCAAAGAGTTTGATGTATGCATGGGAGATAAGATTTAGTTAAAATTTTCATAACACGTCCAGGGGCGGTCTTACCATTAGGCAACGGTTGGCGAATGCCTTAGGCCCTGGCAGGGCCCCACAAAAGACAACACTTATCAAGTAATATAAACTTATTGTTCATCTTCCTTATTGACAAACCCCTGTTGGTAAAATAAAACGCATCCTTTGCTCAGCCTCAACTTGAAGCTAATGTATAGAAAAGATAAATTGAAATGGGAGAAGGTTGGGATTCAGGGGGCCCCAAGCTTGCCATTGCTTAATGCCCCGAAATCCGAAGTCCGCCTCTGAATGTACGTAACTGAAAATAAAGGTGCCTGTATTTCAGTGTGTACAAACATTACCAATGTAATCCAACCTTTTACGGCCTCAAAACATGTAAACTCACATACCGTCAATCAGTTTGAGAGTAAAACAAAAGGCTGTAGCAGGATGACGGTGTTTCAGCAGAGGGAGGTGGACTGCAATTATGGCTCGAGGCTTTATTCCACTCAGGGATGCCAAATGGCACTCGAGAAAGCCAGCCATGGTTTTCATCCGCTGAGTGTCTATAAAAGGTACTTCTGTTCGTCCTCCCCAGCATTCATCATGACCTGTAAGCCACCTCTCTACATGGGCCCGGAGTACATCAAGTACTTCAGTGACAAGACCATAGACGTGAGTGTAACCCTGCAGCACTGCACTCATTCAACGCAATGAGAATCCCTGCACGACTTCCGAAGAACATTTTGATGTAGTACTTCAGACACGTGTTAAGTAAGGGCAACATAACACAACAGAATTGTTTATACACGTTGGTGCATAAAGACAGCAGCCTCTGATTGACTTCCTTCAGTATTCCCAGTCCATCACACATTGCCTCCATTTTGATGCATGTTGTTTTTTATTGCTTGGATATAAGAACTTTTACATTCTAATCGTGAATATGATCCGCTTCCTCAATTGATTGATCACCAACCCTGGATTAGAATTGGCAGGAATGACAGGTTAGTGATCCAGTGATCTACACCACGGTAATCTGATAATCTAATCTAGTGAGATTTAATCACCAGGAGGAGCTGCAGGGGGACAGTCGTGTCACCTGGATCGTTGAGTTCTACGCCAACTGGTCCCCGGAGTGCCAGTCCTTCGCTCCTGTCTTTGCCGACCTTTCCCTCAAGTAAGAGATTGTCTCTCACTCTTCTTCTCTTTGACCTACAGATTCAAATCTGCCTCAGAAACAAAGATATTTAGGCTTACAGAGTCTCAGGCAGGGTTTCGCTGCTCTCCTCACTGAAGTTTAAGATTACATTATTGATCATTATAAAACAGTTCAGATGTTCTGGTCCTTCTGTTTGGCTGAGTCACATTGAGAGTGATCATATAACATAACTGAAAATCATCATTCATGTCAGCACTTAACTTCCATATTTCCCTTCTTTCTTGTGTAAAAATGCATTGAAATAATTTTGGAAATCCATCTGCTTTGATCTGTAAAATCAAAACAAATTGAACAATGACTCGACTCATTGTTTTTCTACTGAATTTGTGTTTGTGTGTGTTAGTGGGCATAATGAAGAAAGGTGGCAAAAGTAGTAATGTGAAACTACCTTTGCATTGAAAGTTAATAAAGCATCTGAAGTAATAGGTTTGTGTAATATTCTGTACTGCTGAATCATTCCCATATTTTATATACTAGTTTCACTTTTTTTTAATGTATATTTTAATTGAAAAGAAAAAAGAAAATGATCCAACTGCATCCTGTATAAATATTCAGAGTCAAATTGTTGGATCAAATGAGAAATATAATCAGAAAAACCACACACACACACACACCAAAACTAACCTGTGTTTACTGTTTGGGCTCCAGCGGCCCCCCAATGCAACACACATAACACAACTGTCCTGCCTCATGTCCTGCAGGTACAACTGTGCCAGTCTCAGATTTGGGAAGGTGGACGCAGGACGCTATGGAGAGGTTTCACAGAGGTCAGCCATTCTCTCCCCTCGCTCTGCCCCCATGTTTGTTGATACTCTTTTCAGTCCTATTCTGTCACAAAACTGTTACAGACCTCTGATTCCCTGTGCACCGGTACTGGTCTCCAATTTTGACTGTCCTATGGGTTCTTTCTGTACAGATACAGGATTAGCACCTCCCCTCTGGCGAAGCAGCTACCCTCATTGGTGCTTTTCCAAGGAGGGCGGGAAATCATGAGGCGCCCGATGGTGGACAGTAAGAGCAGAGCTGTATCCTGGACCTTCAACGAGGTGTGTCTGGTCCGTCTGTATCCAGCCTGTTGTGGTGTCTCACAATAGAGTACTGAGTGCAGCATCCTCTCTCTCTCTCTCTCACACACACACACACACACACACACACACACACACACACACACACACACACACACACACACACACACACACACACACACACACACACACACACACACACACACACACACACACTAATATGCAGTATATTTCCTCCTAGGAGAATATCATCCGAGAGTTCAACCTCAACGAGCTCTTCCAGAAATCCAAGAAGCTAAGTAAGGGTCGCGGCGAGAAGGGAGAGGAGCAGAATGCCTCTCAGCCAGAAGAGGGCAACGACGAGCCCCAGCCTGAAACCACCAACCCAGACCAGCCCACAGAGAGCAAGAAAGACCAGTGAGGCGAAGAGAAAGGATTCAGAAAGAGGCTGCACTGTCATTTCCTCTTTCTTTCAACTTTGTCATGCCTTACATTAAGTCCAAAATGTAATGAAATGGAGGAGGACAAGGTGGAAGAGATTCTACCACCGCTATGTGTTCAGTTTATGCTGCTGTCACTAAGGGCAGCAAGTATCTACCCTAAAAGAAAACCAAACACACTTTACTGGTCTTGGTGTGTCATGCAGTAGTTTGAATTCAACCACGCAACAGATCAAGCAATGGCCTAGGACTTTTTACTACAGACCTTAAGTTATTTGTGTGCAAAGGCCTTTTTTTGTATTCTGATTGTTTTTTTAGCTGTTTCACCACTGCGTTTACACTGATTCAGTTTTGCTGCCTGTTACTTGTTTACTTGTCTTGATGCCTGGCTGATTTCTCAGATATTTTAACACCAAAGTAAAAGGTGATTGGTGGAACTGAAATTTCAAAAATAAAAGCCTTCTGTACATATTTAGATTCATGACACAATCCCATTTTTTTTTTTATCAGTTTGACCTTTTTTTTTTTATTCTGAGAAGACATCTTTAAAAATTCTTCATAAGGCCATTTTGGAAATGTCTTAAAATATTCATTACATATTTGTGAAACTCGTTCCATTCATCACAGCCCACAATAGCGATAGTTACTCTCACATACAAATATACTTAATATACTCACATAGTTTCAAATTGTTCAATGGCCACCATCCTTGGCCAGAGCAGGAAGAAAATAACACAGGTTCTCTTTACCTCTGTAAAACTGCCGCTTGTGCCATTAATGGTGCTTCATTTATTATTATCACTCGCACATGGACCAGGTGGGCATGTGACAAGAATATTCTCACAGGTATGCACGCCAGAGATGCATTCAGCACGACAAACAAAATCACATGCACACCAAAGACATAGCCAGGGAGGGTTGCAAACTCGGGTAGCACAGTTGTTTGTCTGAATGATGATACTTGTGTGTGTGCCTCAAGTGTGCACTCCGGAAACTGAAAGACGTGCTACATTCAGCCAACTTTGACTTTCTAATCTAAACAACACTTTGATCAGCTTTGCTGTAATACCCAATCAAAACACACACGCACACGCACACGCCTCTGATTATTCCTTTCTTAACCTGGTTGTGGGCAAAAAAGTGAACTGTACCTTTACAGAAGTTTTTAAAAAGTGTAAAATCAATCAACAGGGCAAAACACAAAACAGAAAAAAATCTAATCTGCCTTTAGTCATCTCAGAAATAGTGTAAAAACATTTTTTTTTAAAATGCCCTTGCTTCACTATGGTCTCAAGGCAAAAACCAATCAAAACAGTCCCCAATTGCAAACCAGTCCCTACTAGAATATCTATTCAGTGGCCTGATTCTACACTCATTTTATCTGTCCAGCATATCTGCCCTTCCTCTAACTTAACTCCTAAAAAAGAACCAAATCCAGTGACTGGTAGTGACTGGTTTGGAATCGTGTCCAGAACTACAAGGGTTTTCTTGTCTGGTGAAATAAATAAGCCCTTCCCTCCCTGCCCCTATTTGGCTGGCCATCCGGTAAAGGTATAAGGTTCTTCTAGCGTCTTGACTGACAGACCAAAAAAAAAAAAAAAAAAAGGACAGACAATTATCTTAAAGCTACAAACAGAGATTTTGCATAATGTATCTAGCATAAACGTTACAAGCGTACATTCCACAAAGATGCTTGTGCTGCAATCATGATTCTGAATTTCTTTGTGGCTTTCAAACTTAACTCTATTATTCGCCACTTCTGTCCATCAAGAGGATCATCATTCTCTTTGGATGATGAAAATTCCAGCAAGAGCTCTTGATTGGCTGATGCAGCCACCAATTATAACAGGCAACTGATTTAAACTCGTTTTCATGAATAATTATGAACAGTACTTCTTCCGCCATCATCATCATCATCATCATCATCTTCAATACCTGACCATTTGACCCAATAAATTCTACGATTCTTTATACATTTATATAAAACAATATTTTAAAAAAAGATTTATAAAACTAAAATGACATTGTGTTCATGGGTGCCGACAGGTCATTTCCTCCAGTCAGAGGTGGACTCCTGCCTCTTAGTGATTCTAACCTCTGATTAATGCGTTGTGTGGTCCATTCAGACCGTGGAAGAGGAAGTCAGCGAGAGTTTCTATTGGCCAACAGTCCTACATCCTCCCTCTCAAGTTCCACAACCGCTGTCGAGATTCTTCGTGCGCTAATGTACCAAAGGAAAACAGATAATTGTTGAAGAGCAATGCGTGTTCTATAGACATATCTGTACCCAGCCGTGATGAAAGTCACATCAGTCTATGGCTCGCAGAGTGGCTAAACGGAGACAACTTCCTCCTGTGAAAAACGCACCAGTATCCCCAGTTCCATTTCAATTCCTGTTTGTTCAAATATGAAAGGCTGGCAGGGAAGAACGGCCAGTGGCATTACAAAGATAACAAATTGAGTACCAGACAGTACCAGTTCTTTAGTCCCCTGCACCGGAAAACACATCAGACAGTGAGAGACGGAGTCCGTTTTTAGGTTGTAGAAGTGAATAATATCCAGCTCAACTAAGCAACAAGTGGAAGTTGTCCAGTGAAATTATTTCCTCCTTGTGATAGACCATGGAGGATGTCCGTCACTCAAACTGATATCTCATAGGTGGTCCCTCCGACGCCAGTCACCTTCTTCACCCCGCCCCCTGGTTTGGATGCACTGTGATTGGCCAGGCGAGAGGTGGATCTGATTGGACAGCCATGAGGAAAGGGGAAGGAAGGGAGTGGGAGAGGGATGTTGAGGATTGGGACAGGGAGAAAGGGACGTGGAGGTGAGTGGTTCTAATTTAAAATAAACACACACACAAACAGCAAAATGTTTCTCTACCCATGATCTTATAAGGCATTAGAGAAGTATCCTTAATTGGTAAGGAAAGGACAGAACAGGGTGAAGGGCAGAACTAAACAGCAGCATGCTCGAGTAACCAGGCTCTCACAGACCTACACGTGTACTGGCATGCCTTTAACACGGTCTTCACAAAACACAGGCCAAACAAACATGAGATTTACTGGAAATAATGGAGGAGGAAAAGGAAGACTCACACAGATCAGGAAGGAAGAGGAGGGCTGACACAGACCAGGGAGGAAGAGGAGGAGGATTAGGAGAAGGAGGAGAAGGAAGAGTAGCAGGCTGACGGATCTGGCAACGGATCTCTACTCACTGTGGAGCCTGTATCCCTCCTCCGGCTCCTCCCCCTCCCAACACAGAGCCTCCTCCTGTAGGCCGAGGCTTGTGCTGAGGCCCTGCCTCCCCAGTGCAAGACTGGGACTTGCCTAGGGAGGGGCCACGAGGTGGCGGGGAGACGGGGGGGTCCAGTGAGCGAGCCCGAGCGGAGGAGGATGAGGAGGAAGGGGCCTGGGAGGAGGCACGAGGGGGTCGGGAGGAGTCCTGGATGTGCTGGAGCAGGAGCTGGGTCTCAGGAGGGCCAGAGGAGGAGGAAGGGGGCGGGCTCACAGCACGCAGGTAGGCCCTGTGGGGGGAGGAGAAAGAGACAGAGCCCTGGAACAGCTGCCCCTCCCTCTGCTGAGCGATCTGAGCTGAGAGGAAGGGCGACGTGTAGCCCTGCAGCGGGCCACCGGCTGACACCACCTCAGGCTGGCTCGCCACAGTTGACCCTATCGCTGAGGGAAAGGGGGCATGGGGCTTCTGTGGCGACAGCTCATGTGCGGCTGACTCAAATTCAGGGCTCTCGGATGGCGTCAGCAGGCTGTCGTAAGACAGGCTGCCGTTCCGAGGTGTCTGATTGGCCAGGCTCTTGTAGCTGGTGTCTGTGGTGCCCTCTGATTGGAGTGTGGCCAGCACGTTGTGTGCCGTGTGCGCCGAGCGCAGGCTGGAGGAGTGGGAGCCGCCGGTGGACAGAACCAGAGAGGACGGGTAGGAGGTGTAGGAGCGCCCAGCCAGGGAGTAGGCTGACATGCCTCCTGAAACCCCACCAGCCGTCCCTCCAGGGCCTCCGGGACCCTCGCCCCTCTCCCCTCCCCCTCTGCGTGCCCCCACACCTGCCCCCACACCTCCCCCCACTGCTGTGGCCCCGTCCAGGCTGCTGGGCTCCGAGCGGTAGCTGGGCTGGCGGCTGGACAGGAGGATGGAGGGGGATGGAGAGTCAAGACTTTCCCCACGGATCATCTGAGGAGAGGAGAGGAAAAAGGAGAGGATAGACAGACCAAAGGTAGAGGAGTGGAAGAGACGAGATGATTAGGGAGTGAATATAGACAGAGAGGGGAGAGGATGACAGAACGGAGGAAAGCGTGATGAAGATGATGGTTAGAGAGAAAGAAAAGATGGAAATTGCCATGTTACCCCAGGAGCAGATAACATACCATGACACATTCTTTTAAAGAATAAACAAATACAAATCAGACAGTTTTTCTACAGATTCTAACAGATAGAAAAAGAAGTGGTGGGGAGGAACTAGATGCTTGACCGGTGCTCTACTCAATCATCACACTACTGGATTGGAAACATTGGAAACATACTGACTGTTTTGCACAAGCACTGGCACTGGATACCATAGACTGTGTATAGACACATATGGACACACAGATACATATGAACTATACATTCCAGTCAATGCAGTCTCAGGGGAAAGGACAGATCCACCCAAACACACAGACAGTCAAATGGACACACACACAGAGAGGACACTAGCTGAGACTTACTGATCAACCGATGGCCACTGAATGATCAAGTCAAAGATAAAAAAAAAGAGGGGCATGATATTAACCACAAAGAAAAGTAGTAGGGGAAGGGCAGAGCTGCAGCCAAACCATATCTAGGCCTAATATCTGGGTCTGCACCGCTGGTGAGTACAGCGCTCTAGATCAGATCCCTCCACTATGTAAGTTATTGTAATCCATGGGATATTGGATATATTCTCCATTGCCTCTTTTTGTGCAACAGTGTTTAAGTTACCCACATCCCCTTGCCTGGAGTGTGTGTTTCAATATTTAAAACAAAAGACACGTCATTTATATTTGATCCACTTAAATTCCATTTGTCAAGTTGCTTCTGTGATCCAGCCAGGCTCCCATCAGGCAGAGGGATGTGGTTAACATGGACCAGCTAAACTGATAATATTTCTGAGGGTGTGTAATGTAATGTCTATACTATATACACACACACACACACATCTATAACCTTGTGTGGGTGTGTAAATATGTATTTACCTTGTTGGGGTGTGTGAGGGCAGTGTGGTTCCTTCCTGGGCTGCTAAAGGTTGGCCGGTACTTGTACATTGATGGAGTAGGAGGAGCTTCAGTCAACAAGCTGCTCTCTGAGTGGAGAAAACCAAAAGTTTGAACAAGGTGTGTGTGTGTGTGTGTGTGTGTGAGTGAGTGAGTGAGTGAGTGAGTGAGTGAGTGAGTGAGTGAGTGAGTGAGTGAGTGAGTGAGTGAGAGAGAGAGAGAGAGAGAGAGTGTGTGTGTGTGAGAATTAGAAAGCAAACAATGATGTGTTGACATATGTAGTAAAACACTTGAAGTATCTGGGTTGCTCTGTGTGCTTGATAACGTTCAGCACTGAGGTGTTGACATGTGAGGTAATACACCTGGAAGTATCTGGGTTGGTGTGTGTGTGTGTGTGTGTGTGTGTGTGTGTGTGTGTGTGTCTTACCCTCTGTGTCGGCGCGGGGCAGGCCAGGGTAGCGAAGCTCCGGCTTGGGAGGAGGTGGAGGCTCCGCATCTGCCGACTGGCTCTCCATCTGATCAAGACTGCTCTTGGACTACCAAAGACACACAGACAGGTCAGTCACACACACACACCTTTTAATAGGTTGCCGCTATCACATGCCATTAATTATCCATGTTGTTGTTTTTTTACATGATCCTCTGTCTACAGCACATTGTTGACCATAGGAACAATGAAGCTTGTTCTGAAAGCCTTCAGTAAGCTCAATAAACAAACAGGCATCAAAAGACTTCTTGTCTTAATCCCTGAAAAGCTTTCTTGGCAATACGAGGTTTTCATCCTACACCAACAACGTATATGGTAAAGTTTGTGAAGATTTATTTTGTAAACAATATGAAAATGCCTTGAGATTGTTTTTCTATGGTTCTGTATCCAAACTCCAACACTGTTCTGTGTTTCTTGCTGTGTGTGTCTGTGGGGATGTAGTATCACTACCCTGGTGCTGTGTCGGTCATTCTGGATGCCGTTGTCCAGGACCTTGGCCTCTAGCTGGGCCTCGGTGAGCGCCGGCCTAATAAACGGAGGCTGTACTTCCACTGCCTGAGGGCCCCGCCACCGGCCAACGTACCTGGGAGAACATACACAAACATTTAGATCCAAGGTACAGACATGACAAAGCAGAGGATCTCACACACACACACACACACACACACACACACACACACACACACACACACACACACACACACACACACACACACACACACACACACACACACACACACACACACACGAGCCACTAACACTGGAGCCTTGTTTAGTGATATATTCCATTTAAACTGCAGAGACGAGAGTGAGAACAATAAAACGGCAGTGGAAAAATGGAAGAGGAGAGCGCGCAACGGAAAGAGAGGGAGGGGGGGGGGGGAACTGTAATTGTGGGGTGTGACTGTAAAAAGGAGGGGGAAAAATAGAGGCGTGGATGAAGGAGGGTTGAAGGGCAGGCTGACCTGGGGGCCTGGGAGCTACAGAGCACATGCGAGATATTCCTCAGGCAGCCGTTGGTGAAAGGGTTAACACCACCCCGAAACTTCCCTGTCACCTAGGAGGGAGAGAAAAACTCAGTAATCTTATACAAAATCACTTTTAAATTCATTAGCAGGTATTTTTCCAACTCACACGAGACGAACAGCACAACAAAACATCAGATGAACATTTGATTGAATTGGATTGATGAATTCAATGGTGGTGCTGATTTGATGCACGCAGGCAGCGGCTGTATCTTACCTGTTCATTTGTGGTCCTACCGCGGGCCACCAGTACAATGTGGAACCCAGTCAGGCCAGCTACTGGGATGAAGAACAGACCAGCGACGCACATCACAGCCATACTGGAGAGGACGGGGTCAAGGAGATACAGTAACTACAGCCAATAGTGTTTACTGTGCGAGGTTATTACAATACAGAACTTGAATACTAATACTACTACCACTACTGTAGTAGTGGTAGTAGTATTACATTCTAGACAATACATTTCTTTAATTTCTGTTTCATTTCTTTCATTTCTCACGAATGAAAAGAGTGGGGAAAGAAAAGAAAATCATCTCTAAATCCTTTTTTTCAAGGATCTATGCATATAAGCACATAAATATGAAGTAGTATGATGTAGTGTTTTGCCAACTGCAGTGTGCCCATCCTCCCTGGGGAAAGGATACGTGACGGCGGCGTGCGGCGTGTCCAGCTGCTGGCGGTGGTGCAGGACATAGACCAAACCGAAGCCGAACACGTCCATGATGTGGGTGGTGAGTGACATCAGGAAGAGGAAGAAATACCGGTAGTTCCTCCGGCCAATGCAGTTGTTCACCCAGGGACAGTGGTGGTCAAAGTCCTGACAGGGTGGTGAAGTCACATTAGGCTTTTTTAAGGTTCACTATGAATTTAGTTGGACTGGTCTGAAATCGCAATTCCCACAAAAAGAGACTTCACGTATACAGGTACATGCAAAGCAAACTCCTATGTGCGGACTTCAGACTCATGCTGGTGTGTTGTCGTTCAGCTAGGACGTTTTGAATCAGAACACAGTGAGGCAGGTCAAATAAGACCATGACATTGTGTGTGTGTGTACCTCTACACAGTTGTCGCAGACTGAGCAGTGGGAGCAGCGCGGTGGGCGGTAGAAGCGGCAGGTTGAGCACCACTTCATGCGCACCTGGATGCCTTTGATCTCCACCGTCTTATAGAGTGGAGCGCGGAAATCATCCTCTTTATCCTCATCCTCCTCCGCTACACACACACACACACACACACACACACACACACACACACACACACACACACACACACACACACCCCATCAGTGAGTGAAAATGTTCCTACTGTATTCTCACATCACACTGGCTATGATCAGATTATGTCACTACATTGTTACACTCAGTTAATTATTTTAGTCAATTCTAGTTGTTTTTTTAAATTATTTGGCACTTGATCTTTCCTCTTTTTATCCTGTTTTGTTTATCTATGATGCCCAGTTGGATAATTGATTCTCTAGGGCAAAGACTTATTTACAGTCTTGCCTCTCGTTCTCTCCCTCATTAGATATCACCTTACTCTCACAAGGTGTGTACACACATCCTTGAATGTCAACACTGTCTGTGTGTGTATACCTCTGGGGAAGACTCCAGGGTCCATGAAAGTAGCCATGCAGAAGTTGGCGAGGGTGAAGAGGAAGATCACAGCGATGTAGATGGGAATGACAGCGGAGAAGTACTCTGTCAACCATGGGCACCTAGACAGAAAGACGAAAAACAAGACTCCAGATTAAATACTTATTGCCTAAACAACAAGTTTTTTCTGTGTACTCAAGATAAAAACACAACAGCGGTGCAGCGGCAGTAGCATAGAGGTTACAGAAGTGAATGAGTAATTGCTCATTCAGCTCTACTGGGAAGCTCTCAAGTGTGAATGTGTGGAATTATATAATTTGAAGCACAGCACTGCTGAAAAAAAACAGGCATGCTCAGTTGAGGCAAAAAATAGGGTAGATATAGATATTTCCATATCCCTTCAGTAAACAGTACTTGGTACATACTTGATTAGTTATACTAACATTGACAAAACTGTGTATATATGTCTTTGGCACTGTGTTTGCATTACGTGTGTGAGGGGGAGAGAGAGAGAGAGAGAGAGAACGAGAGACACTTACGTGAAGCAGAAGAAGAGGGTGGTGGATCCTACCAGGAAAGTGGTGGCTGCGGACACAGGGACGTAACGACTGGGCCGGAACGGACGGGGAGGAGCGGAAGCAGGGCCACCTACTCCCCCCCCAACCCCCCCACTACTGAAGCCTGGCATCAAGATAGAGAGAGAGAGGAGGAAGACAGAGAGAGGGGTAGATATCTACTGTCTACCTACTGTAAAGGGTGCTTTAGTGGTCAAAATGGTGAATGTGGCATTGTCTGTATTGGAGGAGGGGCCATGGTTGCAGACTGAAAAAAGGAGACCAACACTTGTATTACCACGCAAAATGGCAATGCAAAGGAAACATC
This sequence comes from Hoplostethus atlanticus, assembly GCA_034670405.1. Classification (NCBI taxonomy): domain Eukaryota; kingdom Metazoa; phylum Chordata; class Actinopteri; order Trachichthyiformes; family Trachichthyidae; genus Hoplostethus; species Hoplostethus atlanticus. Next base: position 931,453 of record JAXDDX010000150.1, on the reverse strand, counting down.
TCAATGAAGGATTCTCTCACTATACAGCCACAATATATATCTCTCAGCACTAATATAACCACTCAAAAACTGAATCTTTATAAAGCAACCTACAGCTCTGCTTGCATGTGTATAGATTTTTCAAGATGTGTATTTTGTGTACATAATTTCAATAGAAGCAAAACTATACAATAGCAATATGATACAAAAATATGTGTGTTATTCATAAATATTTGAGTATGGCTTCAATGTAACTGTATTTGGTGCAACAATATAAATAAATCTAAACTACTCCCTGGCACCAGTGCAACCTAAACCCTGTTGTGCATGTACAGCGCAGACACTCGCACACACTCAACTTAAGTCAGAGCAATCTAGGCATCTTTCTACTCTTGAAACTCAGTATTTGCATTGATGCTGTTCATCATCTATCAATGTGCTTGAGTTCTGATTATCCCTCTCAGAGAAAATGTATATAAAAAGAAAAGATTAGAAAATGAAAGAGGTAGTGGATGGACAGCCAGCAGGCCTAGAGCAGAAGCACATACAGGAGAGCAGGCAGAGGGATTGAGCACAGCAGCTGCTGATGACTTCTGTGCTTATCTGAGGGGTTATTTAGGCACTGGGTGGGTGGAAGAGGCAGAGGGTGGCTGCAGCGGGGATAGTTCCAGCGTTTAAAACTAAATCAGCAGGGAAAAACATCTAAACAAACAAATCTGATTTAAAACCAGTGGCTAGAGGCTGCTAAACATCAAATAAAAGTCCACATGTAATTTCTTGAGGAAAAAAAAGCCTGCTTAAAAAAAAACAACAGTTCCCTTCAGAAATTATGTCCAGCCGTGCTTTTACAAGTAAACTGGGTTGATTAGTCGAGCAGATAACCCTTGGATCTTTTGAGATTCCTGCCTTCAGTCTTTGCATCAATGTGGGAGTAGAATCAACTCATTCCAAACAGAAGCCCCATGTATGTCACCAAGGTATCACCGCTTTTGGCCGGGTCTGGGTGTAGAGACCCCTCCCACCTCCAAATTCTCTGCAGATACATCTCTTTTCCCATTGCACACATTTCAAACAAAGTCATGTGCAGCAAGGTTGTTATGTAGTCAGATGCATATCAGTCCCTTTTCCTCTGCCTCCCTCTGTTCTGTCTTTTTTCACCTGCTGTTTCTGTAGGCAAACTGTAAGATGACCCTATGAAAGAGAGACAATCAGAATTAAAACTAATTGCATAGTCAGGGGACAAGAGTGAAAACATAAAGCCTGAAGTCACACAAATATGTGTAGCAAAGGTAATGTAGAAAAATGGCCCTGTTGCATTTCACAGGTTTTAACTTCAATATTATGGGTAATTTCCGTTTGAGGATACAACTCAGAGCTAATAGGGAGTGGCAGGATGTTTGTCAAAACTAACTCCTCTTTTATTTCACAACACTCACACTAACTAACCAAGAGAAGAGTCTACCTCATCAACACGAAAAGCTTGCTCTGCACTGTGTGTGTGTATCTTTCTCTCTCTCTCACACACACACACACACACACACACACACACACACCTCACCCCCCCCACAGTTGTCAAACAGCCTACCATGAGCTAAGCATTACAGTTGTCACCTGAATGCCCTCAGGTGGGTCAAATGAAACACCTCCCACAATTCCACACTCAAAATGCCACCAAGACAGCTATCAGCGACGAGGCTTTATCACACATTGCAGACTGTTCCGTCTCATTCCCAGATCTACTGAGTGGCACCAGGTGAAAAGCAGTCCGTGTGTGAGCATACTGAAAACAGATCTGGAGTGATAGTGGAATCTGATAGTTTGGACACACCCCTCTTTTCAACCAGCACTGACAATACAGAGCTGTAACAGAGGCAGAATGTCAGTGTGACCCACAGGCACTGTTGTTAATCATCTCATCTGCCCCACAACAAATCCCCCCGACTATAATGGATGTTAATCCTAAAATCTCCCTGTCGAGCCTTGCCTACTACTATCATGTCACTGTAACAATCTGTCGCTAGCGAGCTACATCATTAAGTGGCCACTCAAACAAGTTGAATCCAATTCCAAGCAATAATCCACTGACAACTGCGAGGCAGTGTTTGATGTAAAATTAATGCTTGTTGGCCAACTATCGTATTTCATCTGTGAAATTGTTAGCTTCCGAGTAAACCAAGCGTTAACCAACAGGCCAGAACAGTGCGAGGAGTCAGCCCAGAAAACTAGCATAATTCGCTCACATCACGATTAACCTCATCAAACTGATTGTCTACGTAGCTTAACTTTTTAACTAGCTAACGTTAGCTAGCGTTGCACAATTATATTCGACAACGATAGAGGGAATGGGTTCAGCGCAACCCCTTCAAGCTAAAAAGCTAGCCATTACCTTGCCTTGAAAGTTGTTTTGCGACACCTCTCAGTCCCTTTCCAAAGAGAAACCACACAGCTAAACTAGTTAGCTAACGTTACCTGGCTAGCATGGAAGTTTTACCTTCGCTGAATGGGCTTTCATTAACGCTTGACAAGAAAAATATACAGCCAGTAACACAGCTAGCACAAAGTACAAGTAAAAGCAAGTACGGCATACCTAATATTTAACATATGAGCCCTCTTGTGTGTAGGGTGTGCGTCGCTTCGGTCCTCTTTGAGCTAGCTGCTAGAAAATTAGTTAGCTAACTAGCTTGGCAGGCCGACATCGGAATCCAGGAACTAGCCCGTCCTTCCTCAGGTGGGAGGAACAGCCAATCAGAGACCGAGATTCTCGTGGTTGCCCTGAGTCGGTGTGGTCTGGAGGAAAAACACACTGCTCTCACCAAAGACAGGAAATGTGTGTGTATATATATTTTTTATTTTTTATTTTTTAATTATTTTTTTTTAATGATTTGTTTAATAAGGGTTTATGGGTTTACAAAAAGAAGACACAGAGCACACAAGACATGACAGGGTATATTGGGGACAAAACTAAGAAAGAGAAAAAAATAGATGAAAGTAGCATGCAATAAGACAAATTAAAATGAATAATAAAGTCTGTTAATGCATACTTCATTACGAAATGATCCACCACCATTGTAATGTAATAACACAGTATATATTGCATGTTGCACTTATTGTTGGGTACATGTTGTATGCAATATTATGTTCATGAATAAGAGGATATATCTATACACACACACACACACACACACATATATATATACTTACATTCACTTACATAACACAGTGGATAATGCGCAATTATGTATATAGTTTGAGATTACTTGGGCACTCTGGTCACATTAACTGGAATCATAGAACAGACCAGTTTGTGTTTACAGCCTGTAAATCAGCTGAACACAGGATTATTTTTCCCCAATATACCATGTTTGTTTCAGGAGGGATCCCTGTTTGTGGGCAGTTATGTCTGAGCTGACTTAAATCCCTTGATTTCTTTCAGTCAAATCTACATCCAGACCCAACCTGATATCATAGCTTTGCTCCTACAACTGCCACTCTAAATTCCTGTCTAACTCGTTATTGTGTGTCAAAGTACAAGCAAAGCTAACAGTGGGCAGCACACACAGGACAGGACCCCTAGCTAGTGGTAATAACTGTTGTCTGTAACGCTGGACCTTGACCAGCTTGTTAACTTTTACTCTTTCTGTACAGGTGATCTTTGTCAATCGGTTCCAGGTCTCAGTTATCACGTCTGAGGAGGAATGTGATCAACCGAAGGGAGTAAAAGAGTCATCCACCTCCTCCACCTCTCTGCCTCCAGTAGAGATCTGTCTGTCCATCTCTGTCTCCGCTCCTGTGATTCAAGGAGTACAGAGTCAAGTCATTTCAGGTTTGAGCACATCTTTAGCTTCAGACAACAAGGGCAAGGTGCTGACAAGAACACCCCCCCCAGTCATCAGCAGCAGCGGCAGCAACACTGATAGTAGACCTTCCAAGACAGACAGCGTCTTATCTTCCACCTTGTCTGAGTTTACTAAAGAGGCAACCCCTGTCAAATGCAGGGAGAGGTCTACCGAGGCAGAGTCTTCAAGGGATATCGTTGACATGTGTCCCAACTGTCTGCTTGTGAGTTCCCCAGGAGTTCCACTATCGCTATGAGTTTGAGGATGCACCTCTTCATTCACGTGGCCACCCTCCTTGCCACCCTCACAGCCATTCCATCAGCTCTGGACGAGTGACGTTCATCGTAGCGGCCTCAGCTGACCAGCTGTCAATGGACTCTGACAAACACTCAGTGTTGCATGCTGTTCGCGATGGCAATGAGAGAGCAACACAATACATGGGTGAAAAGCTGGCTGCAGAAACCTGCAAGTTAGTATTTAAGTTAGAGGCACCTCTGCAACTGGTGGACGAAGACAGATCTCCCACCAACACCCGAGACTGTCCCTCATAGGGAGTAAAGTGGGCAGGTGATGAAGAGGAAGCAATGACTGATAACACCAGTGTTTCTAGGGCTGCTGGATTGTTTTTCACCCCCACAGCCAGCTCCAAAATCTCCCTGCCCAGGAGTCCCAGGAAAGAACATTTATCTTCCAGTTAATGTTAATATATTTATTATTTTCTCAGATTTTAATTTAATAATTTCCCCCAGAAGAAGACAAAAGTAGAAGAAACCCCTTCACCGCCACATCTCTCCCAGCATTTTGCTTTGGAAGCAGCAGAAGAAGGATGAACCTTGTGGGGCCCACTTCTCAAGAGAGGAGTTACCGAAGAGGTTTGTGTGTGTGTGTGTGTGTGTGTGTGTGTGTGAGAGAGTGAGAGTGAGACCAACCAACCTCCTCTACCCCATTTATCTCCTGGATCCTCCACCGGCACTAACTCACTGCAGCACCATCATGATGGAGAATCCCAGCAGTGAATAAAACATCCATGAAGGAAACCATCCAGGACAGCCTCAATGTCCACCCCACTCCACTCCATCTACTGTGTCAAAGGCATTATAAAAAGCAATAATATCAAAAATAAAATAAAAAATATGGCATCATCAATTAAATGACTTATGGCACATATGTCCTTAAATTCATCATTTGCAATTAGTACAGCCATTTAATTCCTACACAGTTATACATGCAGAGTTATGGATTGAAGCAGCTGGACAATAGGTTAACAAGGTAAACAATTTGGATCTTGTATTGTGTATTGATAAGCACAATTTAAAAGTATATTTAAAATTAGATTTCTGAAGGGGGTAAATACATTTTTGGCCCTGAAAGCTGCATTTTGGAATTATATCTGCAGTGTTGAATTTCTGCCCAGTATTGTTGGGTATCACCATATAGAAGCTATACAAATGTTTACAGCTCAATAAACATGATTGATTTAATGTTGAATATCTCTTCAAATCTCTTTTATTGTGCTGTTGCTTCCAGTCCCAACTGTGAAAGGTGCCACTCAGACTTCATTCTCTGTTAACAAGCCCTTTCCTCCTTCCTTTGTGCAAACTGGTAGGGATGCAGGTTTTAAAATGGCAAATGAAATGCAATGCACCTCAAAAGTGGTGTATTGAAGTAACCTGAGTATGAAGTAGTGATTAGCTGTCCGGGACCACCTTGTAAAAGCCACTCTGACTAGTCCTGCTGCCATGGCTCTGCTGAAGCCAACAACTCCAAACAATGTAATGGGATTGCCCATCACAGGAACCAGGCCTGTAGGAGAAACAAATAAGTATTGAACACGTCACCATTTTTCTCAGTAAATATATTTCTAAAGGTGCTATTGACATGAAATTTTCACCAGATGTTGGTAACAACCCAAGTAATCCATACATACAAAGAAACCAAAACATAAGTTCAGAAATTAAGTTATGTGTAATAAAATGAAATGACACGGAAAAAGTATTGAACACGCTTACTGAAATTTATTTAATACTTCGTACAAAAGCCTTTGTTGGTAATGACAGCTTCAAGACGCCTCCTGTATGGAGAAACTAGTCGCATGCATTGCTCAGGTGTGATTTTGGCCCATTCTTCCACACAAACAGTCTTCAAATCTTGAAGGTTCCATGGGCCTCTTCTATGAACTCGGATCTTTAGTTCTTTCCATAGATTTTCTATTGGATTCAAGTCAGGTGATTGGCTGGGCCATTCTAGCAGCTTTATTTTCTTTCTCTGAAACCAATTGACAGTTTCCTTGGCTGTGTGTTTGGGATCATTGTCTTGCTGAAATGTCCACCCTCGTTTCATCTTCATCATCCTGGTAGATGGCAGCAGATTTTTATCAAGAATGTCTCGGTACATTTTTCCATTCATCCTTCCTTCAATTATATGAAGTTTGCCAGTACCGTATGCTGAAAAACAGCCCCACACCATGATGTTCCCACCTCCAAACTTCACTGTTGGTATGGTGTTTTTGGGGTGATGTGCAGTGCCATTTGACCTCCAAACATGGTGTGTATTATGGCATCCAAAGAGTTCAATTTTGGTCTCATCTGACCAGACTATATTCTCCCAGTATTTCACAGGCTTGTCTAAATGTTGTGCAGCAAATCTTAAACGAGCTTCAACATGCTTTTTCTTCAGCAATGGAGTCTTGCGTGGTGAGCGTGCATACAGGCCATGGCGGTTGAGTGCATTACTTATTGTTTTCTTTGAAACAATTGTACCTGCTAATTCCAGGTCTTTCTGAAGCTCTCCACAAGTGGTCCTTGGCTCTTGGACAACTCTTCTGATAATTCTTTTCACTCCTCTGTCAGAAATCTTGTGAGGAGCACCTGGTCGTGGCCGGTTTATGGTGAAATGATGTTCTTTCCACTTCCGGATTATGGCCCCAACAGTGCTCACTGGAACATTCAGAAGTTTAGAAATCCTTCTGTAACCAATGCCATCAGTATGTTTTGCAACAATACGGTTGCGAAGGTCTTGCGAGAGCTCTTTGCTTTTACCCATCATGAGATGTTTTTTGTGTGACACCTTGGTAATGAGACACCTTTTTATAGGCCATCAGTTGGGACTGAACCAGCTGATATTAATTTGCACTGACAAGGGGCAGGATTGCTTTCTAATTACTGATAGATTTCTTTAGTGTCTTGGCTTTCCATGCCTTTTTGCACCTCCCTTTCTTCATGTGTTCAATACTTTTTCCCTGTGTCATTTCACATTATTACACATAACTTAATTTATGGACATCTATGGTTTGATTTCTTTGCATGTGTGGATTGCATGGGTTGTTACCGACATCTGGTGATGTCAATTCATGTCAATAGCACCTTTAGAAATATATTTACTGAGAATAATAGTGACGTGTTTAATACTTATTTTACCCGCTGTATATATATATATAACAATAAATGAGATCAGGAAGCAGATCGCCACAAAGCAGACAGGGAAAAGCATTAAAACAGATATTTGTGTGGGACAGGGATTGGGGGCTGCCAGGGGTTTAACTATTTATCTAGATGAAGAGGGCACAGAGACGGGGGTTGTCCCATATGCAGGCTTTTTGACAAATAACCGTGGGGTCCAAAAGTCTGAGTCCACTAGCAAAACGGTTAGTTTTCATCATTTATCAAAAACTAATCCAACTTTTTTACTCAGTTGATACTTCTTGTTTAGAACTGATACAAATCAAAATGAGAAATGCTCATATGAAGCTGAAATATATCTGAAAATCTCATTTGGTAAGGTTTTCTCAAATTGTTGTCACACCATATATTTCATTCCAATATTAACACATGTATGCTCTTAATACACAGTGTGAATTATTTTTGAAGTTTTAACAACTAATACCAGATATTGACTAAATTAATATGGTCCTCTTATGTGTTATTGTTGCTACTGCTAGTGCTTTAACTTTGAAAAAGGACTTCCGTTGAAAAATATTTTTCATTATTTTTATGTAATCTGTAATCTTGTTTGGATAAATATCATTTGACTAAATATTTGTATTTATTTTTGATAAATGATGAAACAAGAGTTCTTGGTAGTGGACCCAGACGTTTGGACCACACTGTATATTCTAATCAGGACAACATGAAAAAATGTTTTGAGCATGGAACATGTTTGTCTACCCAAAATGACTTTCTTTTTGATTTGTGCATAAAAAAAACAAATAGAGAACAGATAGTTTAGAAGTTTATTGTTTAGGACAAACAGACTTTAGAAAACAGACATGTAAAAAAATTACAATACTGATAAAATACCCCTTACATAACCCAAACATCTGTACAGTGTGGTCTATAAAATGGAGCCTAAATAAAATGTCCATATTAAACCATACCATTAAGTTATTCAATAGCAGTCGATTGTTTTTACTACTTGCCCTCTGCAATCCACATTCAGTGTCTTGCATAGAGCAACGAACCAGGAAGCCAGCGTGCAAAAACGATTTCCATTCAATCCTTTTCAAGAGAACTCCTCGCCACATTACCACTTCCTGTCTGGCCCTCTCCTATTGCCTGAAACGCTCCTTCATTTCAAGTCAATGAAGCGGATGTCCATGATGAGCAGAGTGTGTCTGGGCAGCGGTCTGGGTGCTGGCGACAGCACGGTCATCACCTGCGCTTGTGTGTCCACAGCAGTCACCACGATGAACCCACACACCGGGCTCTCCACCACACCCCTCCTAGCCCCCTCCTCTCCTTCCTCGGCGCAACTCACGCTCAACACGTGATGGGTGAGGTCCCGCCCCGGCGTTACGGGCACCAGCTTTAGCTGTGTGTCATCCTGAGACATCCCCAGCGGCAGGCACGAGTCCGGGATGGAAGGTGCCCCAATCTTGTAGATGCGGACGTCCGAGAATCGCACATCGAAGGCGTGGGGGTAGAAGGACGCTCCGCGGAAGCCGTAGAAGTACTCGCGGATCTTCTCGTCCCGAGTCTCCCGCCGGCACTCCTTGGAGCGCTCCACCACCCCGCCGGACTTTGGTAGGAGGACGACCCGGACAAAGTGAGGCAGGTCCCGCTTGAGTTCGTTGTAGAGCCTCTCCTGGTCCAGCACAAGCACCACGTCCACCTCGAAGGCAGAGGCACAATGGACCAGAGCCTGGTATCCAGAGCCCTTCACCCAGCCACAGGTATTGATGATGCAGCCTCCCACGCTGGCCTTCCTGTTCACCTCACAGCGCTGGGAAAACACCTCGGCCAGGGATGACGTCAGCTACTCACAGCACAGAGGACAGGGAAAGGAGGAGAATGGGACAAAGACAGGAAGATGAGGAAAGTGAAATTATGCAGGCAGAGAAAAACAATGCTAGACCTGTACAGTGTTGCTGTTTGATCAAAAGGTTCAGTATCGTTCTTCTCACCTTATTGTAGAGTTTGATGTTGGTCCCTGGGGAGGTGGAGCCAAAGTGGTAGACCAGAGGAGCCTGGACGGAGAAACCCTCCTCCACATCTGCTGGACGCTCAATACAAAGCGCCGACATCGTCCCTGGCACAGACACCTGAAACAGGACAATGTTTTTCCCTACTTTCCATCGAAAATATTCTCACAATGGGAGTTCACTTGAGGCCAGCGGCACATTTACAAGACAATCTTGAGAACAATAATGCAGAACTTAGATTTAGAGATTCACAGAGGGAAAGAAAAAGTTTTGGTTCAAACATTCCAACCTGAATAGTCAGGTTACAGGTCTAATAAAAACTGTAATAATGATCAACTCTGTTTTAACACTTCGATCATACATCCAACAAGAAGCGGGTCGCTGTTTGCTTGCTACCCTTGATGTAGAATCTTTGTATACCAACACTGATCATGGTGATGGCTTGAAAGCTCTTAATACCTGCCTACTATCTGCTAACACGATCCCCAGATTATAGCAACATTTTACTGCCACTCTAACTGAGTGGACGATGCATTTCTCTACCAGAACTCGTTGTACAGACAGCTGAAGGGAGGCATGCTCTATGTTTGGGTCAATTTCAATGTTTACAACTTATCAAGTCATTCTTTGACTGTGATCTCAAATCCCTGAAGATGCAAAAGAGGTTCATAGAAAGAGGAAATGGTTGCACGATCAAATGGACAGATCTGATTTTTTGCATAAGAAAAAAAAGACCACACCCAAGACAATTTTGTTTGTTACACACTAAATAAAAAAAATAAAATCAATTAAACAGTTTGAAAATTCTACAAACTATGATGAGAACCATATCTGTGGATAAGCCAACATGCCCTTTCTGTTGGTGATTAAGTTGTTTAAAGTTCTTCAGTGTGGTTGTTTTATGTTGGTAGAACAAAACGAGGTTCAATGCTGAACATAAATATGCAAACAGGAAATGAGGACTATCCTATGACAGCACTCAAAAAAGGGAAACTTTCTGGACTTACACTTCATGCAACTAAATTCCCTGGTTTGAATTCAGTGGTTGAACTTGAGCCCGTCTCCATCAGAAAGAACCGTTTAACCAATCCTCCTTTCATTATTTAAAACTTAAAGTTTTTAATTTATATATATATTGGTTTACAACCACCCCTCTTTTGTGTTATGGATACCATCTAAGCTTGTTTGATGGATGTTGTGTGGTTCAACTTGATGAATGTAATATGGTGACCTGTCCACTAGATGTCACCACCCCCCTTCTTGCCATTTGAGTTCCACCTGTATCCAACAGTCTCTGACTATGTTCAGTATATTGTCTGTTTACCATTGACTGCAATGAGAATTTGCTTTTACAAACAAACTTTACAGCTTTTAATTATGCAAGGACACACTGGTATCCCCTCTCAACTGCCATCATACAGTAATTCAAAGAATATCAGGATTTAAAAAAAATGAAAACTTATAGTATTCTGTAGTATTGGAATAATGACAAATTACTAAAACTAATCGTCATCACATCAGAGGAAACTGTAGAAAATAAATCCTGCTGATTTTGGCATCAAGACTATATATATATATATTTTCTTTCCATAAGTCACAACTTTGGCTTGGATTCAGTCGCAAGCATGATATTTGTGTGTGAAAACCATTTTGAATGTTGCGCAATATAACAATGATTCCTTCCCCTGCCACTTAGTACTACCATGCTCTATATTTTGAGTATGTATGAATTCAAGATGGTGTTATGTGCAAGGCCTGATTGAAAAACATTCAAATCTTTCTTATTCTAGAGATTTTAATTGGGTAGTTTTAAGTTTATTATGATAAACCCAATACTTCTTACCCCACTCTGCCCGACGTCCAGTTCAACCAGTGTAGGCCTCCTGCCCAGCCTTACAGCATAGCTCAGTAGCAGCCGGCACACTGTCGACTTCCCTACGTCTGTAGGCCCAACCACCATCACCTGAGGGGTAAAAGGTTATCCAGCAGCAACGCAAAATCCATGTAATGGGAGTTTACAAACACGCATGTGTAGTATTTAGAGAGTGAAAAATACTTAAGCAAGCAGTTGCATCACAAAACAGCATCTCTCTGCTCTCAAACACAACACACTTACCCTTGGCCCCCTCTCATTGTCTCTCTCTGCCTGCCTTCTCATCTGTTCCAGGGCAGCGTGTGTGTTAAGGTAGAGCAGCATAGGAGTGTCTTTGGAGATATATGCCACCTGTAGCGGTGAGGGAAAGACGTGGGGTTGTTTCAGCTTCTCTTTCATCAATTCTCAAACAACATACTGAGCCACAAGGTTACACACAGGTTAGATACGAGGTGGTCAAAAGAAAACCGACATGACCACATTACAGGAGTATGTCGACCTTTTGGGAAATTGGCCTGTTGGTCAACTTACCTATTACATGTTTTACTAGCAGCATCAAATATAAGAAGACAGACCTTTTAGTAATCCAGAGTTGATGTTTTTTTTCTGCCAATCCTGACAAACATAAATGGTAAGTAGACCAACGGGTAATTTCCCCAAAAGCCAGTGTAGTCCTTTAATACACTTGCATGCACACTCCTGCAGTTGCTCACCTCTGTCTTCCCATAAAGAGACACACTGCAGCCTTGCCAGGTGAAAACTGCTATCTTGGAGCCGGGTCCAAATGTGTACTTCTTGTTCCGGTTCAGCTCAGAACCGAAAACCTCGGCCAGCCCTGTGAGGAGCTCCAGCTGGACTCGTTCCCCAGTCTCCACCTCAAAGCGAAGCTCTGTCTCCTTCTCCAGGTCAAACCTGGTGCCCCCTGCCCCGGGTGCTGGAGCATCCTCACCTGTCTTCTCTGCACCCTCTGCTGCCATGGCTGAAAAGATCGGTGTTAGAACTTGCTGGCAGTAGGGGTATGCCTAAAAAGGTATATCCATATATTCACATCCATTCATATCACAATATATTGTGTAGTCTCCATTTTAGCCTTCATCAATGATAATCATTTATTCATATGGTATGTTTTTTATTATTTTCTTATTGTATTATTTATTTTAATTGTATAGTCCTAAATCATAAGGTAACTCTAGGTCTGAATTAAAGACATCATGCTAGACCGTTGTGGTTTCACCTCTTCGGTACCAGGGTTAAAAACAGTAGGCTGTTGGTAGCTCTTTCATTATTACAGACAGGATATAATTGCTATACATCGGAGTTAACACCGTAAAGATCACTAGTTGATTTACCACACATTTAAAAGATGCTTGCTTATCGACAATGAACATGCTAATGTACTCAGTTTGAGTGCAAAAACACATTCGTTTGTTAGCAAGCTAGTAGCTGTAACGCAGCTAGTGTTAACGTTACTAGTTCGAGAAAACCTTGCCTCTATGTTGGACTCATTGCCCACAAAAGCTACAGACGTGAACAAACAACCCCATCATGTCACACGACTGTCCAAATGTTGATTATTTAATGTTCGGTACTTACAGACTAATCTGAAAGCCTTATTGTAGTATGAAAATAAGTTCTGCACTCATGAGGAGCACTGCTGTGGTTAGTCGCACGGAGATGACGTCACCTCAGCACTATGTGTGAGTTTCAGTCATAGGCCCAATCCCAATGTCCCCCCTCACGGATTTTGAGGCGCGTTCCCGCTAAATCCGTGAGGGTTTAGGGCTGCTGTTTAGGGCTGTTTAGCTGTCTAGGGCTGTTTAGCGCAACAGTGACCGTCCACTTTTTTTACGGCTCTGGTTCCGGAAGTAAATTTCCCATTCATTTACTCCATAGACATTTCAGAAAATCCTTATATAAAGAGTTTTAAGGCTGGAACCAAGGCAACCAGCTAGACGATGAATCGTGACCATAAAACATTTGATTCTGAGCAAAAAAAAGATAGGAAAACGGAAGAAAAGGCAAAGGTACAAGACTGTGTACATAATTATTTTATGAAGTGAAGGAACTACTCATCCCATAAACTAGTGATGTTACGCTTGATACCGGGGCTTCGAAGCGCGTGTCGAGAACGTAGGGCAGTTTCTGGTTAACTTATGTATCGCGGCGTGTATCGTTTTAACGTCATTACGTCATCGATGACGTTTGAAGCCTCATTCACGTACGTGCTTCAGGAATGGATTCGGGTTTGGTGGGCAGTTTTGAATCACGGATATAAGGAAAGAAAGTGCCCCCATAATTCGTGGGTTGCCTTGTCCTTCTGTAGCTATATTTAAATCTTATCGTACTGATAATTACACCAGTGGACTATACAACTGGTACATGTGTCCCTTTACTAATCATAGCATTATAATAACAAGCCATATAATGATATGCTGCATCATAAATAAGTAAGATTTTATTCACATGCCAGATTCGAACCCATGATTACCATGTCTACTGAAGCGCACTATAAGTGGTACAGCTACAGGCTTTGCCACCAAACTAAATAAAGTTACAGAGCGCGTGGAGACATTTCTACGGCATTATTGAACCGATGATTTTTGTTCATTTATGGTTTTATAGCATGATATGAATATATACATTATGCCGTAATTTCATTTTTTTTTAAGTTGATTACATCAGCGGTTTAATTCATTGGCCTTTAGTGGCCCATGCTTTGCACACATCGCTGTGCTGCCAGTCTTGCCTGCTCTAATTTCTTTAGACCAGCAGGTGGCCGTAGTGTGCACTTGAAGCCTCGAGAAATGAACCCATTTTCAACCCATTTGGCTGGAATGCTTCAATGCTTCGAGAAGCTTCATCTCGCCATCACTACCATAAACCATTGCGAATGATACTTTTCCAAAAACTTCCAAACTAACGATAGTTTAGCGCGCTTCTTCTTGAATTTAACATTTGTCAATAGTATATTCAGTGGCGGCTGGCCAATAGAGGGCGCTAGGGCGCCGCCCCACCACTGCCCACATCCTAGACTTCATTGAATAAGGTAAATAAGTAAAAATGACTTTCTTTTTTTTTTTTTTTTTTAAATGAGCAACGTAAATATTATATAGTTAGTGAGTAGAATGTATAATCTGCAATAAAATGTAGATTAAAATTGTTCTACGTTGTCTAAAGTTACTGCTAGGTCACGTATTTCCGGCCTGGGGCGCAAAAATCTTTGCCCATTGACTCTCGTTATAAATTGTACATGCGCAGTTCGCTCCTCTCAATACAAGAGATAGGAGCTTGGTGGGGCGCAGCTTTCCTGCGCCCCACCAACGAACTGCGCATGTACAAACAGCATTTATCGAATGCTGCTGATTTACACACCACCAACCACTGGTTGGCAGCAGAGAGCGAGTGGCTCGTGGTACAACTGACATAAAATGCGCTAGAATGAGACAATATACTCGGTCGTTTTCAAGGAGCTGGTTTAGTAGGAAGGCTTGTGGCTAACTGTATGTAGTGACACCAATGCTTTATTTTGCTTTCCCTGCACCCTTTTTCAAACGACAGGTCTCAGACCAGCATGGATTCTGACAGGTTTGAATGATTTAAACCACATATCAGAAAAATCAAAAGCAAATGTTTGGGAAAGTAAACATAGCTGCTTAGCTTGATGAAGGCTACAGGATAGGGCTCTGTAAGCATAAAAATAAATAAAATAATAAACTGTGTCAAGTTCTGTGGTGCCATAGAGTCATTGAGAAATGTGCATCTCTCAAGGAGAGAAGGGCAAATTTTGTACAAAAAGTTGAAGCCACAAGGTGGCAAAGTCATATGGCTTTGAGCCAGTTCACTCAGCGTTTTGATGGCACTGGGTATTTCAAATGTAATACCATATTCATTTATTTTTTTCTTAAATGTTATTTTCTATTAGGTCTTACTGTGTTCATAATTTTCTGCCATTGTCTCAGGGTTTTGTGTTGTCAGATTTCTGTTGCACTTATCAAGGCACTTTTCGGTTACTTTAGTCTTTCACCATTACATATTGTAGTATAAAAGATATTATTATAAAGAATTTGCACTAATTGAAGTACCTTAACTTACCTTAAGCACGTTTCATAACAACAAATGTTCATTCAGCTCAGCAAATACAAATAAAGGCCTTTTCATTTATTTAAATACACTGATGATACCTTAGTACATGTTTGTTTGATTTTTGGTATAGCCCCCCCTGGAGAAAAATGCACCAGCCGCCACTGGTGTCAACGTTAGGCTCACATGAACTGAACTGCAGAGCAGTGTCAACGTTAGGCTCACATGAACTGAATTACCTACGTGGTGGAAAATAATTCATTGTCATAAGGCATTGTATATATAATATAATTTAATGTACATGAAATGTGCAGAAAGTTCTTTTCCTGTCCATGTCCCCATCATTTTAACTTTTCTTGTGCTCCAGGTCAGAATACAGCTCATTCACTTTAAAATACTGGGGGGGAAAAAATCTAAATAGCGCATTTTTAAGTACTAATAATTGACCATCATTGAGAAAAATGGAACAAAATCAGCAAATACAAATTACAATAGTGAGACACTGGCAGTCAGTCTGCTTTCTATATTTGTATAGCAGTGAAAGGATACAGATATACTCGAAGACAGACAATTACAGACAAAGACTATTATAAGATAAGATACGCCTTTATTGATCCCCAGAGGACAAATAAAGAGGGAAAATTCAAATGGCATATAATCAAGATTTTCATCTATATTTATATATCTATATTTCTCCAAACCGATTTTTATGACAAGCTACTCGTTTCGGCTAAGCGGCTGACATATTATGAATCTGACTGTAGTTAGCTGGCTAGCTAACTTTTCTCACACTTTGAAGGTTTCCCAAAGAGAAAGAGTTGATACACAGTGATTATAGCCTAACGATCGAGATTCTACGTAACTGGAGACAAAACTTTTTTTCCTACTCCACGTAGATCATAAACCCTTGAATATAAAAACGGCTCATTGAAATCGGTTGAGAAATGTAAACGTTATAGTGCTTTTCATACAGAAAAACCTTGTATTTGTTTACAGGCCAGTCTTGCCCGGTCCAATATGGCGGCGATGTTTACGTACGATCCACAGGCCGATGCGGCGTCTATGTATATATGTCTATGGAAGAAACAACCTCTGTCCCTCTGGCTCCAAAACGACCGTTTACGGGACACATATCATAGGCATACAAAGGACATTTATTGTGTTGTTTTTACCCAGGCGGCGCGGGTTAGACGGTATGGGAACTACCCTTTTACCCTGAACACCGGTAATTTATCACTTTTCATCATTTTTTGGATTTTGCGACCATTGTCATTTCGTGTCACGGCGACCTTACACATCTTCTGATCTAGTAAAGACACACTCCCTGCTGAGTAGCTGTAGTCTGAAGCAATCAATTGATAAGCTGAGGAAAGCTGGAAAAGAACAAGCTTGACTAGACCAGTGTCAAAAAGAATAGAATAGAAAATAACTGGAAAAGTTGGGTGTCTTTAACTTTATTCCAGGTGTGTGTGTGTGTGTTGGATGTGCATGCATGTTTGATATGGAAGCGTATAATTAACTTAATCCAAAGGTTAGTGCAGATTGGAAAATGAAAATGAAAGGAAGATGAAAATAAAATTTCAAATGTTAATTCAAATGTGAAAAGTGAGAAGCAACACCCCCTTTTGCATAACATTTCCATGGTCTACCAACCTGTCAGTCATTCTCTGAATGAATATTGACTCATTGACTCAAATGATGCATGCAAAAGTGGAAAATTAAAATGCTATTGGATTGCATCTTCATGTTCCACTTTGCATTAACATTTGGATTAAGTTAACTATACGCTTCCATAGTTTGATGGCGAGAGAGTCTGTCTCCATATCTGCTGTTGGAAAGAAACATTCCACTTCTACTAACTACATCTGAATAAAAGCTAAAATAAAAGTGAATATATACTACTGCTAAAACACAACTGACAACAGTGAATTTGTTTTTTGAGCGACTGGGTTTATTTAGTGAAAGACAAAGAAAGACCCTGGACAGGTCGCCAATCCGTCACAAGGCCAACACAGATCGACTGTCAATCACTTTCAGGGCAATTTAGAGTGTCCAATCCACCTGACCTGCATGTCTTTGGACTGTGGGAGGAAACCGGAGGACCCGGAGGAAACCCACGCCAACACGGGGAGAACATGCAGACTCACACAGAGAGGAACCGTGTCCTTCTTGCTGTGAGGCCACAGTGCTAACCACTGGGCCACCGTGTCGCCCACAGGGAGACCTATGAAGGTTTCTGCTAGCCAAACACCTGAGAACTTCATGGTGGCTTTTACACTCGGAAAATATTCACCCACCCATTAATCTGAAGTCAGAGAAGCAGCTGCACACTTGAAATATATTTGCTCAAATTTAATCACTTGGGCATCAAATTCTCTGCAACAATTTTACGTGCAGATTGAACATTTGTGATGCCCAAGACGCCATCTGAGAAGTTGCAGTGGCAGATTCAATTTGTTCTGCCAAGTGCAAGTTTCAAGTGCAGCTGCTACCACATTCATTCAGATGTTCACTTTTACATCTGTAAATGTTTTCTGTCTTCGATCACGCGTGGGTGGATATTTTCTGAGAGTCGTTCTCAGGTGTTTGGCTTGAAAACCTCCATAGGGAACTTCACTCCACATCTTCGGCTTTGGTCGCACAGCAGCAGAATGTCCTCATCCACCTTCTTCTGCTTCTTCTAGGGCTTGCTGACCTCTAAAAATCAAAAGAGGACAGTCAAGCGACCTTGTTGGAATCAACTACAGTGTGGAAGGACTTGACAATTCAGACACAAGTGGAGGTGAATATCCTACCAGATGTGGAGTGGACCAGGTCATTGTTCAAGGGAGGACCTGCAGGGCTGCTCAGGGGAACCGAAGGGGTGGCCACAGTGGCAGAGTCCACAGTGGGGCTTGCTGTTGGAGCTCCAACCTGTGAGGAGACCATTAGTACTATTAACAAGAATCACATTCATTCCTGGTTGAGTCAATTTTTCATTTTTCATTCAGAGATTCCTACCTCTGTGGTGTCCAGTGATGGAGTCCCCTCAGTTATCACAGCCAGGTGTTTTTATCCAGGAGTCCAGAACAGCCTGGGGATAAACACACACACACACACACACACACCATTTTAAGTTCAAGTTTCTAAGAGCAGTATTGGTATCTCCATTGTTTTTGATGTCATTTGGCAGAGACCAATATGTGCTCAAAGTGAACAAGTCTGTCCTGATATTGGTGATCAAAAACTGCACTTCTAGTGTACTAATGCCTTTTGTCATCAAATCTTGCAAATTTCACATATGGATGCACAAGGTCCCTGATCTGCTCACATTATGGCCTAACTGGACCATTTTCCTCCTCTTCCACCCTCATCTGAGGGGGGAGTGGAGCTGCGGAGGAAATAATCTTACCTAATTTGGGGGCAGTTCCTGTCCTGTTCAGGTTCCCCATCACTCAGATTGTGGGCCATGTCTGAGTTAGGGTGAACCAAGATGGCACCTGGCTGTGCTTCAGTGGAAGTTCCCCTAGCGCTGGTGAATGAGGACACATGCAGATACCTCAAATTTGTTGTAGGTGAGTGAATGAATAGGTGAATATTTTCTGAGTGTAGTTCTCAGGTGTTTTGCTAGAAAAATACCTACATAGAGACCACAGGTCTCACTCCCCAGGTGCGACCGTGGCCGAACCGCAGCAGCAAAATGCCTTCCTCAACCAGGAGAAGAAGCGTTTGACTCCCTTCTTCTTCTTTTTCTTGGGCTTGCTGACCTCTAAAATTCGAAAGAGGACACGACCTTGATGGAATCAACTACAGTATGGAAGGACTTGACAATTCAGACACAAGTGGAGGTGAATGTCTTACCAGATGTGGTGTGAGCAGCGTTTGTGTCAACCAGGTCATTGTTATCCATGACAGCCTGGTTCACAGCAATGGCGGGGTCAGCAACAGGGCTGCTCAGGGGAACCGAAGGGGTGGCCACAATAGCAGAGTCCACAGCGGGGCTGCTCAGGGGAACTGAAGGGGTGGCCACAATAGCAGAGTCCACAGAGGGGCTTGCTACTGGAGCTCCATCCTGTGAGGAGACGATTAGTACCATTAACAATAATCACATTCATTCCTGGTTGAGTGAATTTTCAACTGTACATTATTGCTAATATATAATTGACACTGAGCAAGCAGTAATTCCTACCTCTGAGGTGTCCAGAGTCCCCTCAGGTGTCACATCCACGCGTGCCATGTCACAGAAGGACAGGGAGCTGGAGTCCAGAACATCCTGGGGGATAGACACTCTCTCGTTGGAGGACATGTCATGGATTGGCTGAACCAAGATGACACCTGGAGTGGAAGTTCCCCTTGCGCTGCTGAATGAGGACACATGCAGTTAACATATACTGCTAGCTCAAATTTGTTGTACAGGTACATTCAGGTACCTTCCAAAAGGACAAACTCACAGTTATGCTCATAGCCAGGAAGCAAGACTTCCCACTGGACAAGCATGCCAATCAATCAATCAGTTGATCAATTGATGAATCATTCACCTACAGCGCCTACCCTTGTCTGATAACCGATGTGCAAAGCAGCAATATAAGGACTCACGCCACACATCCAAACACACTTACTGAGAGCTGTGGTGGGAGCTGCTGGCGAGGTCGCTCATTGCGATGAATGGATGTGTGAGGATTTCACTTGGTGTGATCCTCTCACTGGCATCCATCTGGAGCATTCGTTTCAGGAGGTCAACAAACTGCCTCCTATCAGTGACCTCAGCCCTGTCCTCTTCCTTCAGGTTGAACTAAATTACCAAATGATGAGAAAAGTCCAACAGGAAATCAGTGGAATCATCTTCCTGACTCACTCCTGTCTTCAGCAGCTACCACCTACTGGACTACCTACCTCTGTCAGCTCATCCAGAGATCTGAATGAGTACTTCCTGTTGTCTGTGGACAAGTCGTCATACTCCTCTGGTGTCTAAAAGAAGGTAACGTGTATTTGAAACGTCTTATCACTTTAGATGAATTACTGATTGATACTGACAATAAATATTCTCAAGAAAATGTTCAAGAGAAAATTATATTTGGTCAATAAAGCGGTGTTGTGGTACCATGAGCCTCCAGCCTCCATCCCTCCTGAAGATGAATAGGTTCTTTGTTCTACGCCCAGCATTCAGGAGGTGGTCCGCTGGCTGACCCAGGAGGTCGATGATGAATCGCATCTGGAGGCAAAACACATGATCACATCAGTCTAGACTATCAGGACTCCATATGGTTTTATTACTTGTCTGCTGTGATCATCATCTGCTGGTCTTAGAGTAGCTACTGCTATCAATAATTAAGGGTTAGTGTAGAAAGGGAGCAGAGTCCAGTTATAGTAAGGTACTGACCACGTCATGTTCATGTTCCCCAGGGAAGAGTTGTCTACAGGTGAACAAGTCCGACATCAGGCAGCCCAGCGACCACATGTCCACGGCCTCAGAAAACGGGAGCCCCAAAAGGATTTCTGGAGACCTGAGTGTGGAAGAACAGCAGCACACCAAATCAGAAACATTGTCGTGCTTTGAGGAATAATAATACAACATGGGGAAACATGGTAGAAATGAAAAAAGGAGGCATCAGTAGGAGAATGTCAGCTGAGACTTATGTAGCCCTGAATTCAACATTTGTCCTCACCGGTATGGACAGGAAACACACACCCTGCTATGTATTTACAGTAGAAGTGAGAAACTGCAAACCCTCTCCAGTAGATCTCACCTGTAGGGAAGGGGCTGAAGTATAGAGCCTTGCTTAGCGTCAGTCCTCAGAAGGGCCAAGCCAAAGTCTATCACCTTTACCCTCAAGGGCTCTCTCAGATGATCCACCAGCATGATGTTTTCCAACTTCAGATCTGTGTGGATCACTCCGATGCTCTTCAGGGCCTCCAATGCTGTGGCCATCTGCAGGGACAAAGTCGGTCATAGAATATAGAGCATGAACTACAGTGGAACATTCTGAAGCTTTGAATTTACTTCCTGTCTGATGGCGTCTGTACCTGTCGGATGATGGACCTTATGACGTTTAGTGGCAGAGGGCTGAACCTCCTCTGCTCCAAGTAGTCACATAAGGAGATGTCCAAAATCTCGAACACCAGACAGGTTACACCGTTTATCTTGACGTCCTCATAGAACTTCACGATGTTGGTCTCATCTGCATCCAGACATCTGAGACGGTTCAACATGGACAACTAGGGATACATGACAAGTTTGACATGGTGATGTTATCAACAGGTAGTTTACGTGATACACAGACTAAATCTGACCAACAGAGCAGATGTAACATAATCTTTTGCATGACAGTAAAATCACCCACCTCCTTTTTGGCGTGATGGCTAGATTGTATACCTTCTACCGTATATGGTATCTTTATGGCCAGAATCTCCCCGGTGTCCAGTTTCTTACATTTGGCTACAGTACCAAAGCGCCCCTCTCCAAGGAAGTCCAGCATCTTAAAGTTTCTGGACTTCTTGGGTGGACAGAGCCAGGGGAGACAGCTTGCCATGTTTGCTATGGAGGAAAACTGAAAGGAAAATGGAGACATGGAGAGAATAGAGAGAAAATAGTTACTTCAATCCCTTTAAATATCCAATTAACACAACAGTTAACCTCTCAGTGTTAACTTGTCATTCAACATTGAGTGTATTTCTATCTGGTGTCAATGTTTAACATCAAGTTGGTAAATGTATCCTGCACTTTTACTGCTACACATATTAACTAAGATACTTTCCCAATATTTACCGTGCAGAGTAGAAATGGCTGAAACACTGGATACGATGTAACACTCTACATGAAGGTCATGTTAGTGTGAACACAGTACATTACAGAAGACGGCTACTTTTAATTGAGTCAAATAATTTTTCTGACCTTTCCTCAAGTCGGAGTTTGAAGAGAGAATATACTTATCTAGAAACCTGCTCAAGTCAAATCAAAGTGGTACCTGACTAAACAGATCTTTCACTCCTCTTTCCACCTCTGGTTGGAAGTTCCAGGATCACTGGACCTCAAACACTTAAACATTAAAGAGGAAAACCACTGACTTACCTAAATCACGTCGTTCTTCGTCCAGTCGCAGTAGTGCAATGACCAAAATCCACATCTAGCACGCATTATGATGCTCAACACGGGTTCCAGAACCTGATGATGTCATAATCCACCAAGCAATGTTGTTTTGATTTGACAATCCAACAAGACAGCATCCTCACACCAAGATCACATTAAGTCCAATAATAATGGAGTGATCTATGTACTCTCTGATAAATTAAGAAAGATAACGTTTCACTTTAATAGAATTGAGAAAAAAATGCACAAAGTGGGTGGGGTGTGGTGGTGGGTGACTTTTTGTTGCCACTATACCAAATGGATGGGATGATAGATGTGCTGCAAAACATCATTAATGATGAGTGTTCAAAATAGTGAATAATATCCATAAAGAGATTTTTATACAACTAATAGAGTAATTACAATTATTTCAATGAAAAAATCCAATACCATGTTAATGACTCCTCCTGTGTAAGTGAGTGCATGGATGAGTATGTGGTCTTCAGTCATGTAGGGCCTGGTTTCTATGTTGGAAACCTCAAATCCATTTTGATCAATGGTGGGGACAATGACTGATCCAACCAATCTGTGGAGTTGACATGTCAAACACACTTTAGATGTCTCAGTTAGTGAGGACAAGGCCACCGTCTTCTAAACCCAACCTTCTGCTGGGTCCCCACATGACAAGCATGTTTTAACCCATCATGTGATGAGATCTGAAATAAGGAACTAATATGTCTATGTCTATGGTTTGATGTCAATAATAATGTTCACAATGTGTTGTCAATAATGTCTATGGTTTGATGTCAACAATATTGTTCATAATGTGTTGTCAATAATGGCTATGGTTTGATGTCAATAATATTGTTAATGTGTTGTCAATAATGTCTCTGGTTTGATGTCAATAATAATGTTCATAATGTGTTGTCAATAATGTCTCTGGTTTGATGTCAATAATATTGTTCATAATGTGTTGTCAATAATGTCTCTGGTTTGATGTCAATAATATTGTTCATAATGTGTTGTCAATAATGTCTCTGGTTTGATGTCAATAATATTGTTCATAATGTGTTGTCAATAATGTCTATGGTTTGATGTCAATAATAATGTGTAGTGGAGGTGTAGGACCTCCTCCTATTCTGGTCCAGTGCATCCTCTCTCTGTCTCTCTCTGGTTTCATTGGTGAGGAGGAGGCTCTCTGTCCTGCACATCACTGACTCTTCAACTTTTTCTCTCTTCAGTCAGATTCTGTAATATCAGTAACCCATGTCTGTAGTTGTCACCCTGTAAATGTAAAGAGGATGGCAGAAGATAAAAAGCAACAGGAAGAAAGAAATAGCAAAAGGTGCAATAAGCGATTTTTCTTGCCACTAGAGGGGGCTACTGAGTCAAAACAAAGTTGAGGCTTTGAACACCCCACCTCCCCCTACCCACGCCTAGTAGGTGCCAGGACGTATATGTTCAACCTGCAGAGGGACCAAAAACCTTCTATCACTATTGGGAGGGGACCAAAACCTCAGCTAGCTTTTTTTCTCTCTCTCTCTCTCTCTCTCTCTCTCTCTCTCTCTCTCTCTCTCTCTCTCTCTCTCTCTCTCTCTCTCTCTCTCTCTCTCTCTCTCTCTCTCTCTCTCTCTCTCTCTCTCTCTCTCTCTCTCTCTCTCTCTCTCTCTCTCTCTCTCTCTCTCTCTCTCTCTCTCTCTCTCTCTCTCTCTCTCTCTCTCTCTCTCTCTCTCTCTCTCTCTCTCTCTCTCATATACAGGCTTCCCACTGCTTGACTAGAAGCAGAAACCTCAAACCAATAAACTTAAGAGACTCATGTAAAAAGGTCACTTTATTTACCACCAACAAATAAAAGTACAATAAACAGGAAATTGGAAAAGCAAAACAGCAGGATTGTGCAACTGTGGCATGCTGTAGTAGATGCACCACTAGATGTCACCATGTATCCAGATCATGTGAGTTGGGAGCTTCGATCATCAGAGGAAGGACAGGGAACATCCCGTTGGTCAGTCCTCATCATTCTGCGTCCACGAGCCTCACCGGCCGGATGTCGGGCTGTACCCAGGACAGAACAAGTGTTTTGTCAATTCATATGTAAAGATTCCTAACAAAGCACCATTTGCAGAGTGCTTACCTAATAACAAAATGGTTCACGTTATATATAAGCATCAATCTTAAGAGACTACCAAGTGTGAGGTGAAAGATGTTTTCACTCATTTGAATTAGGAAGAACTTCAGTTAAGAGTACAAAAAACATTCCTTCTTTGTGCCATCTCCAGTTCGGGATAGACATGAGGCCAAATAATCAGTTTATTTACGTAAGCTGGTGATTTGAAAAACTATGGTAAACCAACTGTATGCTGTGTGCTTTCATTGTGAGCCCTGGTGATCTGTTCAGTTTACTCAACGTAATCACTCTGCAAGGTGCAACTGTTGGCTCCAGTAAGTCAGCCAAATGCAGGTAGGCTTCCTGCCAGCAGCGATTCATAAATGCTACCACAATATTTAAAAGTCATTTAAAAAGGAAATCAGAGTTTGCTTCATGACGCACGGCTCTGATAGGGAAATATGGGCAGGTGTTATGAGCCGAGCAGTGAATGCCAGCCAAATGCTCAAACGTTAACAAGTGCCTACATAGTATTTGAGGAGATGCCAGTAAAAAGAACAAAGAAGCAGTGATGAAATATGACTGAGTCAAACAAATGTTAACACAATAACTGAGGCAATTTAGTGGGATTATTGTCTCCTTTTTGGAGACGGTGCTGAAGATGAACTAACAGACGTTTGTATACATGTTCATGTTGTATACATCTGAGTGCAGATGATAATAAGAATAATATGAAACTTTAATTTAAGAGCGTCTTTAATAGTACCCAAGTTCAAAATGCAAATGTCATTAGACATTTTTTGACTCCAATATTTAATTATGTGCCAAACTTGCACATATTTTCCAATGTTGTTTGTGTTTTTTCAATGACACGAATTCCGTCAACCAGTCTTGAAATGACAAACCTTCACTGGGCATCTACTCAGCCTTCAGAGCCTCCTCTAGAGCAGTCACTACGACGCCGGGTTCAGGAAACTTCAGTTTACGAGGTGGACCCTTCTTTATTCCAGTCCACAGGGTAATTTCTGTTAGGAAGAGAGAAACGGTTTGTGACTGGTGCAATTTAGAGTCCAAAAGTGCTGGAGTCCAACACTTAGCCACCGGAGAGCCTTTGACACAAAAACAGACCCACCGCTGACATCCACAGATGTGCAATTCCCTTGAGAACTCGTTCTGACACCTCCCTCCTCCTCACCTTTGCCTCCCTCCACCAGAGAGATCTCAAAGCTGTTCCTGCGGGGTTTCTCAGGGTTGAGGACCACAGTCAGCTCAGGGCGGGCGGCCATGAGGGCAGTTTTCACCCCCTCAGCATTGCGCCCATACACTCGTCAGCTCTTGCTGCAAGGAAGGACAAGTCAGGTAGCGAGGTTAGTCTGAATTGTGTTTCTCTGTTCAAAGCGATCTACATCCAGTGCGACTTCTTTGGACTAATACTACAGAAAGGTCAGCTCAATAATACTCACCAGTGTTCAATGACCACCCTTTGGCCTTCCGTGCCAGTCTCCTCCACTTCCCCCATGTCCTTTTTCGCCTCCACGACCACTTTCTCCTCCTCAGCCTTGCGCTTGGACCCACGACGACCTGAACCACGGACAGTGTGTTGCGTTGCACATTTTGTATACAAGAGTAAGTTGCATTCAGCACAGCAAATTCAAACGAGAATGTTGTTGGAGGATAAAAGCAACGAGTTCAGTGTAGCTTGTTAAGCATAAGTTAGCGTTACGTTAGCTAACCTTCCTAACTTTAATCGTGATATCACCCGATTCAGCTCCACTTAGCCACTAAGCTAAGCTAGTCACAAGACATGCACAGTCTGCACTGCAACAAACAAAGCAAATATAACCAACTATGTTAAACAAAAACACATGTACCTGTTTTGGACGCCATTGCTGCAAAATGTTACCTATGTTTCGCACGCACGTGGACTATACCAATATATGCCTGAAGGGGGTTGACAATGTGATGGACTAAACCATTCTTTGAAAGTTTGGCGTTGCCCCCCATACTTCTTTAAGTTGTTTTCCTGGTCTCAAGTCTGTAAATAGCACCTGTCATAATGCTCATATTTGCAATAAATTCTCTGTTAAGAGAGTCAGTAAAAAAAGCCAGTAGCGAAAACACACGACATTGTGTTGGGTTGGATTTCAAGGTAAATCTGATGGGTTGCTTTAAGACACAGAACAGGAAGAGCGCTGTTCGCCTAACTCAAATACAGCGAAAGTTGTCAGTTTCTTGCAATGGCAGATGGAAGGAGTGAAAGGCCAATGGAAAAATAACTTCCGACATGTTTATGCTGTTGTTGACGCCAGGAACGGAGAGGGCGAACAAGTAGCAACTTTCTCTTTGCAACAGGAAACAATTGGGTTATGGGAAATGTGGTCTTAATTTTGAGAAACACGAGCGCTTACAATCATAGACGTTGGAAGTAAGGGTGCGGCAGCTCCCCTTTATTGCATCTTGAATCTTGTTTTATTAAATTAGAAAATATATATTTCAGATTTTTAGGTTTAAATTCTCTACTGAAGCGACATAATGCGCCGTTTGATCTAAAGAGTCAAATGTATTGTGTGTTCACTGTACCTGCTTCAGAGAAACGTTCAGCACCTTGGAGAGCGACAAGGCCGTAAAGGGAAACAAACACACAATGTCTCACACACACACTGGCACAAAGTGGTAGGCCCAAATAAAACAGGAAAATGTAAGCTATTTCATTCAAATAAAACTCATATGCATCATATACTTAAAAAAAAGTAATCAAAATGATCCGTCTACAATGCCACTGGTGTGAGATAGAGGCTACCAATCATCTCAATCAGGTTTCTCATTTGTCTCCAGTAAATTATGCCAAGGTATCAGAATTAATCTGACAATGATATATTTATATTTAAAATGCTACATGCAGTAGTAGTAGTAGTAGTAGTAGTAGTAGTAGTAATAGTTATGAAACCACCTGTCCAGAGAGGCAGAGATGGCAAGTTGTGATTGACAGAATCATTGGAGCATGGCCTTTTACCTCCATCTCAGATCCCACTCTGCTAAAGTCTGAACACACTTGTGGAGCAAACTCCCCTTCTGTCAGTTGTAGGAAGAAGACAATCTGGGTAAAGTCCCCTGTAAGCAGTGGGATAAGTGAATGCAGCCCCCAGGGAAGGCCTGTGTTTTGCTCCTAGATTGTGCCATTGTTTGTACCATCTGTAACTCTAGACTTGTGAGGGAATGCTGAAAGCCGGCATCCAAAAGAACCGAGAAGGTGAGAGAAAACCCTACAGAGCAACAGACGGATGTGTTTGCGTACTCTTTCTACAAACCCAAGTGCAAATATGTTTTTACAGGAATAGCAACGCCAAATCCCAGTCTACAGTAAACATGGCATTCACGTGTTTGGGAGCTAAAAAATGGCCTCAGGACGTCACAGCTTCCGTCTGTGCCAACAAACGAGGGCTATACCTCCCAGAGCGAGGCGGTGTGACTGACTCATGGGCATCCGTTTAGTCACTATTCTTTTGTTTTGTGTTGCTGCATCTCAGCTACACAGTCACTTGTTCTCTTCCTGTCTCAGCCATGTGAGCATCTTTTTCACTCGCTTTCCCTCTCTGAAATGTACCAACACATACACACATGAACACAGAGTTGTCTTTTGTGCTTCTTCGGATGCCAATCTGTCTTTGCGGTCCGTGGCGGTGTATTTTTAGCAGGATGAGTAAACCCTCGGAGGAGCAGACAGACTGTTGGACAGATGCGCCCTCCCTCCATCCCGTTCTCACTTTCTACTTCTAAATGTGGCGCTAGACCGGATGGTCGGTAGCCCCCTACCACCTCCATGCGCATCGTCCTATGATCAATCACACACGCATACACTCACACACCCATATGCACATGCAGGCAAACAGACTTGAGAGGAGCAACAACAGCATGCACAAACCTCATTCATAAATTCTAGTCTGTGTTTGTAACTCTAAACTGTTTTCTTTGAGTGTGAATTTGCATTTCTGTCTGTGTGTGCAAGTGAGGATGATGATTAATCCTGAAGTACATCAAAGATCGTGCATTTCTCTCTCTCACTTCTTTTCACACTCTTCCTTCAAATATCCATCCATCCATCTTCCATACCTGCTTATGGGACTGGAGCCTATCCCAGCATGCATTGGGCAGAAGGCAAGGAAACACCCTAACACAGATAGACAGACTAACACAGACAGACAAATGAACACAGATAGACAAATGAACACAGATAGACAGACTAACACAGACTAGACAGATGAACACAGATAGGCAGACTAACACAGATAGACAGATGAACACAGATAGGCAGACTAACACACTCATGCTCACATTCACCTATGGGCAATTTATAGTCTCCAGTCCACCTGACCTGCATGTCTTTGGACTGTGGGAGGAAACCGGAGCACCTGGAGGAAACCCAGGAGATCACAGGGAGAACATGTGACATGTATTTTCTACTGAAGACATAGCATCGAGGAGAGACTGTTTGTTGCCCTCCTTGACCATTTGGTAGCACTTTATTCAGACCGTTGACACACACAGGTCAAGGGTTGGTGATTTGGTCGCTCAACGGGTGAACTCATCACTCTAACGTAGTGTCACTGGGTCTGTAAGAGAATAGCCACTTTTCCCACTGGCAGATGAAGTGCTGATGTGGTTGGATCTTCCTCTCCCTCCCTGTCTTTGTCTGTCTCTCCTCTTCTGTTTGGTGAGTAATCAGGGACGGAAGTTCTCTGCCCCGGCGGCTCATGTTTCCCCGAGCCGGACAAAGAGAGCCGGTCAGTGCAGCAGTGCTGAAAATGATATTCATTATTTATGGATGTAATACGTTAGCTGTCACACCAACTGTAGCCTGGCATTGTTATTAGGCAGGAGCCAATAATGTTCTATTCTCTTCTCTTCTCTTCTCTTCTCTTCTCTTCTCTTCTCTTCTCTTCTCTTCTCTTGTCTTCTCTTCTCTTCTCTTCTCTTCTCTTCTCTTCTCTTCTCTTCTCTTCTCTTCTGTTCTGTTCTGTTCTGTTCTCTTCTCTTCTTTTCAGTTCTATTCTATTCTGTTTGGTTCTGTTCGGTTCTGTTCTGTTCTGTTCTGTTTGGTTCTATTATATTCTGTTCTGTTCTTTTCAGTTCTATTCTATTCTATTCTATTCTATTAAATTCTATTCTGTTCGGTTCTATTCTATTCTATTCTATTCTATTCTATTCTATTCTCTTCTCTTCTCTTCTCTTCTCTTGTCTTGTCTTCTCTTGTCTTGTCTTGTCTTGTCTTCTGTTCTGTTCTGTTCTGTTCTGTTCTCTTCTTTTCAGTTCTATTCTATTCTGTTTGGTTCTGTTCGGTTCTGTTCTGTTCTGTTCTGTTTGGTTCTATTATATTCTGTTCTGTTCTTTTCAGTTCTATTCTATTCTATTGTATTCTATTCTGTTCGGTTCTATTCTATTCTATTCTATTCTATTCGGTTCCTCTCAAGGTACCACAATTCAGTTCTACTCAGTTTTGTTCTTTTCTGCTGCTACTTTTTCCCCATTTCATTTGACCTCTGTTCTATTATTTCTTTCTGTTTCTTTGCCTTGTTCTTTTCTAATCTCTTCTATATTTCATTCGAAAGCGCTATTCAAGCCCTTCATGAATCTGTTCCATCCCTCTATAAGCTCTTTTAGGCCCTCTTTGTTTGCTCACTGGGCTCTCTGACGTCAGGGCGTGAGTCTGGGTTCAGGCTCTGCAAATACAACACACGTGTGAGGACCAACGTCACTGAACACGCCAATGACACGCAAACGAACAGGCCAGCTCACACAAGCCAACACACAGGCTTGGATCAGACAAACACAGCCATCTGGGGGAGGGAGTTTGTGTGAGTGAGAGAGAGAGAGAGGGAGAGAGAGAGAGAGACTAAGAGAGAGAGAGAGGAAGTGCTGGTGTTATAGTCAAGGACTCAGACAAAGGCAGGGTGACAGCAACATGAAAGACAGGCAAAAGACAAAAGAGCGAAAGAAAGGCACAGGCAAGAAAAACAGCAGACAGTCGAGGGAGAATGAGTGGGCACAGTGCTGTGTGATAAACGCACATCAGAGTCATGGGACTTCAGAAAAATGCTCTTTACCAATGTTCTGCATTTTCCTCAACAAAACAACTAATAGACCCCATTACCACCCTGGCAGAGATATGAAATAATGACTCATCCTGGTCACACTCTAGAGGTGGTTAACCCTGGCAGAACGACAGGTCATGAAGCTTATTAAAACTGCAATTCTGAGCTATCACTGTTTAAGAAGCAAATCGGTCACACATTAGCACAAATGTCTTGCCCAGGCTTATTTAAAACATCATCCCAGGGAAAGCCCTGATACTGACGGTGAGATTGTTTGTGTTGCATATTTGAATGGTAGGTTCAATTATTGTTTTCTGATGCTCTGGAACACGGCTGGTACATCCTTGTATCACCTCTTCTTCAACCAATCACAGGAGAGCATTGGTGTACGATCCAAACATTATTTTAACAATAATACACCCAAGTGTAAATAACCTTGGTTGGTGGAGAATGTGCCTGCCAAACATTTTACAGGTAGAAACCGAAAGGAAGAGGTGATGCTGGCTAGGCTGAGACAAGTTTGAACTGGACGTTGCAGATTATGGGAAAGCATGGAAGTGGGTTGGTACCAGGAACAGTGGAACTCGTATTAGTGGTGTATGTCAAATAACACAGAACACATTTATTATTATTTGAGAGTGTAAGTAGACCACTTGGGGTTTAAGGATATGGTAGTGCCAGGGAAAAGGGTCTCACAGGCATCTAGAGTTTTATTTGAATTTCTTTTAAAGAGTGGATTAAGGGGAAGAATATGATTTAGGAAGGAAGGGGAAGAAGAAGGAAGAAGAGGAAAGTGGGCGCACCAAATAAATTGCAACACTTTTTCACAAAATAGAAATCACTGAACGTCACAGATTGAACCCTGGCTCAGGGGGCTGGAGAGAAAAATAAACAGATAATTAGCGAGGGCATGCAGGCTACTTGGATTTGTCATCCACTGGGGTGAAAATTGGACTGAAAGTTTTCATGTGTGTATGTGTGTTTGTGTACTTGCATTCTGGCAAACACACATGCTTGCGTGCGTGTGCTCATCATCATCATGGCGAGAGTTGATCTGTTGAGGGGGAGTGCTGATTCCGGGACAAATTGTCGCATTTTCACCATGGCTTGCACCCCATTCAGCCCCTTTTCCTGACTCATACACACACCCCCCCCTTCCCTCGATCCATTCAGCCATCTCTCATTATAACACCTCCTGATATAGCTGCCTTCTGTGCATGGTGGCAAGGGGCAAGGGGTTTAATTGGCTCCAAATAAAATGTAATATGCAATGTATGTGGGAAATAAATAATACATCAATAAGATGTGATTTAAAAACTATTCCCCGACTGCTCCGGTCTCTAAAGGTGTGAGTCGTCACATAGCAAAATTATAGACAGCTTACAGTGATGATAGTGCAGTGATGATAGTGCTTTATGGCTGTCTTGTTTTATTGTTTTTGGTGTAAAAGTGTAAAACAGTGTGCAAGCAAAAGTTCTACTCAGTATCGTGCTTATTTCACATGAAACACTTACATGAATTTCCACACTTGAATGCTAGAATGTTTTCTGCTTTTCTCTCTCTCTATATATATATATACAGCTCTGGAAAAAAATGAGAGACCACTCCAAATTATCAGTTTCTCTGGTTTTACTATTTATAGGTATGTGTTTGAGTAAAATGAACATTTTTGTTTTATTCTACTACTGACATGAGTTGTGCCTGTGTTGGAATTCAACAGACACTGGAATGGAATGGCTGCCATACATGTAGAGATGATGATTTAAGAAAAATTTGGAGTGGTCTCTTAATTTTTTCCAGAGCTACTGTGTATATATATATATATTGTGTGTGTGTGTATGTGTGTGTGTGTGTGTGTGTGTGTGTGTATGTGTGTGTTCACTTCTACCTTTTCTTCCCTTCCTTTTCCGCTGCCTTATGGAACAAAGAGAGAAACCCATAGACTTCTGTTAATCTTTTTTTAATAAAGCAAATCACGTATTCACAGCTTTTCATTGAAAAATACAGAATCAAACAGTGTTACAGTTTCTTTCATGTTCTATGCAAAAACTCACAGTCAGGGTTTAGGTAGGTGGGTAGGTGACAGGTGAGTCAAAGGGACTGGTCATTATGGGCTTAACAGATGGTATTCATTATGAACAGATGGCCTGTGTGAATTATACAGATCACAACTTGATTGGATTGGCATTGGGTTGAACAGATTGCTGTTGAGTGAAGTACCTGTACCGTCAACCATGTTGGATTCACAAGGGTCCTATGACAAAATGCAGTTTTAATGTGGGAAAGCTGGCAGATGTATGACAGCTTGCTAACAAGAGGGACTGTAACTAGTCTCTAGGACAAGAAAACACAGGTACACATCACTGCAATCAGATGAAAACCTTGGATTACCCCCATTGACTTTCCTGCGCATTTTTGAAACTATAGAATTGGTTTGAGATCATTTTGGATCCAAGTGTCATGCAACTTTATGAGGATTATTTCAAATTTCAATGCAAGTTAAAGAGAAATACCAATCTTGAAATAATTAAAAAAAAACAAAGCACACAAACAAACACACACTCTTGCACAGACACACACACACACTGCACACTCAGGGTGGACGGAGTCACTCCACATCTGATGCTGACCAACAGCAGGTCTTAGTGCAACGCACCAGGAGGCAAGACTGAGACCTGAAGCTTCAGACAACTAGATGGGCTGTGGACGTCGACCCCGGCATTGTTTATGTACTGTTCTGTGTCCATCGCATCGTACAGACAGACAGGCAGATAGAAAGAAAAGCAAAGGGAAAAACATGCAGACAGATAAGTACACAAACACACTCAGTCAAACTGGACCTGGGTAGACTGGTCCTGAGTTGTGTTTCTGTCCACAACAGCCCACACACCCACACACACTCGCCCACAACAAAAACAAAAACTGAATCTCGAGCACAAGCCTTCCCTTTCCTTCTGGTATTGGTTGTGCAGTGGGCGTCACTCTCTCTGTTTGTACTGAACGTTGTCACTGATGTCGTCTAGTCTAATTGTCCATCGTTCCATTGAGAGTGAATGTGAAATCTGTGTTGAGTACATGAGCATTGGAAAGTCTGGAGGGACAAGATGACTCAAAAATAGGAGGGAAAACAGGGTTCGCAGCCTTTCATTTCAGATCTAAGAATCTCTTCTACCTGTACAGACTGTAATTAACTGGATGGTGTCACTCATGGCAACAATCACAGATGGAATATAAAAATAAAAATTAAATTAGAACGGTGAAGCATGGGCTTCATACACAAGACTACACAGCAGTGTCCTATATTCGTCAGTGTGCGATGAGTGTATGTACAGTCATGGTGTGTGGTATGTACAAGTGTGGGTGGCGGTGGTGGTTTGCTGGCATGTTCAGTATCAGTAGTGAGTAGTGACCAGGAGAGAGGAGAGCTGCTCT
This sequence comes from Hoplostethus atlanticus, assembly GCA_034670405.1. Taxonomy (NCBI): domain Eukaryota; kingdom Metazoa; phylum Chordata; class Actinopteri; order Trachichthyiformes; family Trachichthyidae; genus Hoplostethus; species Hoplostethus atlanticus. The sequence goes on along the minus strand of JAXDDX010000150.1, from coordinate 897,596 downwards.
GAGCCCCGAGGCTGGCGCTCTGACCTGCTCTGGGCTGCAGACTCAACATCCATAATCCTCTCATCCTCTTTAGATGGTCGTCTAAGACTGACTCTCGCTGTGATCTAGTCTTCTTTCGTTCATCCATTTCTCCCTACAATTCTCTATTCTTCTGTACTAGCCATAGTCATCTGAGTTAAACTATCCCTCTCATAATTCTGGTAGTGCCCTATATTTCCTCACCAATGATATCTATGATATCTCTATTTCCTCTCAGTTTGTCATCAGTTATCACTGTCATTACTGTCCCAGTTTTTTCATGACGACGGAAAATCAAAAGGTGCACGTTTGAGCTGAACTTTAAGCAGTGGCTGGACTGTATGGTGATTGATAGGTGATATATAAAATAGCTGTAGACAAAGAGTCACAACGCCTGCGTTGTTTGCTGCCTCCACAATATTTGTGATTTTAAAAAATACCTGAAGACTCCACCAGCTTACAGAGTCTGTATGTGTTGTGTATGTATCGTGTGATAAGTCATGCAATGTTGTAGTAAGTTTCTGAGCTCACTCACGGTAGCTGATGCCTCTGTACCCTATCATGAGTCTGGCTCCATGATGTAATCTCTGCTTTATAAAGCCTGCTCTGATAAAGCAGCAGCAGCTGCTTACACTCAAATCTTGCCAACTGAACTTTACTCCTTGGAGTACTCCCTACTGCCTTGCCTGTCTACTGCATCACTGTAGTGCCCCCTGCAAGGAGGTAACTGAAAGGAATCAAGATACAGGTTTTAAGAGTAGGAAAGAGCAAGGAGAGAAATTAGAAGAGGAAGAAATTGTGCAGAGAAAAGTGGAGTTCAGCCAAAGAGGAGATGGAGGGAGAGGGTTGCTATGGAGAGGGACAGGAGGTAGAGGAGGGACGGGGTGGTGTGGGAGGATGAAGGGAGGGCTGGGTTGTCGTAGCCTGGTGGACACTCCAGCTCGAAGCAGCGGATGGAGGCATCTTCGTTGCCGTAGTTGGCCCAGTACTCTTCTGGGTCCAGCTTGGGGAGTGCCACCTCATCCTCTGACAGTTCATACTTGGAGGAGAAGGAGGTGGAAGGGTTGTTGGGGAGTTGATGGGGCTTGATCGGGGAGAAGGGGAAGGCCTTGACCGTCTCTGTGTTCTTCTGATACATGGCCTTGGACGAAGCTGCCGGCTTGTGCTTGGAGAACCACCAGCGGGTCTTGCTGCTGAAGGTGGTTGTGGTGGATCCCGCCAGAGAGCCGGGGTCTGGCAGAGGGCAGAGGGCAAAGTCCATCTCCCGGAGAAATCGGAGATCTTGACCGCGGCGTGGAGATGGTGAGGTGCACACAAGCTCAGAGGAGGAGATGCGGGCCTCGCGGAACCACTCCCAGAGGGGACGCGCCTCGCAGCCGCAGGACCAGGGGTTGCCATTGAGGCGAAGGAACTGGATGCCTTGGACATCCTTCATGGCCTGGCCCGGAACTTCGGCCAGAGAGTTGTTGAACAGGTAGAGGATAGTCAGGCGGCCCAAGTCACGGAAAGCCCGGCGGTTGACTTGCCTGATGCGGTTTTCATGGAGAAGGAGGCGGTCCAGGTTGACCAGACCTCGGAACACATTCTCGGACAGCATGCGGATGCGGTTTCCATGCAGGAAGAGATGGGTGAGGTTGACCAGATCTGAGAACAGGTCATCCTGCAGAAAGTGGAGCTGGTTCTCCTAGGCAACGAGAAAATGTAATAAGATTTAGTATCGTAGAAAAGCATAGATGTGGGAATGCATGACTGTCCAATGTGTGTGTGTGTGTGTGTGTGTGTGTGTGTGTGTGTGTGTGTGAGTATGCCTCCATTTTGTACCTGCAGGTAGAGAAACTGCAGGCTATACAGCTTGTGGAAGAGGTCATGGGGGAGATTAGCCAGCTTGCATCGGTGCATGTGCAGGCTCTGCAGCTTCTCCAAGCCCCTGAAGGCTCCACCTTCCAGGCGCCGCAGTGAGGGGTTGTCACCCAGGTCCAGCTCCTCCAACACCCTGAGGTTACTGAAGGCGCCTGCCTCGATCCATGTGATGTTGTTGCTGTACAGCCACAGCACCTGCACGGCGGTTAAGGAGGGGAGGGAAGAAGAGAAATAAAATACATTCTGAGTAATGGACAGATATTTCCAAATACCAGGAAATATATTGCTGGAAATTTCAACAGAGGGAAAAAATAACTACTTACAATCCATCAATGCATGAACACACACACACACATACACACACCACCATCCTCACCTGTGTCTCGAAGCCAAAGGAATCAGCCCGGAGCTCTGTGATGCGGTTGTTCTGTAGGAAAACGCGCTGCGAGTCGTAAGGGACGCCAGCCGGCACTATGGTGAAGTTCTGCGACTGGCAGCTGACCGTCATGGGCGTGGGGTAACACACACACAGCCTGGGGCAGGCCGTCGCCCCGCCCGGTTTCACCACCACCAACCACATCACCAACCACAGGGTCAGTCCACCTGAGAGAGAGAGAGAGGAGGGTGGTCATTTCATGGTGCCCCTTTAAAAAGTGCTTATTTCTCAATGGATGAAAAAGACTGTTTAGATAGCAGGGAGACGCTATCTGTTACAGTAGTTAGTCATGTTTCTCTGTGTGTGTGTGTGTGTGTGTGTATGAGCGGGACAGGCAGAGGCTTGTTTTCTCTCTGTCTACTATTTTGTTACTCAGAAAATTCAAACATACAACCAAAGACAACCACTAAGCTCAATCAGTTAAGTATCTAAGGATATGATATTCTAAATTAAAGGGAAAAGGGACAAATTATGTTAAGGTGGAGTTGGTTGGGTTTATTTTGGTTTACGTGCTCTTTTCTTTTTCAAGTGATGCCTTCTTTAAATCTGCCATGTCTATCAGAGTGATGGTGAAGCTTGCCAATTACGCGCGGACTCAGGCGTGACTTGTTGATGCTGGGACTCATACATAATAAATCACAAATCATTTGTCCATTCATTTCTACAGGATCATTTTACAAGCTTACATAACTCTGAAAGTCAGCAGCACAATACACAAAAAAACCTACTGAAAAACATCAAGGCAGCTCTGTAGGAAATAAATCACATGTCAGACCGGATCAGCTTAACCTGCTAGCCTAGTTCACAAGCAACCTACACCAAAAGGATGAATCCCACTAATGGTCAGCGATGGGCACGGTAACCGGACCCGGTTCAGTTTCGTTCCTGCATCAATAATTCCAGAGCTGCTTGGAAGCTCGGATAACAGCACACAAAAGTGGCCACCGCGGGAAAAGTACATGCATTAAATAATTAATAAGTTCCCATTCATCTGGGCTGCGCAAGATTTTCCAGCGGCTCACCTGCTGACCTCTTACAAGTTGGACTATTAACTTGCTGGGTGTGGAAGGGGAAGTAGGAGTTGGGCGTTTAAGTGGAAAAAGACACCTTTCCTGAGTATGTAGCGCCTGTAAAGTAATACTTATTTACACAGCCGCTGTCAGGCTGAGCAACAAGTTTGAGTGCAGAATCACGCCATGCGTAAAGTTGGTGTGAACCTTTTGGCTCTTTACACGCACAGTTGGCAACCGCGGATATTTCAATCTGACTGAGTGCTATGCTGATGCAAAGGCAAATTTACAATTAAGTTTTGGTAAGCCATTATAAAAGTGCATGATGCATGTGCGTAAAAGCATTAGCCACCATATAAGGTCAATATAAATACAAGGCTGTAAGTCCCTATAGGACTACAGTTGGAATATTACGGTGGGTTTTCGCTTTGGATTTGATAGGCTGCTCGCAAAATTACTGTAAAATCTTTAGGTAATGCGATTTACAATGCAATAGGGTGACAACTTGCAATAAGACATTTAGCCATTGTTAAAATCACATTAAACCATTAAAAAAACACACACACAGAAAAAACCCCTAATGCATTCAGAGGTGCAGGTGCATAACAAACAGAGGTACTCACTCTTGAAGCTGTGGCTGCTGGAGCTCCTCATGGTCCAACGAGTCTCTATCTCGAACCAAAGCCGAAAGCGAGTTAGCCTGAGCGGCGAGGGGTTGCCTGCTTGCTGCTATCTCCGCTGAGGTTCAGCTCTGGTGATTCAGAGTCGCTGAGGCTGCAGTGAGTGACGGTCTGGATTCCCGGGAACCGTTTTATACCCGTGGAAGGTTGTCACCCACGGCCGTGGGCAGCGGAGGATCCTCTCTACGTCAGCCTGGGAGGGGAGGTAGTCACTGGAGGAAGCGACAAGAAAGGCGATGGCACCGTGTGTGGTGTCTAGTGTTGGTGTCGTTACTAGAAAAGTAATGCGTTACTCATTACTCGTTTCAAAACGTGTCACTGTACTTACTAGTGATGTAGTTGTAAATATAAAGGGGCCCCAGTCGGTGATCATCATAAGGGCATCACAAACAAAAACAAAAATCTATTACATTTTCACATAAGTATTAAGTGATGTTTATAACTTACATCAATTTGATACTACTTAATGTGATGTAGCCCTATGAATTTAACGCATAAACAGTGGGTTGGTAAACTGAGTTAGGTGGGTTTACCCTCCACTTATTGTCCCCTATAGCAGTAACTAAAATGACGAAGGGAACCAAATACCGTCCAGTGTTTCTGTCATCCCACGGTCGATAAAATCAGAGAAGTACCAAGGAAAATACACTTTTCTGTCATTTATCATCTAAACTATGGCTCAGTGAGAGAGGACGACGACTAATTATGAGGAAAACGAATCAATGGGATTGGGACGTTTGGTTAATTCAACTTCAATCTGATATTTAGTGTGGCGACGGCAAAACTAGCCAGTTTTGTGACTGGCAGCTGTAACGCTATGACAGAAATACGAATTGATTACATTGAATTTCTGGCAATAAATTACTAATAATGTTACTATACGACCACTTGACTGCTGGACTTCAGTATGTTTGTGTTTGTGTGTGTTAACGGGGGCGGCATGGTCCCAAAGCCACAGCGGTGATGGGAACACTCACAGGGCGATTGGAGGAGGACAGAAGGTGGGAAAACGTATCTGGAACAAAAGCAAAATCATCTGGCTCATTGTGTGTAGGCCAACTTGGAAAGAAGCCTTGCATCGCCTACAACATGAGTCTTTTTTATTCTTCCACTTGGCAGAACATGACACATATTAGTACCAGGAGAATTGGGATAACAAACGAATGAATGTTGACAGGTGTCAATTTACGCGCAGGACGCGCACAACAGAACCGCCTCTTTAATTCTGTTTCTACAACAGCAAACGGTCAGACCTCACTTACTGTTATTTTTAGATTCGCCAACAGATCACCACTGAAAGACGGAAGTAATGAGACCTTTTATTGCGCGGATGATGTGATGAAGATGCTGTCAAATCACCCGGTAAGCGCTGTTACGCCGACACTGACGACGATGGACACTGAGTGGCTGTCTGGTCCTGTCTGACTGAAGTCACAGATCGGTCTAATCATACATTGCTCTTGATAATATTTACTAAATCAGTTGTTTTTTGCGTTTTTTTAGAAAAGCAACCAAAATGGCAAATCCAAGTGTCTCACCTTATTGTACACAAGGCTTTTTCATGTTTCATGATCATGCGATGAGACATGGATTTGGACATTGGGGGAGGAGGGGGGGGGTGGCTTTAATCATTACTGAGTCCCCCCTCCGCGGCACGGGTCAAGGCTGGGAACTTGTGCGGCACCATGCTGTGCATCATCTGCTCCCAACTGAACAACACTCACAAAAGCTGCTCCACAAAGGTCATCAGTAGCTACAAGCTGTGTGCAGAGCATAACATAAGTTGTGCGTGTGTGTGTGTGTGTGTGTGTGTGTGTGTGTGTGAGTGTGACACAGAGAGAGAGAGAGAGAGAGGGAGAGTGATGTGTCTGGATTCACACATTTCTTGGCCCCAAGGTAACTGGGGGAGGCAGCCAGCTCACCAAGCAGGCATTAGTAGTCTCCATGGGGGGCTGTGGGAGAGATACAGTAAGGCTGTGTGTGTGTGTGTGTGTGTGTGTGTGTGTGTGTGTGTGTGTGATATGCTTGGATTCACACATTTCTTGGCCCCAAGGTAACTGGGGGAGGCAGCCAGCTCACCAAGCAGGCATTAGTAGTCTCCATGGGGAGCTGTGGGAGAGCTGTATGTGTGTGTGTGTTTGTTTGTGTCTGATTGACCAGCTGAATGTGGGAGGTGTTTGATGCCCCTGCCCCAATACTCATCAAGTTATCCAGACTGACACCAAGGACAAATTTAGTGTGTGTGTGTGTGTGTGTGTGTGTGTGTGTGTGTTTGTGTAGGATTACAGCACGGTGCACATGCTTGTTATGTAACTCATAAGATAGCGTTTGTGTGATCCTGCTGTTGATGACCTATCCAAACTGTCAGAGCTTGCACACCCTGCTCCATGTGGATGGTGGTGTCCACACACACACACACACACACACACACACACACACACACACACACACACACACACACCTCTTTTCTCCTGCTCCCCTTTGTCAACCCAACTCCCCCATCCCCTCACATCCTCTCATTAGTGATAATGTGACTCACTGGTACACTGGCATTTGATCTGGTGTAATCACAGCATGTCCAGAAGATCTGTCCTCTCAAAACATGCTGTTGACTCCCTCCTTACCACCCATCCCTCACCTTCACTCTCTCTCACACACACACACACACACTGCTGAAGACTGCTGAAGGTGATTGCCAACATCTCTGTGGTTGCATGGGGGCACTGAGGAGGAAAATCATGACCGCTTCTGTGCAAGTTAACGGACGATTTTTTCCAAGAAGTTTACGATTTAAACACAACTTTCAGTTTAACAGAGTCTGTGCAACCATACAGTGGGGTACAGCATGTACAAGCAGGCACACTGGCTATCAGGTAACAGCATTTTGAATGGCGTATTCAGAGTGTTAGTTTTCCATCCTCCTCAGACAAGCTATTAAATGCAGTCTGAGGTCGACACGGGCTGCAGTCCATGAGTCAAACAAAATGTGGGTGTCATTTCAAGTGGCAAAGGTCTGATGAGACTTTTTTCTCAAGAGAATGAATCATGTGATATTTGGTTGTGGTGTCAGAAGTGGAGCTGAGGTTTATCTTTTCAACAAGTCTAAAATCAGGACTGTTTGAGGTTTACACGGCTCCTGAAATCACGGTTAACAGTGTTTTCGCTGCTTATGAGCAAGAAATTAACACGAGGGGGGAGGGGGTCCAATTTAAGGATCATGGAGGCCCATCACCGCTCTGTCATCTACCTAAAAACTGGATAAATACTTTCAATCAGGAGAGACGAATGTGAAGGATGAATGACAAGTTGAATACACAGATAAGAATTTCCCAAAAAAGACTTTAGTGATTAGACCCCATCATAAAACTATGGTGAGAGGACTGTAGAGGTGACTGATGCCACCTCATGCCTGGACAAAATACTTTCAACTGTCCCATTGCATTTCAGCTTTAAAAGCATGCAGAGAGGGAGAGGGAGCTGAGGGGTACATACAGGGGGGAAAGGCACAAAAACCTCCAGCAGCTGAAAGAGGGAGAAAAGGCAAGAGCACGTGTTAAGGACAGATGAGAGTGAGAGGGTCTGCGATCCAGACTCAAACCCGCAGCATCACCAGTACACTGAATGTGCCTCGGCCCGTTGATCCCCCATCACATCACCCGGACAGAACCAGCTCTTGACTGATGATGAATGGATTAAAGTTACCCATGATCAGGGCACACCCCGGCTTTGATACCAGGAACTCCCTCGGCAGAACCGAAGAGCGTATCATTTCCCACAACATATGGAAAATGGCAAAAGAAGGCTAATGATGTGAGACCGTTACATTTTCCTTGTTACCACAGTTGTTCAGATGAAGGAAAACATACATGCAGTGATGTAACCGTGAGATGTCTGAGTGGGCTCATTTTCAGTAAGACATTGTTTTCCCCTGCGACAGATTGCGCCCGATGGAAAAACAATCACACATCACCTCATTAACACTGGCTTTATTTTTATCCCCCACTCATCTCGCCTTCTCCCTGTTTCTGCCATTCATTTTTAGTGCAATCCTTTAGTTTTAAATAGCTATGATATCGGTGTGGTCATCGATGACGCAGTTACAGGGAAAGAACCTGTCACCATGCACATGCGCCCACGTGACACACACGCAGAGACACACACTCACATACACACTCACACACAAACATGTTGTGACAGACTTGCAGGCTTGCATCAAGTTTTATGGGCTAACTTTGGGTCACAAGCTGTTGCGGAGCAAGGCGTACAGTGAACCTGAGACAGGCTGTGGGACGGTTGGATGGCGGTCTGAAGTGTGTCCCTGCTGACCTAAGTTTAAATCCTCTTCGACAACTTCCCCAAATTGTCCCATGTCACCCCTCTCCTACACTTCCACTGGCTGCCGGTGGCTCCTCGTATTGAATTCAAAATCCTGTTTGTTTATTTTCATATACCACCTTCATCCCCCAAGAGGGACATTGTCTAATGCGGTGCCCCTGGAGCCAGCTCACGAGATTTCAGAGCGAGACTTCTCCTTGAGCGAGACTTTCGTTTTCTGGTTAAACAAAAGGTCTGTCTCTGTAGGGATTGCCCCTGCGGATTACGTTGCAGCCATTGCAGCCCGTTTCGCGATCTACTGGAGCAATTCCAAAACTTTTTTTTACCTATTTTGGGGTATAAATGACAAATAGAGCCCAGGTTTAAAAATACCGGAATTACCCTTTAAGTATCTTGCTCAAGGACACTTCATGTGTATGACCTGGGATCGTAAACCCTCATAGCCCATGTCCTGCCTTCTGCCACCACCAGCTGCTCAGCTCTCCCTCCCCGACCTAGTCATCTCTCCACCATCTTGACACTTCGCAACGGTGGAATGACCTCCCCTCTCTTAGAATCCCTCCTAGCTCTTATTCTGTTTCTTACATGATTGTTTTATGATCACAGGAATATTGTCAGGCCACAAAGGTCCACACCTTCCCTCCTTGTTTTTGGTTGCTTGTAATTTTTGGTGAGCAAGGAATTGAAGCTTGAAGTTTCTCTGGGTAAGAGCTTCAGCTATATTCTTGAAGTGTAAATTCAAAAATGTTCAATTAACCAGTTTAATAAACCACAGCACAAACAAAACCAGCAGTGGGACAACAGTGGCTCAACAGGGGGCAATTTTGCTTCAATTTTGTTTCATGCCTTAAAATTTGACTTCCATGTTTATTGTACTTTGACATTTGCTGTTTGCCTCAACACCGCAAAACATGAACCTCTTTTGCTTTGTGCAGTGATCCAATCTAAAATACTTTATCTTTACTACTTAGTATGTATATGTTCTGGCAGGGCTTGTGAAACCTCAAACTTTAATGGGTAGAGATCATTGGACAAATGAAAGAGCAGAAAAACATCTACTAGTTGATCTGCATTTAGTGGGATGGCGGGACCCATAATTCCCACCCCCACAAGTGATATCAGTGTTAACTTAAGATATGGAGAACAGAACAAAATAAACCAACCCCCCCATGTGAAAACTGTCAAGAAAAACACAAACATTCAAGGACTCGTTTCCATTGTGGTGTTCTTATGTTACCTTACTAGGGAAGTTGCCTCCAAGTATATTGCTTGATATATTACATATAGCATTTGAAACAAATCTTACCAGGTACCACATTTGAGATGTGGCACTGTGATGGCCACACCAGCAGCCACACGCTGAAGCCCAGGATATGGTGGTAAGTCTTTTCATTTGTTTCATTTCGGGTTAGGGCTTTTCGGTTAGTGCGGTTGTGGCGACTGCTTTTATGGGACCAGAATTATTATCAGTGGTTTTTGTTATTTTTTTGCTTTGTGTAAATAAAAAAAGACAAAACATTTTAAAAAAAAAAAACACCTGTCTTCCTGGTCTACCAGCTCGGTCCCTGACAGGCACGTTTAGAAAAATACATAAACTCTAAATCTACCAGTGTTCTTACACTGGGGGTAAGATATCTCCCTTTATAATCAAGTACATATCAACAATACATACGGTACATGTTGACTGAAATACTGTTTTTCCTCATGGCACCAGATTCTGTTACGATTAAGATACAAAAGTGCACTGAACACCTGAGGCTTCATATGTTGGATGCAAGAGCAGCGTACTGTTAAATGATGACAACAGTGATATTAGTGTGGAGCCAGCAGATGGCAGAACTGGACTGTCCACTTTGTTGAACGACACGTGCAATCTCGTGTTAGTAAACAGACATGACCTTTATCCTGACAGTAAGAGTTGAAAGAGTTGCTTTTGCTCAAAGGTTGCCTTATAATATTACCATCCTCAGTCTATCCTTGCCCCACATTGCTGGTGCCTTGTTTTCTTTGGCTGATAAATTAAAAGGGGACTGAAAGAACACCATGCTCATATGAGCACTATTTTGTTAACAGAAAACTGTCTCCAGGCTGTAATCCAGGTATCATTGGGCACACTGAAACCACTGTTGGGTTTGGACCACATAACCATGGTGCAATGGGTGGTTAATATTGCACAGAACATACAAATTGCATAGATATAGTGGGGTATGGATTTGTACCAGCCCACGAGGCCCAAAAACCTCTTCAGTTGCACATCAGTAGGAGTGGGATAGTTGGTCACTGCAGCGGTCTAATCAGGATCTAACTCCACACCTTTCTCTGAGACTATGTCCAAGGAACTTCAGCTGGGACTTGAATCAGAATCAGAATCAGAAACAGGTTTATGGCAAAATATGTTTTCACCTACAAGGAATTTGTCTTGGTGATTGGTGCATAACAATAAACAGAAGAATAAGAACAAAACAAGAATCAAAGCAAGTACTGAAGTAGTATTGAAGAAATGGCATTTCCTCAACTTTAGCATCCTGGAGCTTAGCAAAAACTGCTTCCACGTCCCTCAAATGTTGCTGGCGGTTTGGGGAATATACTATGATGTCATCTATATAGATGAAACAGTTAACCCCTCTAAGGCAGAATGAGAGTCTGAGCTTGAGTGTGAGCCTGACCGGAGATTCGACTGTTGGCTGTATAGAGCGGGGAAAGAGTGTGAGACCAGCAGCGGCGACCGGCCCGTTAACTCTGCCAAAATCAAAACAAACCACTGGGTCCAAAGGCCTGGCTGAAGAGGAAGGTCTCTTCAGCCAGGCCTTTGAGTACAAATGAGGGGGAGCAGATATGCCCACTGGCTATCTCACTAATATCCAGAGAGCACCGAGGGAAACCTAAAGGTGACCATGGTGTGCTTGTTAACTTCAATCTGCTTATTTCTCTTTTCCATTGCTCATCTCTCCTAAGCAGAGACTCCACCACCGCTTGCTCCATGTGCCTAAAGGAGTCTGCATCGTCTCCCCCAGAGCTTCAAACCTTTGATCCACATTACCCCGGAGGCTCTCTTCTCTATTAATTGAACGTTCGACTGACTCAAGTTCACTCACGTTAGACAGAAGAAACTGGACCGCATTGCTCAGTTCCTCAAAGTCAACATACATTATTCAACATACATGAAATAAATGATAAAGACAACACATGGTAAGGTTTAAACTTGCAAGGGCTTGTTTTCATAAACCAATCACATTAACATTCCCTCTCATGGGTAATGTCAAAACTCATACTGGTCATTGCTAAAGATTCCATTAAAGTTTCCAAAGTGCATATTAGCACTGCGTCCATCAGGGTTTGATTGTAATGCAGTCTTAGTGCTTAGATGCTTTAGGGAACAGCCCATATCAAGCTGAAACTCAAACACATTTTTGCTTAGTTTTACAACAACTTTCTACGAGCACTTCTCAATATTTGTCAAACAAGCTGAAGAGGTAACAATGTGACTGGCGGTTTTAAGTGTGTGTCCCTTTACAAAGTGTGGCTGCTTTCAAAGGCAGCAGCTCGTAGGGCGGCCCGGCCTCGACAGTACAGGTAGACGGAGAGCGGATGGATGAAGGCCAGCAGGCTGAGCAGCGTCAGGGCTACATTCATCTGCAGACAGGTAAACAGAGAGGAAGGGAGAATGAAGCATTGAGAGGAGAGTACGAGAGTCGAGATGGTGAGTGAGGGAAGGAGTGGGAGAGACATAATGGGAGAAAAGACACAACCATGATGGTGCTGGTAACAAGGAACTGCTAACTTTCTTGGTGTAAATGGCAGATTTGCAGTTCATATGAGGCAATCATATGACATCCTCCTTGTGGAACAGAAAGGGAGGTCTGTGTACTCACGTATAGTGGGTCTCCTCCCAGAACGTCTTTGACCAGGGCTAAGCAGCCGTACTGCAGCAGAGAAAACACTGCAGACAGAGTCATGACCAGGCCAAACAGCTTTCCAAAGTGACACGACGGGAAACTACACGCACGCACGCACGCACAATGTGACGGCATAACAAAGGAAGGGAAGGGGAGACAAGAGGAAAAAGGAGTTGAAAAGAGGAGAAAAGAGAGAGGACAAGGGATAATTAAAATGCATTTAATATAGTGGCCTTGTTTAATTCACACGTTCACAGTTAGAATGGCTTACACGTTGCTAATGAATATTGAAAAGGAAAATAAAAAATGTTGAAAGTTTTATCCTGCTCTTCATCCCCCGCTCTTTATTTCTTTATTCTTTGTTTTTTTGTGTGAAGCACATTCAACCCTGTGTATGAAACGTGCTATATAAATAAAGTATTAGTAAAGACATGATTTGTTAATGACTCATCTTGTTGGTTTTGTGGTTTTGTTTTTTCCAGTTTTCATTTGTACAAATAAACTAAACTGAACTAGGATACAAAGTGATCTGTGTCAGTCATGTGTTAGCACCTTATCAGTGTGTGTTTGACTGATTATTTGTACACGGGTGTGCATGTCCGTGTATGTTTATGGAGTCAGTTAACTCTCATAAGTCACAAATTAATAAAACACGATTCACAAATATATTTTGCGATTTATATATAAATGTCTCTGTTCACAAATATATTTTTCAATGCACACACACAAATGTGTATCGTTTCATATAAATGTAAAAAAATAAAAAATAAAAAAATAAATATATATACAGTATATATAGACCCGACAAGTATGTTATCGGACATTACTATGGCAATAATGGTATTATCACAGTGACATTTGCCATTCATCTGATGGCGATAGAAAAGCATGGACGCTCGCGATTCGTTCACAATTTATACGTTTCACGCTACTAATCGATCAAACAAGTCATCAAATAAAAAAGACCACTGCTTCATTACCGGGCCACTTCATGACAGAATAGCGTTAGCGGTGCTCTGTAGGCTAGCAAGCCGTGCTCCTAACGTTACCCTGCCAGTCTGCACTGATATTAGAGGAGCTGTAACAAGTGCAGCAACTTCGCTGCTGGACTTATATTTCGGCGTCATATGCCATCAAAGGGGGGAAATGCGACATGGAAATATGTCAAATGCGGGACTGTCATGCACAAATCAGCCTAAAAACAATGTTGTAATGTTAACTAGCGAAGTAGAGACATCGGCATACTAGCGATTTTTTTGTTATGCTTGTTATAAAGAAAAGGTCTATAATACATTGAAACGACATTAAACTAAGATAATACGATGGTTATAATATTTTTTAAATCTTTAAAATACTACATTTGTGGTTTCATTTTGTTGCTTGTGCAGCGTCCCCCCCCCCCCATCTTGCCGATGATTGTCGGAGATTTGTCATAACCCTCGGTTTGTAGTGTGCCCCTGAAAAATCTCCGTTTGGAGGGCCATGTACTTCGCCCTACCCCTCGATCACGATCATAATTCAAATGTATTCAATCACGAACAACAAGGGGATTATTGGCTAAACATGTTATGTTTAATTTACACTTGGGAGTACTGCTACCGGACGCCAAACTCGTCGGGATTAGGGACGTTGAACGCAGCATTGAAATCACACGCTGGTGTGATTGGCTGAACTTGAAAGAGACGTCTGATAGGCTACAGAGAAAGGCCCTTTAGAAAAAATGCATTTGTGAATCTAACCACGTCAGGAAACTCTCAAAAATCCACACACAAATGTAACGAGGTTCACAACTCGTCTGGAGGTTTCTAAACGCAGATTCGACAATCTGTATATAAATGTAACAACATTTAAATATGTTTTAGATGAACACTGCAGCTGTTTTTAACTAAGTATATTTGTGGATTTGTTTTACATTTATATAAAACGAGACGTATTTGTGTGTGCATCGGAAACAGACATTTGTGAACACTAATTTATTTGTGAACCTTCTGTCATTTATATACTGTATATATATTTTTACATTTATATGAAACGATACACATTTGTGTGTGCATTGACAAATATATTTGTGAACAGAGACATTTATATATAAATCGCAAAATATATTTGTGAATCGTGTTGTATTCATTTGTGACTTATGAGAGTTAACTGACTCCATATTGTTTGCCAGCTCGCAAGTATGTGTGTGTAATGTGTATCTAAATGTGCGTGTGTTTGCTACTCACGCCAGGCTGATGAAGGCCGCGTTGCCGCCGTAGAGGAAGGAGCGGTTGAGCACCTGAAGGACGAAGGTGAGGTATTGAAGGGGCAGGATGGGGATGGCGGCGCAAATTGAGAACACCACACACTGCAGCGCTGTCAGGAACAGGGAAAGCACTGAGGCCCGCAGGTCCACCTCCTGCTCGCACTCTCCTACACACACACACACACACACACACACACACACACACACACACACACACACACACACACACACACACACACACACACACACGGTTGGAGACCACTGCTCCAGTGCGCTCAGTGTCTCGGTTCATTACTAGTCGACTAGTGTCTTACCCGGGGCACGGGGCTTGCCCTTGAGTCTGTCCATGATGAGGCCGTTCCAGGGAGCGCACAGCACCCCACACAGCTGGGTTATAGCAAATGCATTGGTGTACTGGCTCACTGTAGGGACACACGCAAGCAAGGATGAGATGGTTAGAGGGAGCAGAACACAGCACCACCACCAGTTCAATACCTGAAGTGACGTGGCAAAAAAATCCAAATTGTGTGTGCACTGGAAAGAAATACACCAGCCTTGATCAGGTGATTGGCGCCATGCGTTTACGTGAGCACAAAGAAAACACTTGGTGACCGTCTTAGGAGGAGATAGTGAAAAAAGCATATGATTCAAATATTCCTGAATCTTCCCTATAGTCACCTAGCTAGTGAGTGCTTACAGTGACCACACTATGGCAGCTTCTTCAAAATAAAAGTCTAATTCAAAAGAAAAGATTGATTTATTCATGTCTTCTGGTGAATACCATGCTGACTGAGCTCAGGCTAATTGATTAGCATCCGAGGAATTTGCTTTGACAAAGGAGTAAATCCAGTCGCATTAGAAAGCCTAGAGAGAAATAGTGCCAGAGAGAAATAGTGAAGTGAGAGGGAAAAGTAGACCTCATGTAGTGTTTTGGTGCATGTGTGTTTACCCAGCGAGGGCTCTCCCTCCGTCAGCCTGTGTAGTGTGGGGTTGAGGGTGCTGATGAACAGGTAATGTCTGAGCTGCATGATCGACAACCACAGCAGGTGCAACAGGAAGAACCTGGACAGGAAACACTCGCGGAAACTTTTCTCTGAGACAGGCGGGGGGGAATGCACTAAAAACAGAGTAAAAAGAGATGGTGAAAGACAAGGTTAGAACAATTAGGCCAGAAACAAAGTAAAAGAAAACAATTAAATGAATAGCGGTTCATACTATTCCAATCTGTGCTATAGTAAATTATACACCTTGCGTCGGAGGGCCCTCGTTGTTCAATGGCTTTTCCTCTTTAGTGGTATCCTTCTGTACGTTACCGTTGGCTTCCACCGGCTTTGGACTGAATGTCTTTGATCTGCCACAAGTTATCCTGGTGGGGTCAGACACAGATTGAGAGCATTGTGGGATCTATAGTTATGAAAAGTTATTTTATGATGATTTACTTTTTTACTAAGGTTTAAAGCCCCAAAACTCAACAATCTTATAGGATATGAGGGGTGTGACCAAGGAGCTTTGGGATCATCAAGAAAAATCATGTGTGCATGGGGGACAAGGATACAAGAATAAAAACTGTCTCGTGACATCCTCTGCCTTTTTTTGCAAGAAATTGTCCTACATCATCCCTCTATTTGCCTTTGAATAGTTGATCCAAAATGTCTTCTTCTTTTTGCAGAACACTTTAGGCGTGTGTTTTTGTGTGTGATGGTGTGACTCTTACGAGTTGGTGCACCCTTCAAGCGTGGTGTTGGTGCATGTGTGTGTGTATATTACTGGTGGTGGGCAGGGGTGGGACTCCTACCCGTATGTGTAGCCTTCAGGTAGAGGGTAGGGGATGGTGCTTTTGGGCAGCAGGAAGAAGGTCCTGACCAGGTGAATGACACCACAGGCGGCCAGAAATAAGAATGAGGCACGCAGAGAGACACATGACTCATATAACAGCTACAGAGGAAGAGATCAACATTATTACATGAGAAGATATCAACGCAATACACAAGACAGCTGTACTGAGGTGTGACTGCATGTGTGGTCGGTTCCTACCTTGATGATGAAGAAGAGTGCTGAGGAGGAGTCAAAGGCTCCATTGAAGAGTGTGATGACGGTGGAGCGATGCGAGCCAAACAGATTCCCTACCTGCAGAAGTGACACAAGTCAAAGTGTGTGTGTGTTTATGTGGCATTTCTTGATCTCTTCTGCATTCTTCTGTCCTTGCCAGGACTTCAGTAAAATTAAGAATTTGTTTTTGCTGAATTGACTGGGTGTTTTTGCATTTTCATATCGCAGGATCACAAGCTTGGCCTGAAACCAGCCCTGCAGTCAATACATGTGAGATGGGTCTGCTAACTCTTTGTCTATGTGCTATCTTTGTAGTGAAAGTATGTAAGTATGTGAAGTATGTAATATGAAGTATGTAGTGAAGGTATGTGAGGACCCGAGGACAGACTTTTTTCAGTCTGGTGAACACTAAGGTTAAGATGACGGAGCACTGTGATTTCCATAATAATTTGACAGAAGCCTACATATTTCATTAATTGTTTTTTTTTTTCCTGGAAGGAAAAGCTTGTTAATATTTAACAATATAATCCAGTCAAAACAAAATTCTGCTAGAATGGTGGAAAGCAAACCATTTGCAACTGATTCCCCAACACATGAAAACGTGATCAATGTGGAGTGTGTGCCTATGTGTTTATGAGCACTTCAATACCTGAATGTTGGTGACCAGGAACATGAAGCCGCCCACTGCCATGAAGGAGAGAGCAGGAAAGAGGAGGATGGACAGAGCTGGTAGAGAAAGATGAAAATGACAGCTGTGAGAATCATGCTGTAAACTCCTTGTCAGTATTTGTAGAACAATGTGGGCCTACAGCAGGACAAACGGAACAGAGGGAGAAATTATATTCACCTGAACTTGAGAAGGCCAGAAACAAGGTACCCGCGGTGTAAAGAAATCTGGTAGGAGAGAGATTACAGCGTTATCATGTCATCTCATTTTGGTATATTATGAGTGTAGAAAACCATATGCTTCCATGGGACATCTACAGATAAGATTGGTTCTCTGACAGTGACCGTTTAATTACAGTTTTATTATCTCCTGTTCTTGGGTCAGTCTTGGGTCAGCCCTAGGTCAAACTGATGTCCTCCCTCACCTTTGACAACCTGACATCAGGTTGAACTACTTTAACTGCCAGAGGCTCACATCTATTTGCATTCCTTGGCTTTTACTTCCCCCTCCACCCTCTCTTAGTGGAAAGCTTAGGACCAGATAGAGATGTTTGTTATGATGGATTAGGACATGTGTACGTGCATGTCTGTGTGTGTTTGTGATGGATGAATGTGAGGCACCAGGGAGTGCTAGTTATTGACTGGAACTGAGCCATAATAACCCTAGCTCCCTAGATAACCTCAACAACCCCAGATGCAGTACAATAAGCTTAAATTAAATTGTCTACATTAAAAACAGGCAACAGTAAGGAAAGTAAAAGTCTTACATGAAACCGAATCTGAAACTCCTCCTGTCTGCCTTTCTGCCATCCGCTTGCCATTTACAGCCCTGCCATCTTTGTTTCATTCTCTCTCTCTCTAATTCTTTTTCCCTTGTTTCCACTTTCAAATGATTTTTCCTGGTGCAACATCTAAATGCCCTTTATCCCTACAGTTTTCTTTGTCATTGCCTATTCGCATTAAAAACACTAAGTGTTGGTCCTTGGCATGTTCACTGCATTTCCATTCCCATGCTGTGCTGCTTCCCAGCTCTCAAACGCTGCCTGGCTTTCTCTGGTCCTCTGGGAACCTCAGTAGCATTACAGCCTCCAACACTCCAACGTTGAACGCATCTCTACAACCACGGCTTTACCCAAATTATGTTTTTGTGTGTTTTCTTTGGTTTTTCAATGCATATTAATGCACGTTGGACGGTGCTAGTTCCTGTGAGATTAGCAGTCCTGACGTCAGTGAGTCAGCAGGATAATATCTGTTATATCATTAAATGTGTGATAACCCATCCCTGCCTAAACGTCTGGTGTGAGCAGATTTACAATTGAGAGATAAAAAATCTGCCTGTCGTGTGTGTGATGCAATGTGTTTTCAAAATTGGTTGAATAGAATAGATACACTGGGCTAGTGCAATTCTCTAAGGCCCTGTTTAGACCTGGCATTAAGATCCAATTTGGGAGATCCGATCTCAAGTTAACACCTCTAATTGTTTTCAGGTGTAAACGCACCCAAATCGCATTGAGGGCGCAGTGAGATCGCATCTCCCAGAACACATTCGGAGGTGGTCTAGAACGGATATGACCACAGTCTTTTAGCAGTGTGCACACGAATGCGTTCTGGGTCGCATTGAAGGACCGCCTACTCAACTGACGTCCTCTGTTTAAGCGGCAGGGCTGTCAAAATTACGATTATTGATTATTCCTTTTAAAAAAAACACATCGGTTCGAACCATTCCAATATCTATTTTTGCGCATTACGTCCATAAGAGGGCAAACCAATACAACGAGAGACATGACTACTGGTATAGGTATATAAATATTTCAACATGTCTTTTAAAAGATCGACATACCTACACATTACAAAATAAACTAATAAAATAATGTCCTATACCGTAAAACTTCATTTAAAGTGCTAGAGTGAAAGAACGCGCTGTCTCTTGGAGCGAGATCAAATGAATGATTGGTAATTGATATGTTATCAGGCTAACTGGTATGATGATGTACGTGTTTGTTTGCATATAGCCTCCCTCTCTCTATCCATCCATGTTCTCAACGATCAGGTTTTAATCAGGTAATCTAGGGGTTATTGAACTCACATTGCCAACAGCCGAGCCACGGTTGTGCCAAAGTGGTCGAACAGAAAGCCAATAGGCAACGTCATGAAATTGTTTATGAAGGAGGAGATGGTGAAGACAACTGAGAACTGCTCATCCTGTCCACTACAGTCTGTCAGAGAGAGAGAGAGAGAGAGAGAGAGAGAGAGAGTAGAAAAAGGGTGTTCAGTGAAGCAATGATGAAGATCAGAGAGCTCCTCATGCTCATCCTCGTGACCACTGCGGGCAAAAAAAGAGACAGCGGCAGCTGTGTGTGTATGTGAGTTTATGTGTGTTGTGTGTGCTCCTGAGCATGAAGGAGTGTGTGTTTCAATATCCAGCCTCAAGGAAAATGAATAACAGGAATATGTGGCCAAATGCCATGAACAAAGGCTCATTTCATTTCACAGGCGGTCAGTTTTACATCAAAAAGTCTCATCAAAATGCACTTTCTGTTCAATAATGAATAGTTCAAACAAAACAATTGATTGACCCCTATTATGTAAAATAACATTTAAAATATCTGAATACAAAGAATTCAATAATCTATGAAAAAAAAAATCTCCCAAAATGTGTGTGCTTTTTCATGTTGGGTCACAAATATGGAAAAGATGAAACATAAACATTTCAGGTATTTCTGACCTCTGCCAGGTCAAAAGGTCCAACTGAGATATCCTTCCAGGGCTGAACCAGATGTTCAGGAGGACACTGTTGATATTTTTTTTAATATATCTTGCTTTCAAATTAAACTGGCCTTGATAAATACCTTTCTACAAGCATTAAGATTTGTGGGGGTGAGGATATCAAACACACACTTACCTAACACCTGCGTTTCATTGACTCCTGTAGTGTTGACACACAGGGAGCTGAAGTATCCCTCCGTCTTGAGGACAAAAACAAGCGAAGCCCATCCAAACATGGCACCGGCGAAACACAGGCACTCCACCAGACCCGTAGCGAAGGTGAGCCAGCGAAGTACCCCAAAGCTGCCTTTGAAACAGGCCATGGTCCCTCACACACACAGACACCTTTCCTGAGAAAAATGGAAATTAAATCAGGATTCCCTGATTTTTGGAGAGGCTTAAGTAGCAGCAGGAGCTCCTCCTACAGCCCTTAATCAAAGAGATACTCAACGATCTACCTGATCATAAATTATTATTCCTTGCACTACTTTTATATTTTTTCGTTTTGTATACCTCTCTCTTGTCTTGTACTGCTGCAAACTGCAATTTCCCCTCCCTATCTATCCATCTATTTAGCCAACAGCAGGAAACAAAAAAATATGCAAAGATGTTAACAAACTATAAGCCACAAAGAGAAGTGATTCCACAAAAAAGTGGACTCTTGTTACAACATCCATTACATACGATCATAGCCAACCTGATACTCACCTCTGCCTTGATTTCTCTCCTCAGATACTCTCCCAAACCACTCCACCTCTCTCGCTCGTTCCAGTCTCTTTTTAGAAACCAGTTTGTGGCGGACTGGGGAGGGAGGGGGGTAGGCTTCGGCTGGACTCAGTGGTTGCAGCCAATTAAAGCTGATTGCAGCCGGGCCTTTTTAACCTGTGCGAGTGGATGTGTGCGAGAGTGAGCCAGTGTGAGAGGCAACTTGCCACACAGTTTTCTTCCTCTTCTCCCCCAGTTCCCTCCCCCTCCCCCTGGCCTCGTGTTTTTCTCTTTTCTCCCTCTAGTCTGTAGCAGAGAAAAGCCCTCTCGTTGGGGTGGTATCGGCTGCAGCTAGCCAGACACCAGCACAGCTAGAGTGCCAAATAACTTGAAAAGCTATGGGATGTATTCCAGATGTGGGCGATGGGCGTGTTGGCTAGCCTCGCTTAAGGAAAACTACTTTTTCTTGAAAAGAACAAACATAGTGTATATTTTGAAGTTTAATAATTCTTTGTGTAATAACTGGGCCCATACAAACAAAGCCTCCTATTGGTCTTACAATTTTTACCCTATGTGGGACACATCAACTTAGCAACCCATGACTAACCACACTGCCACAGGCTTATGTGATGTTATCAAATGTTGCTAGATCTAGGAAAACTCTATCTGAGAGCTCTAAACTAATGAGGAAGGAGCCACAATGAAAACAAACAAGCCCAAATAAGTACAACCAAGTGCAACTGCTATACAGCATCTCTGATTAATTTGAATTTCATTTCATATTTAATGATAAAAATACAAGATTTATCACTGGCCTTTGCTTTATCCCACCATAAAGCAAATGCCTGTCTCATATTTGTGATCTGTGTGCTCCCTGCTGTTAACTGAAGGATGGTTTTATTTATTTTTTAAGGGAGTAGGTAGTTCTGACATTATTTTCTTTTTTGACACAGTAGGGGTGAGGAGAGAAGAGGAGAAACATTCTGGTGGGATTAGATCCAAGGCCAAAGTTCCTACCAATCTTGATAGTGAAATAGTCTATTTTAAGACATTGTGAAATATCTATGACCAATGTCTGTCAGTGTCTGTGTTCAAATGTCACATTTTTGTTGAGTGGCTCATTGGAATGTGCCATGTCTTGATTGGTTTCAAGGGAGCGGCTGTGGCTCAGGAGGTAGAGTGGGTTGGGCAAGACACTGAACCCCAAATTGCTCCCGATGGTCAGGCCAGCACCTTACATGGTAGCTCACTGCCATCGGTGTGTGAGTGTGTGTGTGAATGGGTGAATGAGAGGCATACATTGTAAAGCGCTTTGGATAAAAGCGCTATATAAATGCAGTCCATTTACCATTTGCGTGCAGTCAACTTTCTAGCTTGACATTAAACAGCGTTCCTATACATTCTCTCAAAAATGACATACTTTTCCCAACCTTCAATTCAGACTTCTATATGATTATGTTAATAGTGGCTGGACAATATGGCTGTATCATCATCAGTGTATCTACAGCCACAGTATATAAAATGTGTAGTCATACATGTATTGGGACTGCATTCATTTTGCATACTTCTTTAATCTTTCGACACTGACTTTGGTTCCCTGATTAACAAGTGGCTGTTGAAAAAAAGATTATGGACAAATTCACATAACATTTCCAACATATCTGCAGATATATTTTATACAGCTATTCTAGATTCTAAACGCAGAAAACAAAATAGTTTGCTAGTTTAGTTTGTCCTCATGACAAAATTATTTTTCACAGCCAGTGCACACAAAAAACACACAGGTGACACAGTTTCACACTCATTCACAAAACAGTTACAACAACCACACACAACAAACAGCACCAGTACAACAGTAATTACATAGGAACATAATCAACAGAAGAACAAAATCAATAATGTCAGCATGTTATCAAGTTCCAGTCTAATGTCCAGTTGGTAGTCAAGCTCCCTAAGTTATCCAGGTCTTCCATAACCACAGGAACTGTGCAAGGCCAACCGCTTTAGGCTACAGTATGAGACTCATCTTGACCACTAATCTTCATCATTTTCACAGGACTACAAGATGAGGGTTGCGTTTACTCATTCTATTTTGTGTCATCAATTGAATTAAACCAAATACTTATGAGGAGGAATGCAAAATGGATACTGTTGTAAACCCTCCTTCCTGCCCGATCCTAGGGGGGCACACAGGCCACACCTGAACTGAGGCCTGGCTCAGGCCTTGCTCAGGCTCTCCCTTTGTTTGCTGCAGTATGTGGGTCGGCATGTGGTATTACCTATCTTACCGTACCTAACTGGAGAAGATAGGTAATACCACACAGTCAACTGACTCCGGTGCACAGTCAACTGGAGAAGATAGGTAATATCACACAGTCAACTGACTCCGGTGCACAGTCAACTGGAGAAGATAGGTAATATCACATGCCAACCCACATGCTGCAGCAAACAAAGGGAGAGCCTGAGCAAGGCCTGACCCAGGCCTCTTATCAGTTCAAGTGTGGCCTGATAGATTGAGGCTAAGTCCCGCCCCCCTAGGATTGGGTATAGGGCTCTGTAGCATACTTGAGGATGGAGGACGAGGAAGAAGGGAGTCATGCTTCATTCGTTATGGCTAGATCCCAGGTAGCTCCCAAAAAACAGCTCACCATTCCTCGCCTTGAGCTGTCTGCAGCCCTGATAGGAGCGCAGCTGGCTCGGTTACTTAAGAGTGATTAAACAATCCGTATCAACAAATGATGGTCAGATGGTCAGATTCCACTGTAGTCCTGACCTGGTTACAGTCAGAGTCATGCAGGTACAAGTCTTTGTTGCCAACCGCATCACAGAAATCCTAGACCTGACTTCCCCTGACCAGTGGCGTTATGTCGGAATATGTCACAATCCTGCCGATGATATTACCAGAGGCAAGAGATTAATGGAGCGCACCGAACCTTGCAGATGGAACAGAGGCCCAGCATTTCTGGCTTTGCCTTCCAATCAATGGCCCGTTCTGCCACCACACACCCATGATTCAGTCCCTGACTTAAGAAAACCCCTGTTTTGTGGTCTGACACAGATCAACAAGCACTCAGATCTACCAGATCCCAGTCAATTTATCACCTGGCCAGATCTTGTCGAGGCAACCCATCAAATCCTACAGGATACTACACACCCCCACTGAAACCCAACCTTTCACCGGTTACGGAGGAGGTGCTCAACACTGTTTTGATAGAAACTGAAGGCATCCTGAACTCAAACCCCCTTGGATATGCGTCATCAGACTTGGCTGATCCTGTGACCCCAAATCTGCTCCTCATGGGGCGGTGGGATGCCTCTCTTCCCCAGGTAGTGTATGGCGTCTCAGATCTTATCGGTCGAAGAAGATGGAGACACAGCCAGATTCTAGCAGACCACTTCTGGACACGCTTCATCAAAGACTACTTACCCAGCCTTCAAACCTGCCAGAAATGGCAAAGGGACACAGCCAGTCTAACAGTGTCGGATGTTGTCATGGTAATGGACCCACAGCTGCCTATTGCCGCTGGCTGATTGGGAAGGTAACCCGTCTCATTCCTAGTGAGGATGGGCGTGTCCGTACAGTAGAGGTCAACATCAAGGGGAAACTGTACATCAGACCTGTTGCAAGACTAGTATCCCTCCCTCCAATGGCTGACCCTGAACCCACTTAGACTGGTAATGGTTAATTGATTCATTATCAAAGGCCACACCTGAACTGATAAGAGGCCTGGATCAGGCCTTCCTCAGGCTCTCCCTTTGTTTGCTACAGCATGTGGGTCGGCATGTGGATTACCGATCTTCTCCAGTTGACTGTGCACTGGATGCATTATTTGAGTAAGTTATGGATATTTGTCATAGTTATTGCTGTTTATTTGTTCAATGGTGAATGAGTGCTTTGATTAAGATTTATTTTGTTTACTGATTATTGTTCTCATTTGCCTCTTAGCCATTAAATCATTTGTGTCAGTCAACTACCTAAGTGGAAATCCTTTGAACGGACAATAAACTGTTGAACGGTCCTAAAGTCCTATAGATATTTCATTACAGGCTGATGTAGCTGTGTCTATTTGCATTTCATCTTGAGTTGTTGCTATGTAACTGTTGCTATGTCAAATGAGCTATCATAGCATATATAGTGAGAGATAATGGCCTGTATATTCATTCATATTCATATTCATATTCATATATTCATATTCATATATTCATTCTATAATTGGCATCCAGTTGGGATCCAGCGGGCTACTGGCGGTGGTGGCAGAGGCCATTGGTAACTGAGGTCACACAATTCAGTGGTGGAAGTGGACCAACCACAAGACCCCATACTGGAAGCTTTACCCCTCTGATCACATCATCACAAGACACAATCTTTATACACAAATAGTTTGCACGCTAACAATTTCATACATACTTCCTAAAATCTGTGACCGAGAGTAAACGTGTGTGTGGAAACATACACACTAACTGAGCTGCTTAAGAAAAAAAAAACTTGCTCATGACCCCCAATGGCGATGGTAGTGAAGTTTGCTTTAAATAATAATGTTGATTAACTTGTTAAATATGGGTTAGAGATGGGAGAGTGCATGTGTGTGACAGTATGTGTGCATGCATGCATATTTGGGAAGGTGTGTGTGTGTGTGTGTGTGTGTGTGTGTGTTATGGAGAGATGTCAACATAGGTCAATAGCCACATGACTTCTCATCAATCACAATGCAGACCCACTATAGCTTAATGACCAGGGGCCTGTTCCAAGAAGCGGGTTTAGTGAAAACTCTGAGTTTGTTAACCCTGAGATGAGGGAAACTCTGGGTTTTCCGTTCCAGAAAGAGAGGTAACTCAAACTCTTGAACCTAACCTGCTCGCTGGCAGGTTTTCTTTAACAAACCCTGACTTTCTCCCTGTCTCCTCCCTCTGCTGAACCTGGGGCCTGTTCCAAGAAGCGGGTTTAGTGAAAACTCTGAGTTTGTTAACCCTGAGATGAGGGAAACTCTGGGTTTTCCGTTCCAGAAAGAGAGGTAACTCAAACTCTGAGTCAATTACCATGGTAACTGACTCTGTGAACCTAACCTGCTCGCTGGCAGGTTTTCTTGAACAAACCCTGAGTTTCTCCCTGTCTCCTCCCTCTGCTGAACCTGAAGCAGCTGTCGGACATGGCGTGTCCTTTCCTCGGTAACCCGATCGATATTCAAGCGGAAGTAATTCGCATAGCCTTATGTCGGGAGAGGATTTTGAGACCCCGATTAGATGTTCTCTGTCCAGGATGGAAGAGCTGTCCGAGATATAATATGCCGTTTACACTTCACGGATTAAGCTACCACCACCCCGAGCAGTCAAATAAAGACACCTTTCATTTGGTCTTCTTTATTTCCTACAAATACAAAAGCAACAGTTAGTATTTTATATTGTTCCAACAACACATTTCACCTGTGACCATGCACCCACCTCTAACTTATGTTTGAGTAATTAAACCATTTGAAGTATGTCTGGCCCAGACAGCTCAGTTGGTAAAGCAGGAGACTCTCAGTCTCAGGGTTGTGGGTTTGATCCCCAAATAGTGTTAACTATCACCTTTGTAAGTCACTTTGGATAAAAGTGTCTGCTAAATGATTCTACTGTAATATTTTTATATTTCATTTTCAGCTGCTGCCAAGAGCGCTTTGCGCCCGTGCGATTGCACCTAAATGAAAATATTTTTTTCCCAATACCATTCCACCACTTTCTCACATGTAGGTAATATTATAAGAAAGTGTGGTTAAATGTTAAATGAATACACTGCTGCATTCAAACATACGGCAGCGATTCTCTCCCACGCCAATTCCCTTTCCTTTACGACCCTTCTGCTTGCTGGTTGCCATGGTGAATCGTAGTATCGGACCTCCATTGATGATGGCTTTTTATTGTCGTCGCGCACGCGCTTAACTCAAGGTGAACATACTCAAAGTTGATTGAACTAACTCAAATCAGCCGTTCTGGAACCGAAAACTCAGACTTGGCCATCTCAGAATGAATCAACTCAGAGTGCAGGGTTGATATAATGCTACCAGCAACCCAGCAAGCAGTCAAAGAAGGACACTTTCATTGTGCTTCTTTATTTCCTACATTACAAATGCACAGTTGTATTTTTATATTGTTCAACAACACATTTCACCTAGTGACCATGACCTACCTCTAATATGTTTGGAGTAATTAAACATTGAATATGTCATGCCCAGGACAGCTCATTGGTAAGCAGCTGAAAGAAATCTCAGTCTCAGTTGTGGGTTTGATCCCCAATAGTGTAACTTACACCTTTGTAAGTCACTTTGGATGAAAAACCCCGTCTGACTAATGATCTATGTAAATTTATATTTCTGTTTCAGCTACTCCAAGTGACGCTTGTGGCCCATGATTGCAACTAAATGAATTACTGTTTAACATACATTCACCACTTCTATCACATGTATGGTAATATTATAAGAAATAGTGTTTAATTTTAGAAATGAATACATGCTGCTTCAAACATACGGAGCGTTTCACGCAATTCCCTTTAGACTCAGAGTTTGCTGAACCTGCTTCTTGGAACGGGCCCCAGGTTCTTCCTCTCTCTTTGTGTGTGGGTGTGCGTGTGTAACCAGTGCCAAACAGGCCCCAGGCAAATGCCAAAATCAGCAAGTTCTGGGACAGCTAATGGTTAGGTGTCATCATCTCTCTACTTCAAAGGCATTTTGCCTTTATTTGACAGTCAGCAGAGAGAGAACAGGAAAGATGACATGCGACATAGGTCCCGGGCCGGATTCAAACCCAGGACGTCACGATTATGTGGTATGCGCCTTAGACCACTGAGCCACCAGAACACCCCAGTTATTACTCTTATTTATATGCTACCACTCAGTGAAATCATCCGTAAATTCGGCATTCATTTTCATTGCTATGCCGACAATGCTCAGCGTTACGTATCCATTAAACAGAACGATCACTATAAATTATAAAACAATCAAATCAAACCGAAATCAAAATGGAGATGTTAGTTACTGGACCAGCTAGACACAGGTATCTATTTGAGAATACTACTCGAAATGTTGATAACTGCGTAATCTCCCAAAGTCCATCCATCAAAAATCTGGCCGTTACATTTGACCCTACCCTCTCGTTCACATCACACATATTACTAAAACGCTGTTTTATCAACTTTGCAATATTTCGAAGATTCAACCCATATTAACAACGGCAGACGTAGAAATCTTAACACATGCCGAGACTTGATGAAAAGTCCTCTTCTCCGGTTTACCTATTGTATGCAGAATCATGACCAAAACCAGAACATTTGTAAATGAGTCTGTCTGTGTGTGTGGTTAAGTCTGCTATCTGTTTCCAGGCAGTGTTTGAGTCCTTGTTGACGCCCATGCTTATAACAATGCTCAGACAGAGGCTGAGACGAGACTGTTGTGTTGACGCCCCACACCAGATCTGGATGCTTGTTAAGTGTCCTTATTGTGTTTATTCTGTGTACTTTATGTTCCATTTAAATCTTTGTTGGCCCACTCTTGACACCAATTGCACACCTGACCGTCCTGGTAGGGGATCCCTCTCTGAGTAGCCCCTCGCAAGGTTTCTTCCATTTTGTTTCTCCTGAAAGATTTTGAGTTTTTCCTTGTCCTCTGTGAGGGTCCTCGGGCGGTGTTGTGTGCTGTCATTTATTGTTTTCATAATGTGGGAGTTGTGAAGCCCTTTGAGACTGTAACTGTGATTAAGGCCTATACAGACAAATTTGACTTTGACTTCACAGACTATATACCCAAAATAATGATTAACCACGGGACCCTCTTTCTCCATCACACTTCCTGTATGCAACTGGCACTCACTACTTCCTCTTTCCAGGGAGGTCCAGGGGAAGGAAAGAGGGGGAGAGAGAGAGGGCGAGAGAGAGAGGGAAGCTCTCACATGACCTACCCTGATGACAGGGAATCCCAAACATACTTTCTCTTTTCTCAATAAGAAACTGTTTTGACATGCATATATTTGGTGTTTATGATGTCTCGCATCTTTCACAATGTGGCCATTTAATGTGAGATAAATTGAATTGAACTAAAATGAATTGAACTGAAATTAACTGTATTTGATTTGATTCAAATGAATTACCTTGAATTGAATCCCCACCTAAACCACCATGCCAGGGAGAAATCAACATCTGTATGCTCTCAGATGAGGTTAAACATGAGGTCAAACAATGGCAGCCAAACTGCAACCCTGGAAAAATATTGGACCTATGTCAATGGAAGTTTTTTTATTTATTATTTTATTAACACTATTTTTAAATGCAGTTCATTTGAATGTACACATGGTACATATCTAGGCAAGATAGGTCAGTCATTTATCCACATTTTGACCTGATGGAGTAACCAAGTTATTGGCGCATCATTGGCTTGTAACTACTCTAGTTGTCGTCTCCTGTGCACTGTACAATTGTCGAATTTCACCGCTGTCTTTTCCACTAGATTCCTAGAAAGGATTGTAACACTTAGCTATGTAAGGCGAATGCACTCTATGTACTGAATTTATACAGTAAAGTATATTGAATGTATGGGCTGCTACCTATTTCTCAACTTATATCCATATGTGCTCCACAACAACCCCCCCATGCAACCTGTCTTGTTGAAAAACCACTTAGAACACTTTCATACAGGAAGATAATATACAATTACATATACAAACTGCAGTAATTTAAGATAGCCACCAAGCTCAAATACATTAGTCATTTAGCAGACGCTTTTATCCAAAACGACTTACAATAAGTGCATTCGACATAGGTAGGCAAGAAAACTACTAGTCACCAGAAATCATAAGTGCATTTCCTTCCTAAACAAGCAACTAAGAGCAGAACCTAGTGCTAAGGTAAAAGTGCAATAAGTTACCTACTTTTTATTTAAACAAATGAGACAAATAAATAAATCAAATAAACAAGGACTAAGACAAATAAGTGAAGCATATAAGCAAGAGCTAATAAACAAGAGCTCAGACAAATAAGTGGGAGACAAATAGGCAAGTGCTAAGAGGAAGGGTCAGGGTAGTGTTTCTTAAAGAGGTGGGTTTTCAGCCTGCGGCGAAAGATGGGCAGCGACTCAGCTGTCCTGAGAAAGCCCAGACAATTAACAAGGCAATTGGCCTAGCTTGGGTGAAGCTACCTTCAATGACACAAACAGAAACTGACCAACTAGCAGCTAACAATAGACTAGCACTACTAGCACTACTACTGTGAAGCAGTCTAAGTACAGCTAATAGCAACTTGATAAGCAAGAAAAATATACTCGGCCTATTCTAGATGAGTCAAGCAGTTCAGAATCCCGCCAGAAGTTAAAATACACACTCATTGTACTCACTCACTCACTCAAATACACATTGCATATACCGCTCTGTGTCTCCAACATTGAGACCAACTATATGATCAAGCATGATAAAAAAAACTAAAAACTAAAAAAAGAGAAGTAGAGTGATTAAGGCATGGTTGGGGAAGGAAGAGAACAATTGCCCACAAGCTACAGCTCATGCCCATTCACAGACGCATGAAACATGGTCATACATCTCTGTAGAAATAAAAGACCATGTGGACATACTGGACCTGTGCACTGTCAAAGCATGGTGCAATGCAGCTGTGTAATAACTAGCCTTGCTTTAAATTTGAAATGTATATTAGTCCTGTGATGAAGGAGGACCATGTTGAGGACCAGTTGCATGCAAACAGGTGTTCCCATATCAACAAGCCTCAGATCTATTTCAGTCCTATTCTATAGCTGCCTGGTGTTTTTCATACCAGGATGTGCACTTATGTGATGATACGCCCTCCTACCGTGCTCCCATTGTACATACCATCCACGGCCACAAGCACATATTGTGTTTTAGATGTGATGCGAGAGGAGGGGACCCACCCGCCGAGCTGCGGTCGGTTGTCACCTCTAAGGTGGGCGGTGGCGTGTTTTCTACACGGAGCCTCGCGAAGAAAACACGCCAGTCTGTCTGTAATCTTTTTCACACAGCATGTGGGTCTGCGGTTCCTCCCTGCTCTTGGGTACAAACGCCCTTCCAGCCTCAGCTACTACTGTAAATACTAATTGACAATAGTTACCAAACAGATAGTCCAGGGTGGCTGCAAGTTTCTTCAAGGTGAAAGACGAAAAATGAAAATGAAAAAATAGAAATGTAGCCTATCTGAGAGTCTGATTTCTCACTAGAAAAACCGTGAGAATTTAAAACAGAGTTTTAGATTATTTAACAGTATGTAATTTCAAGCATTGTATTTACAAATTTCATCAACTGACATTTGAGATTTGTAAAGACCTTTTTAATGGCAGTTAGGTTAGTTGTTGGTTTTGTGCCTGTGTGTTGGGCTCGTTACTCACAAAAGTAATGCATTAGTCATTCAAAAGTAAACTACTACTTTAGCTGCTCAATACACCCCGCAAGTTGTATTTCGTTACTCGTTAAATTACCTTTCTGTTAGTAACACCCGCAGGTTTGGCGGTTGCGTCCTCTCTCCTTACCTTCAATATCACGGGATAACTTAATGTCAAATGTGAAGGTTTTGGCATCGTCAGAGGTCATTTCTGTCTGTATTGTTTGGTCTGTTAGCGCCCCCGTGTGGCCATTTATTAGAATGGCATGGCCTTGTGCAATTATTGTTTAGTCCTAAAAACAGCTACGTTAGGCCTTTATGAAGGGACCTGGGGTCAGTTGATGTATATAGTTGACAACCGTGTAACTTAAATGTAAGCTATGATACTACATTTATAGGAGAGGTGATGATGTGTCCAGTCTATATATGTACCTATAAGATTTAAACAGCCTGAAATACAGGACTGTAAACAAACTATTATGCCATACATAATAGCTAATAATTGCTATTTAGTCAAGACCAACAACTGTAGGTCCACAACTAAAACTTACTGGGATATCTCATGTTGCAGTACTCCAAACTGCAGCTTCATAGTAGTAGTAGTAGTAGTAGTAGTAGACAGAGGGCAAGACGTTGCCCTTTCATATAGTGTTCATCTAGTGTGAAGAACTTTCTCCACAAGAACACAAGAATAATCTTGGCAAGTATTGATCACCATTCTTGGATTTGATATTTGGCTCAATAGATGCATCCTAGCAAGTAAACTACTGGGATTGTTATCTGTCCTCCGTCCTTATTCGTCCTTATTCCTATTCTATAGCTGCCTGGTGTTTTTGATACCAGGATGTGCACTTATGTGATGATACACCCTCCTACCGTGCTCCCATTGTAACATACGATCACAAGCACATATTGTGTTTTAGATGTGATGTGAGAGGAGGGAGGAGGCAGCTATGTTCGGTTGTTCTTTTGTTTTTGAATCATGTTCATCTTATTGTTGATGGATGCACACTGACATCAGATGCAGCAAAGGAGGCTTGTAGATCTCTGGATGTTATTCTTGGGTTGTCATTTACTAGTTTTAATATTCTTCATGTGGCTCTTGGCAGAGGTGGGACCAAGTCATTGTTTTACAAGTCACAAGTAATTCTCAAGTCTTAGCACTCAAGTCAGGTCCCAAGTCAAGACCAACAAGTCCCAAGTCAAGACCAAAGTTGTTTCGAGTCCTAAACAAGTCATAATGCCTTCTTTAATTTAATGCCATTAAAATTTTTAACAGTCATAGTTAGTATAATATATAGTATAGTATAATAGTATCAATGTTTTTTAACATTTTTATTCATTACTTTCCAAATAAACTTTCTATTCCATGGAAAAACAATAGTAAAGAAACATCAATATGACAACAAAAAACATTTTTTTTAGTGCAATTTCACATGAAATGAGATGAGAATGAAATTAGACTATTTTCACTCTAAGAGTATCAAGTCAGTTCAGTTAGGCTTTGCCTTGAGAAAACAGTAGTAGTCAATGTCAAACAAACCAAAAAAAAAAGAAAAACAATAATGAAAGCCGCCTATAACAGTACCTTGGGATGTTCATTCTTATAAAAGTGTGCCACAGCATCAAATGGGTAGGGCACTAGACAGGCAAGTTATTCCTGTCCTAAAATTACATCATCATCAAATACAATCATTTACTCAAAAGCACATCACACACACATTATTTTGACCCCTCTCTCACACAGACACACTCTCTCTCGCTTTCCCTCTTCGAGTGTTACCATTCGTTACTGTTACAGCAACTTACCGTTCGCAGCCTCAAATGTCGATAACACCAAACTGAGCAGGTTTCTCACTTGTATGTATGTACAAACTCCTTCCAAAGACATATGTTTGTTTAACTTTATACCCAATTTTTTACCCTCCAGATGTTTACACTTGATTTAACTAATGCAACAGGAGCTTCACTTATGTAAAATAATTGTACAAGGGGTTCACAAATGTCAAGGTAAAAAAAAAGAAAGAAGGGAGGCTCACTGTGACTTTGGGACGTCCTGTTTTGGGTGGATACACAAACCATCCTTCTGGACGACCTGAGCTGCCAATGCATAATTATTAATGACTCATAATTAATAATGTGATCTAATGCATTTGCTCCACCTCTTCCTCTCTGTTTGACCTGGCTAGAAAAGTTGGTGAATGGATGCTTTGCCGTGTGGGGCGGATGTAAAAAAAACAAATAATGACATCGAACCCGGAAGCTGCCAGGTTTATCTGGTCCAATGGTTGGAGTGAGAAACAGAAAAGAACAGCTCACCACAACTCATTATAAAGCAAGGCACACACACGGGCACACACACACACACACACACACACACACACACACACACTCCAACACATTCAGATAAGGCTATAGTGAGGGAGACAAGATGGCACAGAGCACTTCACTCAAAATAAAGACAAGAATGTGTGATGATCCCTGAACAGTGGCAAAAATAACAGCGCTACTCACACAGCAGCCTATACACGTTATCATTTGTCCCCACCCTTACATGCACACACACACACCCACACACACACACACACACACACACACAAATGCATGCCTCTGAGGACGCACATGTTTGATGCAATCCATTACTATCATCTCAATAGCGAGCCTAACTCTTTCAAAGCTACATAGCAATAAATGCACCTTTTCAAGAAACTTCTCTAATAGGGGTGAGTAGCCTACTGATAGATTTGAACCAGGGAGGGTGGGAGTGGGAGAGATACACAAGAAGGCGTTGGCGTATTTATAGCCCCCAAGACTTGGAGAGGAAGGAGGAAAAGAGAGGGATGGGGGGAGGGGGCAGGAGAAGATAATGACAGGGAAGAGAGAGAGAGCGAGAGAGAGGGGGAATAAAAATAGCCATTTATTTTTAAAACCATCTGTTTTGCGTTGAATGAGTAGATACACTGTTTAGCCGGGGCTGCGAGTTGAGAAGTTGGGCTACTCAAATCAGCAGGATCTTAGGATCTAATCCATTTGGGACATTAACCCCCCGGACGGAGAGAGAGACAGAGAGAGAGACAGAGAGACTGGTAAAGGTAGAGAGAGATAGCGAGAGACAGATGAGAGGGGGGGAAACATGAAGAAAGAATACAAATGGAAGAAAGAATCCATATTGACTGACCACACTGGATACTGGTTTATTGATGCTGTACAGGGAGGAAGCTATTCAAAGGAAGACAGACAGGTGGGGGAGACGGAGAGAGAGAGACGACCCACGTTGACCCCAGAGAACTAAAGAGGGCTCCAAGCTACAGGCGTTACTCGAGGTAAGATCTGCTCACTGCTTCATGTCTGTCCAAGGTGTTTTAACCATGATTGTGTTATTGTCATTCACATGGAATCAAAAGGTCCCGTGCATTGACTGAAGTGAATGTCACACTACAGCCTCGGCTCCCAACCAGTATTTGAAATGCTGGCGTATAGTGAGAGAGGAAAAGGGGGGGGGGTTATATGTGTGTGTCTCGGTAGTATGTGCGCATAAGCGTGTTCATTGAACTGCACACACACACACACACACACACACACACACACAAGTCCATGTGTGTGTGTATATATGTGTATATATGTGTATAGCCACGGTTTCCACAGCAGACGCAGCTGTCCGGCCCGTTGGACTGTGCCTATGTCACTATGTGGCTCTATTTCTGGACTCTGTGTTGTTCGAAAGGTCAGATAAAGTAGCTAGGAATCCTCTCAAAGCAGGGTGGGGGTGTGGGGGGCAGGCGGGTACCCACTAGCCAACACTCACACACACACACACACACATACCAGGAGAGAGAGAGAGAGAGAGAGAGGGAAGAGAGAGAGACTTATAGTAGTGAGAAGCAGAAGCAGTGAGTGAGACATTGAGCAGGGCTTCAGTGAAAGGTTGCCCTGTTGGACTGAATGAAAACTTCCTAGAGAAAACAGGGGATCATTAAAACGCTCCTGGGGCATTAGCGTTAACAAAAAAAAGGGGGTGCCACAGTTGAAAACAAGTTTGATTAAACTTTCGATCCTAAAAAGACTTTCCAAGGATCATGGATGGAGAATCGCCCAGCCAGGAGCCTTCCGAGTCTACGGAGACAACCAATCAGACTGACGACAACAACAACACCCAGGTGTGTGTGTGTGCATGCAATTGTTAACATTAAATTGTAGAGTAAAGGTTTTCGCACCTGCAAAACCCACAATGACCGATGTTATTTTCCGTACCGAGAATAGGCAGCGGGAGTATTTGTGGCGATGGCAGGTGTTGTGTTTGGAGCGAAGGCAGTAGGACAGGAGTAGTAGTGTGTAGTTGTGTCTGCATGAACTGCACTACACCTGTTCACCAGCCTGACTGAAGAATGTAACACACACACACACACACACACACACACACGGAGTTCCCTATTCCCACTGATGAGTCACCACTGTGAGGCCTGACCTGGCGTGACTGTTCCTCAAGTACAGTCAGTTATAACGCTGATATAAAGGCTGACATTATTAGATAGCCAAAAGGATTTCATTTTTTGCTTGGTTTTGCACTGATTGATTGGAGTGAAGTTGATCTGAAGTTAAAACGGGATTTAAAAAGGCTCATTTTCCATGTGACAGTCTTAACCTTGAAGATTGAGACAGGTGAAAATCTCAGACTGGAGCTTTAAGTCTCACATTACATGGTAGAGTACAATACTGTCCCTGGAGTAAAGCGGCAGCCACTAATTTTAGCACGTCTTACATAATTTTACTGTTCAAACAGAAGTTGTGTTCTTAAAAACTCAAACCGGTTCATCACCAGATAGATTGTAATGTCATTTGTTTGGTCGTGTATTTGAACACATTTAGATTACATGAAACTTGAATTATCCCCGTACAGAAATTGGGATGATTCCAGCAGCAGAGAGAAGAATATAGATTAGAATATAATATATTAGAGTTTTTGAAGGCTGAAGTCTTCTTCCTCTGGATCTTTTTGACCATTGTCAAATATCAGTCAAAAATATTGGCAAATATCTGTCTAACCCTAGAATATATACAGTATTGAACATAATACCACAAGTAATTACAACAAAATAACGTAATGCGAATACTACATTACATTACAGTCATTTAGCAGACGCTTTTTATCCAAAGCGGCTTACAAAGGTTATAGTTGACACACTATGTGGGGATTGAACCCCCAACCCTGAGAGTCCCGGAGGCAGCATTTATGTCTCCAGAAGAGCGAATGTGCATTGTAGCGTTCAGATCATATTTACAAAATGATTTTATTAATAAAATAAAGTAACTAAATGATTAACTAAACTCTGCTTGTCCTCCAGGCAGCGGTGCCAGGCCTGGAAGAGAGTGAAGCCCCAGAGAGAGAGCCCTCAGTCGTGGAGAAGGGGGGAGGTCAGGGGGTGGAGGAGACCAGTGAGGAAACAGTAGCGAAACAGGGAGAAGAGGAGGCCAGTACTGGAGATGTGGAGCAGCCTCAGACAATATCAAAGCATGGGGAGGGTGATGCTGAAGAGGCCGGTGAAGATAAAGATAACACATCCGGTGATGCTGACATGAGAGATCCCAAAACAGAGAATGGAGAAAAAGAAGGGGAGGGAGAGAGGGAAGAAGACAAGGATAGCAGGAGGGTAGAGGAGGTCAAGAATGGAGAGGTTGGGAAAGAGGGAGAGGAGAGCAAGGAGGAAAACAAAGAGAAAGAGGGAAAAGGAGAAAAGACAAAGAAGGGTAAAACAGAGGAGAAGACAAAGGGAGACGACAAAGAGAAAGATGTGAATGTAAAAGCTGCAAAGGGGGCGGATAACAAGAAAAAACAAGTCAAAGAAAAAGAAGGGGCCGAAGAGGGGAAAGACAAAGGAAAGAGTAAGGAGGTAGAAAAGCAAGGGAAGACAAAAAGAAAGAGTGGCGCAACCCCTCCCTCCTCCTCTACATCCCTTGCTCCGTCCCGGCCACGGACCTCTGCCCGCTCTATCAGAGCGGCCGCTAAAAACGACATTATTGCCAAGTTCCAGCAAGGCGCACCCGAGTAAGCAATCAAGCTGTAATAGTTTCCATTATGTTATGTAATATTGTGTCATGGTACGATAGGGGTTTCACTGTCAACTATTTTGACATTTTCAGGACACCAGGTAGCCCGCAACTTCAAAGTTCAGAGGTCATCTATGGCCACTGGGGCGTCAATCAAACAGAAGGTGCTTCAGTGGTGCCGCAACAAGACGCGCAACTATGAGGTGAGGTAAC
This sequence comes from Hoplostethus atlanticus, assembly GCA_034670405.1. Taxonomy (NCBI): domain Eukaryota; kingdom Metazoa; phylum Chordata; class Actinopteri; order Trachichthyiformes; family Trachichthyidae; genus Hoplostethus; species Hoplostethus atlanticus. The sequence goes on along the minus strand of JAXDDX010000150.1, from coordinate 860,309 downwards.
CACAGAGTCCCTGTCTAATGGCTGAGGTCTGTCTCTCCGCCGTATTTAGGTGTAGGTGTCGATCCGTCATCTTCTCATGTTGCTGTTCCCACCTCTCAGGGCATCAACATAGAGAACTTCTCCTCGTCCTGGTGTGACGGGCTGGCGTTCTGTGCCCTCATCCACCGCTTCTTCCCCGATGCCTTCGACTATTGCTCCCTGAGTCCAGAGGAGAGGGAGAAGAACTTCACGCTGGCCTTCAAAACTGCAGAGTATGGAGAACCTCTTTCTCTCTGCATGTAACTAAGTGTTACCTATCACAAGCATGTCTGACTTCAATTTCCATCCCCCCCGACCACCTAGGTCCCTGGCTGACTGCTTCCCCCTGCTGGAGGTAGCTGACATGATCATAATGGGTAACAAACCAGACCCTATGTGCGTGTTCACCTACGTCCAGGCCCTCTGCCAGTGCCTCTCCAAAATAGAGAAGGAGAGAAAGGATAAAGAAAAGGAGGAGCGAGAAAAGGAAACAAAGGAGGGAGGAGAGAAAGGAGAGAAGGTGGCAGAGGAGTTGTCGACGGAGAAGGAGGAGGGAGAGGCTGTGGAGAACGGGATGGTAGATAGCCGGGAGAAGGACAAAGAGGGAGAGGAGGTGGTGGAGAGTGAAAGGGAGGGAAGTGGGGAGGAGGGAGATGCACTGAGGAGTTCTGGGCTGGAGGGAGGTGGAGAGAATGAACAGAAGGAGGGAGCCGGAGGAGTGTTAGTTGGAGCAGAGGCCTAGAAAGATAATGGCAGCAAAGAAGACAAGACAAGACCAAAAGGGGAAAGGCTGTTGATAAGCTACTACAATGAGTAAGTCTTATAGTTTGTTGGGTAGTGTTGGGTTATGAGCACCGTGTAAGGTTGACTGTACTCAAATGCCGGCTGTGTAAAGTTAGAATCTGTGATTTTCATGTGTCTGCTACAATGTGTAAGTTTGAAAGTGTATCTACTATGCTGTGATTTTTCCATTCACTTTTATGTTACTGTTTAAGTGTGTTTGGAGCACATGAACTAGAAATGTTTTATTTCTTCCATTTGTTCTTTATTCATAGAGAATAATAAATTAAATGATGAAGTGATGAATGAAAAGGACGCCTGTGTGACAAGTAAATCGTGCAGGTTTCATGGGTTTGTGAGGTTCAGCCATATCAATTTACAGGCCTATCCTACAACTTAGATGATGAGCGAAATGAGTTATGAAATGTGGGGCAATGTGATGGACATTGGCTTGATGAACATGGCAATGGGGTGGTAATCTACTCTCCAGAGTGTGATCATTAAATAAAGAGTTTCATTCAAAAAGGAGATATCCACCTTTTGGGGGAAAAAAAGACAACGCTCCCAAAATAACTGCTGACATGAAGGTAAATCTCAACAGTATAACTCATAACTGATCATATAAACTCATTGTTGATACAAGGACCTAAGGGGCAGTGAAGACATCGCAATAAATCGTACAGGACCACTTCAACATAGTGATATCCTGACCTCTGGTGCCTGAAGTTAGTACAACATGCTATCTGTTAGCCTAGTTCTTCCACCTGCTGGAATATGGAGTGAATATGATACCAATACAATTTACGCGTGTTTTTAGTGAGTCACAAATGTGAATGAAGTTTTGTGCACAGCAATCATAACTTACGCGTGTTTTTTCCGAGTCACAAATGTAAAAAGAAAAATGTGTGCACAGCAAAAGAGATTTGAACACATCTCACAAGGACAAATCCTGTCTTGTGAGTCTTGAATATGCATTTGTCAATATGCACGCATGTGTGGATCTCAAGTTGTGGAGACACAAAACCTCAAATGGTTTTGGCACTCTATTTGTGTGTACCATGAGGAAAAAATCCACACACATATCCACCAATCAAAATGAAGTTGCCGCCAGAGCTCATAACCAATCAGTGAGCAGCAACGTTATGTGCGACCACTGGAGCATAAGTGAAGGTCTACAGCGCAACTAGACGTTCGTGCAAGTATGACGGAAGCGCAGGAGGTGAGTAATATCTAATGAAAATGTATTCATGCCGAGTAGGAATTATTAAACCATATTATCTGTTATCAGTCGCTTGCAATACACAACGTTTTAATGGGCAATTGGTAGTAATGAAGGCTAGGACCAACCTTATGCAAGCTACATTGTTAGCTAGCTAGTAGCCCAGTAAACATCGCACCCTGTGTTTACATCGCGGCTGTGATACATGAGCAGGGGTCCGTTCCAGAAAGCGGGTTTAGTGAAAACTCTGAGTTTGTTAACCCTGAGATGAGGGAAACTCTGGGTTTTCCGTTCCAGAAAGAGAGGTAACTCAAACTCTGATTCAGTTACCATGGTAACTGACTCTGTGAACCTAACCTGCTCGCTGGCAGGTTTTCTTGAACAAACCCTGAGTTTCTCCCTGTCTCCTCCCTCTGCTGAACCTGAAGCAGCTGTCGGACATGGCGTGTCCTTTCCTCGGTAACCCGATGGATATTCAAGCGGAAGTAATTCGCATAGCCTCACGTCGGGAGAGGATTTTGAGACCCCGATTAGATGTTCTATGTCCAGGATGGAAGAGCTGTCCGAGATATAATATGCCGTTTACAGTTCACAGATTAAGCTACCACCACGCCGAGCAGTCAAATAAAGACACCTTTCATTTGGTCTTCTTTATTTCCTACAAATACAAAAGCAACAGTTAGTATTTTTATATTGTTCCAACAACACATTTCACCTGTGACCATGCACCCACCTCTAACTTATGTTCCAGTAATTACATTTCTAGATCTGCCTTTCTAATTTGCCGCCCCAAGTACACCATTTGAAGTATGTCTGGTCCAGACAGCTCAGTTGGTAAAGCAGGAGACTCTCAGTCTCAGGGTTGTGGGTTTGATCCCCACATAGTGTTAACTATCACCTTTGTAAGTCGCTTTGGATAAAAGCCTCTGCTAAATGACTGTAATGTTTTTATATTTCATTTTCAGCTGCTGCCAAGTGCGCTTTGCGCCCGTGGGATTGCACCTAAATGAAAATATTTTTTTTCCAATACCATTCCACCACTTTCTCACATGTAGGTAATATTATAAGAAAGTGTGGTGAAATGTTAAATGAATACACTGCTGCATTCAAACGTACGCATTGACTCGGGCAGCGATTCTCTCCCACGCCAATTCCCTCTCCTTTACGACCCTTCTGCTTGCTGGTTGCCATGGTGAATCGTAGTATCGGACCTCCATTGATGATGGCTTTTTATTGTCGTCGCGCACGCGCTTAACTCAAGGTGAACATACTCAAAATTGATTGAACTAACTCAAATCAGCCGTTCTGGAACCGAAAACTCAGACTTGGCCATCTCGGAATGAATCAACTCAGAGTGCAGGGTTAGACTCAGAGTTTGCTGAACCTGCTTCTTGGAACAGGCCCCAGGCCAGCAGCATTGTTTACTGGGTTAGCTAGCCAGCTAGCTACCTTGTGGACTTGGACTTATAAAGTTCCATCTGCTTTGAGTGTACTTTATAGATATTGAGCATCAAAGTTTTCACTACCCTGCTGGCAAAACCATTATATTCTACTTTTATACCTCAACAAAGTCCTCATCCTGGTAGGCTACTTTGAGTACATAGAATTAATATTTTGTGACATTTGGAAATAGGATATTTTAAGATTGATCTTGGCTTCCATATGAAATGCAATTTGAATTGTGTAGCAGATCACAGTGCCTTGAAGTCATAATTCCCTCAGTTCATACATAATGTACATTACCTGACTAGTAAGTTCTATGGCCATAAAATAGTGTATATTGAATAATTCACATTTGTGAAGTGCATCTTCCTGTGGCCTGTATCTCGGGATGTATGTTGTATTCTCACTCTGAACACATGAAATCTGCATTTTGTTAACATGCTTTAAACAGAATTACAACGTTAGAGAAGCTGTCAGAGGACTAGTCTCCGTTATTGCCCGCAGTCTGGAGGAGTCTCAGAGACCACCTCCTGCACCCGGGCCAAGTATGCCGAGTTTAGCTCTGCCAACTGGCCAGGATAGTGCCCGCAGGCAAGAGGTTAGAGGCAGTATATCAGTGCAGCAAGAGATGTCAAGGTGAGGTAGATATATTTTTTAATTTGTGTTCCTTACCTACTAGTGACACATTAAAGTTTAAATGAGTTGAAAGCTGAAATCACCTTTCCCTAGGTCATTCAGAGGATTGTTCAGGAAAGATGGACCAGTACGTGGGAAACGGAGGCTTTTCTGCACCTGCAGGTTCCGTAGTAAAAACGTTTACCCTCTGTATCTGTGCCCTCCCTGGACCCACCACGGTAACCATACAAAGTTCAGAGGAAATACGTCTGCTGCAAGCTGGTCTTGGAAAGAGAACTGTGACCATTCCTTTAGACTGTTGTCATTCTGAGGTAAAGTTCATCTTTCAGAAATATTGAACAATACTGCATTTGTCAGTCAGTCCATTTCTGTTCTGTTCTTTAAATTGACATTCCTTTAAAGATTGTAAAAGAACTGGAGTCAGAGTATCCTAAACTGGTTAATCTCACTGGAGGATGGATGCTTTATAAAGCCACAGGTAAATAATCTGTTTATTCCAATGAAATCACATTTTATTTGTATAACGAGTCAGATTTTACCATATTTAACAGGATGACACCATACGTCTCAGATCCTTATAATACAGGTAGGAATAGGTAGAAACAGGTTAGATAAGCATCCCAGTAACTTAATTTCATAGGAATATCATTACATCTTTGAATAAAATGCTAATTGATGGCATTCAAATGTGCCAGGTTCACTGGGTAGGATTCAGATCAAATTCTGTCAATATTGTTTCCAACATCCGATGTGTACCAAACATGGGGAATCCAAATGGATGCTTGAAATCTATCCAGGGACAACCTAATCCCTACTGCAGGCCCACCTCCACCTCCAAACAATGCAATCAACTCTCGGTATGTTAACCCTGAGTTAAGCGCGTGCCTGACGACAATAAAAAGCCATCATCAATGGAGGTCCGATACTACGATTCACCATGGCAACCGGCAAGCAGAAAAGGTCGTCGTACGTCACCCCACTGGAGTTGGAAGTGCTACTACGTGCTTTTGGGGAGAATGAACACATTTTCAAAAAGAAGAGCAACACAGCTGCAGCGGCAAAGGAGAGGGAATTGGCGTGGGAGAGAATCGCTGCCCGAGTCAATGCGTACATTTGAATGCAGTAGTGTATTCATTTAACATTTAACCACACTGTGGCGGACTGGGGGGAGGGAGGGTGGTAGGTTCGGCTGGTCTCAGCGGCTGCGGCCAATTAAAGCTGATTGCAGCCAGGCCTTTTTTAACCTGTGTGTGGATGTGTGAGTGTGAGAGGCTGGCGGCGTGGATGCAGGAGCCGGCAGCGATCGGGAGGATCGAGGGCCGGCGGACTGGAGGAGCGGACAGCGAGCCAGCAGCAGCCGCGTCTGAGCGGGGTCCGCGGCTGGAGTGACGCGACAGAGGCGCGAGCTGGAGACGACGGAGTGGGAGAGCGCGTCTCCCTCCGCGGCGACGACCGACGGAGGTCCCCAGGGGTGCAGTCGGGAGCCGCCTGCAAGAGCTGGTGACAGTCGGGGTTGGGGCGGGATGCCCCTGGAAGCCTGGCAGGCTGGCCGGCTTTGGGGTTCCGTGGCTGACCCGCCGGGGAGGACTGAGGTGCGTCGGCGGAGGGAGACGGCGCTACCAACTGCCGTCAACACCGGGGCCAGGTTTATTGACGGTGATAATAAAACGGCCCTGCTGGCCAACTAACTCTCCTCATGCCTTGTGTCTCTGTCTGTCACGAACCCCAGTACAGTGGCAACTTGCCACAGTGGTTCCCTGACCGGGAACCTGACAGACAGGGACGTTGTCGCCGCATCATCAGCTCGAGAGGACGGCCGGCGACGACAACCAGCCTCCCTCAGCACCCTGCCCAGCATCACCTGGCCCCACCGACTCCGAGCCGTTCCGGGCGGGACCCTTCATCGCCTTCTTCCTCGCTCTCAAATGGGGGGAGGGAGGGGGGGGAGCTGGCTTCGGCCGGACGGCTCCCCGGCCTCAGTTTGGCGGTGGGGGTATGTGGCGGACTGGGGGGAGGGAGGGTGGTAGGTTCGGCTGGTCTCAGCGGCTGCGGCCAATTAAAGCTGATTGCAGCCAGGCCTTTTTTAACCTGTGTGTGGATGTGTGAGCGTGAGGGACGCGCCAGTGTGAGAGGCTGGCGGCATGGATGCAGGAGCCGGCGGCGATCGGGAGGATCGAGGGCCGGCGGACTGGAGGAGCGGACAGCGAGCCAGCAGCAGCCGCGTCTGAGCGAGGGTCTGCGGCTGGAGTGCCGGGACGGAGGCGCGAGCTGGAGAGGACGGAGTGGGAGAGCGCGCGTCTCCCTCTGCGGTGACGACCGACGGAGGTCCCCGGGGGTGCAGTCGGGAGCCGCCTGGAAGAGCTGGTGACAGTCGGGGTTTGGGCGGATGCCCCTGGAAGCCTGGCAGGCTGGCTTTGGGGTTCCGCGGCTGACCCGCCGGGGAGGAGACGGCGCTACCAACTGCCGTCAACACCGGGGCCGGGTTTATGGTTGCCGTTAATAAAATGGCCCTGCTGGCCACTTGACTCTCCTCATGCCTACGTGTCTCTGTCTGTCACAAACCCCGGTACAGTGGCAACTTGCCACACACACTTTCTTATAATATTACCTACATGTGAGAAAGTGGTGGAATGGTATTGGAAAAAAAATATTTTTATTTAGGTGCAATCCCACGGGCGCAAAGCGCACTTGGCAGCAGCTGAAAATGAAATATAAAAACATACTTCAAATGGTGTACTTGGGGCGGCAAATTAGAAAGGCAGATCTAGAAATTTTATTACTGGAACATAAGTTAGAGGTGGGTGCATGGTCACAGGTGAAATGTGTTGTTGGAACAATATAAAAATACTAACTGTTGCTTTTGTATTTGTAGGAAATAAAGAAGACCAAATGAAAGGTGTCTTTATTTGACTGCTCGGGGTGGTGGTAGCTTAATCCGTGAAGTGTAAACGGCATATTATATCTCGGACAGCTCTTCCATCCTGGACATAGAACATCTAATCGGGGTCTCAAAATCCTCTCCCGACGTGAGGCTATGCGAATTATTTCCGCTTGAATATCGATCGGGTTACCGAGGAAAGGACACGCCATGTCCGACAGCTGCTTCAGGTTCAGCAGAGGGAGGAGACAGGGAGAAAGTCAGGGTTTGTTAAAGAAAACCTGCCAGCGAGCAGGTTAGGTTCACAGAGTTTGAGTTACCTCTCTTTCTGGAACGGAAAACCCAGAGTTTCCCTCATCTCAGGGTTAACAAACTCAGAGTTTTCACTAAACCCGCTTCTTGGAACGGACCCCTGCTCATGTATCACAGCCGCGATGTAAACACGGGCGCGATGTTTACTGGGCTACTAGCTAGCTAACAATGTAGCTTGCATAAGGTTGGTCCTAGCCTTCATTACTACCAATTGCCCATTAAAACGTTATGTGTATTGCAAGCGACTGATAACAGATAATATGGTTTAATAATTCCTACTCGGCATGAATACATTTTCATTAGATATTACTCACCTCCTGCGCTTCCGCCATACTTGCACGAACGTCCAGTTGCGCTGTAGACCTTCACTTATGCTCCAGTGGTCGCGCATAACGTTGCTGCTCACTGATTGGTTATGAGCTCTGGCGGCAACTTAATTTTGATTGGTGGATACGTGTGTGGATTTTTTCCTCATGGTACACGCAAATAGAGTGCCAAAACCATTTGAGGTTTTGTGTCTCCACAACTTGAGATCCACACATGCGTGCATATTGACAAATGCATATTCAAGACTCACAAGACAGGATTTGTCCTTGTGAGATGTGTTCAAATCTTATTTGCTGTGCACACATCTTTTTTGCTGTGCACACATTTGTGACTCGGAAAAAAACGCGTAAGTTATGATTGCTGTGCACAAAACTTCATTCACATTTGTGACTCACTAAAAACATGCGTAAATTGTATTGGCATTATATTCACTCCATACTGGTAACTCAATATATTGAAAAGAAAATTGTGGGACGTAGAAAAATGACTGACAAAAACAATGTATCTATTCATGAGTCAATATATTGAGATAGCAGCAGAAAATAATCAATAAACCTTAGAAAAGTGATCTTGGTAAAACTTTTTTTTCTCCTGCTCTTAACTAATTATATTGAGATATGCAAAGGATCCCCCATTTTTTCGTTGCCTTTTAAGTCTTCCGTCCATTTTCGTACAAAAACCTTTGATACAGCTGATTGATACAGATTGATATTAGAATCCACTGTTTCTCTTTTCTCAGTGGATAAAAATAATGAATCAAACCGTGTTAGTCTTCGAGCCTGACGAGGCTGTTATTCTTGTTATCAATACTGTTGTTGCTGTTCTTGATATTGAGGAGGAGGAAGTGATGGCAACTTTAAATTGGGGTGATGGCCCGTCTTCGGAGCATATAACTAGTCAATATATTTATACTCATAACACATCCACCGTGAAATCCTTATCCACGAGGCTCTACTTTCTGGCATTTACGGTAATCAACGTCATGTCACCGGAAAAGCTATTGTGTAGCCCTTTTGTACGCCAACCTACGGTTTATGTCGCGCCTCTTTCCTTAACAATTCTTGCCGGAAAGCAGAGCAAAAAACATGTCAACAAACATGCCGCCGACCACCCCGACTTTAGAGGTGCAGCTTGTGTCGATAATGGACATACTTGCGAAAGCGGCGGTGGCCGAAATCAGCCAACTGTTCTCTGAGAGCTCGGTAACCCTGCGCCTGCAGATCACCCAGACCCTGAAAGAAAACGAAGCCCTGAGGATGAGGATGAAGGTGATGAGGAGTGAGCTGTTTTCCCTGAGGCTTCAAACCAGGACGTGTGCATCTCGGCCGGCGAGTCGTTTTTCGCTGGCCAGGGCAAATATCCCTAAACCACGTACTAAACCACAAGGTAATCCTAAACCTCAGCAGCACACCAGACTGTAGTGAACCATACCCAGGTAACGTATGTCATCCCTGGGTAACAGTGTGCCCACCCACCTATCAGGCTACTTAGCAAGGACCACACCGACGTCTTGGGAAATCGGCCTTTGGTCAACTAACTTAGCCTTTATGTGAGTAGAGGACTGGCAGACAAAACAACACCAACTCTGGATTACTGAAAAGTCGTGTCTTCTCGCGTTAGATGAAGTAAGTAAAGTAATAGCTAAAGTACTCTATGCTATCGTGTTAGCATGTGCATCATAACATGGAAAAGGGAAGTTGACCAACGAGTCAGTTTCCCAAGAAGTTGGTGTAAGTTACCACTGACATGCTACAAATACTGGTGTCACAGTACACGCCTCTTCATCTACCGCTAGACCTGACTGTCAGATTCTGTCATTTTCTTTCCTCTGTTAGTCCTCGTAAGGCCGCCAGTGGCCCCAAAGGCTGTCGGGGATGCTTCTATTACTATACCATCAGAGAACGAGACTTCCTCCGCTCCCACCAAAGAGGACGTAAGTGCACTGGGTGCTTTCGATAACACGTGCTTATAATGTGTTGTGTGCATGTGCATAAATGCTTATCTTTATGTGTTAGTGTGCAGAAGTGGAGACCCCAGATGTCATCTTGATCAAAGATGAAGACGATGTTGGAGTATGCAGGCCAGTTGTAGGTGAGTAGGGTGATAATAATGTGATACTGTATTGATCCCTGTAAGGATCCACAGGGAGGTCAGAGGTCAGGGTCAGCTACAGACTCTGCTCAAGGTCAGCAGGGCGGATGCTTGCTGTCCCGGGGGCTTGAACCCGGGTCCTCATGCTAATGCAGCTGATGTCCTGCGGCCAAAATGTGATTCATGATGTTAGTATGTTGTTGTTTGTCTTTGCAGGAACTCGGGATGACTTTAGGAACCACAGCACTCAGGGTGGTGTTGCCACAGGGACTCCAAATGTACAAGCCCCTGGTTCTTCCTGCATGTCAGGTGATAATGAGGAGCTGCGTATTGTGAGCGTCCATGGCCGAGGGGAGGGGCCTCTGGAAGAGGAGAACGACACCCTCTTCACTGTCTCTGAATTGCAGGCTCTTAGCGCTCTGTCCCCCGACCCCACCATCAGCCATGATAGTCTCCTGACTTTCACCAGTGGTGCTAATGAGAGACCCCCAATGAGAAGGATGCACGATGTAGGACTGGCAAGGGATGGCCAACTGGAAAGAAACCCTTCCACCCAAATGGTTTCAATGTCACTCAACCCTGGACTAAAAACACCACAAAACTCCAGTCACATCAACCAGTTCCCCCAACAGCAGAACCCCATCTTCCCTCACACCATCAACAAATCCCTGGACTGCAACTTCTGTGGGGAGCGGTTCCTCAGCCGCGTAGACCTGATTGTTCACCGGGCGAACCATACCGGAGAGTCGCCCGTTCCCTGCGCCTTATGCGGCAAGTCGTTCGTCAACAAGACCACGCTGAGCATCCACATGCGCATCCACACTGGGGAGAAGCCTTACGTTTGCCCCCAGTGTGGGAAGCGCTTCACGCAGAACGGCAGCCTGAAGATCCACCTGAGGACTCACTCCGGGGAGAAGCCGTACACATGCTCCCAGTGCAGCGCTAGCTTCAACAACCCCAGCAACCTGCGCAGACACATGATCACACACACTCCTAATGGGCTGCTCTGACACTGTGGTCAGACAATGATAAAATGGTTTAATGGGATGTCCTGACAGTTTTCATTTTTCAGCATTTATTATTATATATTATATTATTATATAGTTATTTGTTGTGCCAAAATTTGTATCCCCTAAAACAATGTGTTTCCCTGGCGTCTCGCTTCATTTTGTCCTTGTGTGTTTTTCTTGCCACTGCACAAGGAAAGTGTCATGGAAATGTGGTTAATAAATGACAAGTAGACTAACATAAAGCCTGACAAGGCTGTAGAATCAGTGGGTGCTTGTTTGAGGTAATAATAACGTTAATGAGTCAACTTTCCTTGTCATCCCATGAAATGTCAACAGTCTTACCATTTGAACAGCCAATGATAGGAAAACAATCCACAAAATTCTTTCCTGTTTAATATCAAGGCAAAGACACATCTCTAAGGAAAACATATTGTGGCACACCACCTGGCACTTGAAAACCATGGATGCAGATAGCTTGTTACCTTTCCATTGGCACTATCCAGTTGCTGCAGTGAAAAATGCTAATAAAGCTTATGTGTCATTTTTAGGGTTGCTGAAGGACAATAGTATGAAGATTGAAATGTCATAATGTAAAGGTATCCAGTTAAAATGTTTTTGATTTATATGTAAAGCCACAAAACCTAAATGACTAGCGAGTAGTGTCTCACATCAAGGTATTAGCTGACATCAGTGGATGGATGCATAGGCCAAACCTCAAACCTGGGATTCTCATTCTGACCATTGCAATTTGTGTAGTGTATACACAGCATAGTGAAGGATAATTCTCCACTTCTCTCTTTATTGCTTTCTTTGTGTGTCTGTGTTATATTTAAGAAGCAAACTACCTCTTCCGTTCTGTGTTACAGTTCTTTTAACCTCCTTTCCCCTTTTTTGACTTCTGGGACAGTTTCAGACTGCGCAATAATGATAGGTTTTTGGAAGGGATTTTCTCCTTGGCTTTATAGTCTCAACATGCAACTTTGAATAAATATATACTGTTTTGCACCAACTGATAGTCACTTTGGTTTAATGACTCTTTCCACCTCTGATAAAAGGCTCTTACAGTTTGCACCTCTAGAGTGCAGCATTGTTTTTGCTTCCAGTGATTATAGTGACACAGTCACGATATAGACACAGTCCTAACTTGAGTCATAAGCATTGCGGGGGAGCTCTTAAGGAAACTGGGGGAAAGTCCTTGCATTGTTCCTCTTTCCACCCTCCCCACCCAATCTATTTATCTCGGTTCCACTTTTTTGCCTTGGATTTCACCCTAATGCCTGAAATACTGTAAGAAAAAAAAATAGAAAAACCATAGAATAGGTTTCTGTGGTCATTCATGACTCACACAAATCAAATGGTTATGGTGGGTGCATTCATTGCAAGAGGAAACAACTAGCAGCAAAGGATCCACATGTGTACGACGTGATGGTCAGTAGTGGGTTTATGTGGCAATAGTTTATCGTGGTAGTGTGGAATGCCGTTGTAGTTCCCCTAGAAAGGCTGCTTCCTTTCAGGCTATTGTTCCCAGGAAATCAATTAAATGACATCAGTCTGTGTGTGTGTGTGTGAGAGAGAGCGACAGACGGAAATGGGAGGGGAGTAGGGGCGGAGTAAGATAGTCTACATATTATGCCATTGCGCCACAATTATTTTAAAACCACACGTTTCCCCTTCATAGGCCGATTTATATTAGTCCTTGTGTGTTTTAGTAAGAGGGCTTATTTTCCACTCCAGCTGATAGTCTTGTGCTGCTGAATGACTGGACGTCCCGCAACTTGTGACACACCTGTAAGAGAAGAGGAATTCCCCCTGCGCCGTATTTACGGTAAAGCGCTTGTTGATCCCGCCCTCCCTTTGATAGAAAACTCGGTGATGTTGCCTCTTCTCTAACGAGCTTGAACGAGAACCCAGGAAAGGAGGGGAAAAAGAGAGGAAAAAACACTCTAAAAGGAATACGTTGCAAGGGGTCGGGGCAGACTACACGAATAGGTGAGTAAATTCGGAAGTATTAGCAGAGGGTAGTTGTAATGGAGCGGTGTTTTACTGATAACTGGTGCACTGCAGCGTTGGCAAGGAGTGGTCACATCGACAGCCGATCAGCACGACTTTCCAAAGCTAACGTTAGCTAACTAGTTAGCATCGATGCTAACGTTACACCCAAAGTCCAAGCCCGGAGTCTCGGTTCTATTGCCTTCGGTAGGAAGTCTTGTAATTGATTCATATAGCCAAACGGAGTACTTTGCCAGAGGGATAACTACCGCTGACGCAGAAAATACCACCCAAATTAGCTGGAAAAGGCCGCTTAGCTGAATACACGCTAACTCGCTAGCCCTGGCAGCTAATCTGTGTGTTTGCTTTGCATGGTAGTGCCAAAGCTATGCTAACGCTAGCCTGGCGATTCGCACTGTTTTCAGTCGGCTATATGGGTTATTGTGATGCTAGCTAGACAGCTAAAACAGGTCATATGGCTGCTGAGCAAGCAAGCAGGTTGGGTAAATTTGATCTCGAACTATTTAATTTATGTGAGGTCAAGCGCTACTCTAGGGTAACTTGGCCCATGTGTGAGTCTTTTGTTCACATTTGTGTACTAACGTTATGTCGTGGCAGCTTCTATGTTGTCTAACGATGCTGTGCTGCTGCCCCAGATAGCTCGCTTACGTTAGCCAATCAATACACGGATGCCTGTCTGATTTTGCTAGATCAGGGAAACACGAGCTCAGATGGTAAGCAATTCGTAAGGCTTGCTTGGAGATGTTTTCATTAAACTGGAAATCGTCATTCATCACTGACAGACAGACGTGCTCGTTCACAATGAGGCTAACGTCACGGTACAACACTGAAGTAGACATTGTTTGTGTCCCCGTGAAACTATTACATTTATGTGCGTTGACCTAATTAACGTTTCTGTTGTTTAGTCTCGTGTTTTAGTTTCTTTGCTTTGGGGAAAGACGTTGTTTTCTAAACCGGAGAGGACAAACGCATTACGACAGTTATCACTGCTTAGATGAGATTGTCTAAAGTAATCACACAAAGCACTTTTAAACATTTCCATTTATTGGTCAAGACGCTCATAGGTTGAGTGTGTTTTAAGGGTGGTGGTCTTGAAATTGTATCTCTGACGGGCAGGATTGTCTTGTCAGTTTGCGAACCTGTTGGGTGGGTCCTGTGTGAACTTGTTTTGGTAGGGAAAAGCCTGGGTGGAGATAACTGTCAACCTGTGCAGTGAATATGAGCAAGCAGACCACCTTTTCTCTTGTGTTCTCGTGTTTTCATGTGGGCTGTGTAGCTCTGTGTCTTTCATGTACACCTAAGGACTAACTTGCTTGGTGTTTATGTGCGTATTAATCATTGGGTCTGGGATTGATTTGTTATTCACTTAGATGTGCTGCAGGTGCTACCACTAATAACAATGTGTGTGAGTGCAAACACATGTATCGGCCTTTCCTGACGACTTGTCTGCCAGTCAGTGTTTGATTGTTGATGCATGCTTCCAGTGTCTGCTGCAATTGTTTGCTCCTTTTGAGGTGTGTAGGTTAATCCGCTGTGTGTGTGTGTGTGTGTGTGTGTGGAGGTAAGTGGATTAGTGGGCTAAAGCTTCAATCCCATTACAAGCCACGCTCTGCTTAAACCAGTGCCAATGGCATCACATGCTGGCTTATCAGCAAACTGCAGGGTCATTTAGCTCAAAATGCACAAACATATGTGCATTGTGACTTTGTGTGTGTGTGTGTGTGTGTGTGTGTGTGTGTGTGTGTGTGTGTGTGTGTGTGTGTGTGTTTTCCTGCTGATGGCAGGTGTGGGTCCAGATTGCACTGAGCAGAGTTTCATTAGGTTCACAAAGGCTGTATTGTTAGTTACACATGTGTACAATCACAGATGTCTTCTGACAGGGTTGAGTGACTCATGCTGACCGATGGCTGCAAAATCAGATGGAATGATGTGACTCGTGGTGTGTCAGGACCGGATCAGATGTGCAGAGTGGGTCTGTGCATGTGATTGACCTTAAGACATCCTGCCTTTTTTGAGCGGTTGTTGCTGTCACAGTAGGGACAACTGAACATACCCTTGCACTGTAAAATGTTCACTTTTCCACCCTTCAAAGAGCTATAATCCACTGGGTTTGCTGCTGATGGCCTACTAATATGTGTGTGCTGTACACAAATCCTAAATCCATGTAGAGTAGGAGATGAAGGGTAGGGATGAGTGATGCAAAAGATGAGTGGGTCAGTCCAGGAATTACTTCAATTTCTTGCAGTTTCTCTCTTTTCCAGCTTGAAATGTATTTTGCTACTGTTCTTTTCCTGAGGCTTCTCTCCCTCGGATGCGCTACCTGGACTTATTTTTGTTAAGAGAAAAGGACAAGAAAAATAGGCTGTGTAAAGATTCAGTTATGGAGGCTGCTAGAACACTGTCTTTCTTAATTAAAATATTAAGGGGGAAAAAAACTCAACTTACTAGCAAAAAGATGAAAATGCGTTTTGGCCATGCAGAAGGTGATCAAGATTGTTTCTGACATGGCAGAAAAGGCAGAAAAAGCAGAACAGAGAACATTAGATGGAGAAGAGTATTAGCTAAAGGGGAAGCGATTTGTGGTCGTATGACCAACATATTGACCATAGGGGAAACAACAATTCTGTTAATGGAGGAAGGCAACCATCAGTGGATGGCTTACTGGAATGTACATCCCATAGGGGAAATGGCAGGGTTTTCTCATGGTTTATTTATTTGTGGTTGTGTAGTCTGTTGACGAAAATGGTTCTTAACAAGCCACAGTTGCCCTCCTGTCCCTTTTTTACTCATCGCCAATGGAGAATCCATAACATCCTGTTTCTCAGGAAGTGGCTGGAAGGGAGGGGGGGGGTCAGGAATTGGACGGCAGCGATGTTTTCATTGTTCAACGAAACCCACAGCTGACTTCCGAAAAGGCGTCAAGGCCAAAACTAGCAACTGTGAGAGTGGGAGACGGGTGGAGAACAGGGTGCTATGGGAGTTGGCCGTGAAGTCGAGTGTGTGTCTATGGGGAGCAGACCCCTGCCACCCCCACCCCCACCCCCAACCCCACCAAGTCCACAACCACGCACTCAAATGCGTCTGTGCACCCACGCAGACCCGTATCTCTCTCTAGCTCACTCTCACACTTGCGCTCACTTACACAAACTTCTCATTGTTCCACCAACCTCCCAGACTGACAGCTGCGAATTTCCTCCACAGGCTGTGGTTTAAACACACACACACGCGCGCACACACACAGCATCACATTCCCAAGTACACTGGCCAAGAAATATCACTCGCAGTTTATAATCCATCTTGTATCACTGACAGCTAGGCTCATTACTGAAATAAGATAGTGTGTAGAATGTTAATTATAATTATTTGCTGTGTTTGCGAGAGGACAAAGAGTGAGATGGTGTTTGTATGTGGGATCAAATTATGGAATGACACCAGATATGGAGAGTTGTTTTTTTTTGTTTTGTTTGTTGGTCTGTGTCTTTGCATTTGGGTCACTGTGACCAGATTGCCTTGAAACGCTCCCACAGTATGGTTCATACAGAACGCTGAGTGACTATCATGTCCTGCGAAGGACATTTACAGTGAATGAGTGGGTGGGCTGCTGTGTTGAATTGGCCAGAGACAATGCCAGGAATGCAAGATCTGCTTTTATCTTTTATTCAACACTCCTTTCCTTATCTCGTCCCCCTCCTCTCATCCTGCTCTCTCTCCCTCCCCCTCCCCTTCTTCTGTCTTTTTCTTTGCTTACCTTTCTCCTTGTTTTATTTGTCTGCTTGTCTCTCTCTCTCTCACTGGCTGGCTTTTTGTCTGTAGTGGATAATATCAGTCCTGTCGTGGCTTTGACCATATATGGGCGTGTGTCTTACAGGGCAGCAGTTTGTGGTTTGCTGAGGTGGCTCTAGGGTGCCACAGCAATTATGTGTGTGTGTGTGTGTGTGTGTGTGTGTGTGTCTGTGTGATGTCATCAGTATATTACGTCCTGACTTCCCGTCACTCATACTTATCCCTCCTCATTCCAATCCCAGCCTTGGTACCTAAATTATTAAGCATCAACTGAAAATCCAATTGTCTTGTGAAATACATTTCAGCCACACCTCATTTTCTCATCGGACCACCCCCTCCCGCGCCTCCCTTTTTCCCACACCTGGCACACCCCAGACCATGAATAATTATTCCAGTGAAGTAAAGCTGTTAGTTTGTGTGTGTGTGTGTGTGTGTGTGTTAATCATTAGGCAGACATACAGGGACAGACATGCCCTCTGCAGGTTTAATTTAAAAAAAAAAAAACTACTATCGACTGGTGATGTCATCATGTCTTTCTCTTTCTCCCCTCCCACCCCTCCCAACTCCCTACAGGTGAAACTCTGAGTCATTTGCCCTCTGTCTAAACACACTGTTCTGTTCTTCACCTTATTAGAACTTGTTAACACTACCACACACCTGCTGCCAGAAGTGTAAATGCGGGTCCTTGTTTTGTTTTTTTTTACCGAAGTGTGTGCGGGGGGGTGTGTGTGTGTGGGGGGGGGGGGGGGTGGGGGTGTGTGGCAGAGTCTAGGTACAGACTCACGGGGAGCCCGGCTTCTGCAGAGAGTTTATCAGAAGATAAGAGGAAAGAATTACACATCTGAGTCCCCGCTTGTTTTGGCTTTGATTTTACAACGTCTCTCTCTGAGCACACTACTGAAAAGCCAAGATAACAAAGAGACAGAAGGAGGGAGAGGGAGAGAAAAAATGGTACACAGGTAGGGAGAGCATGGGAAGCTGACTGAAAGATGGAGTAGGGAGAGATGAAGACTGATTGAAGAGGAAGGCTGGAGGAAAAGGAGAGCAGAAGGGAGAGGTAATGCTGGAGAAGAAACGGATGAGTTGATACAACATATGGCTCTTGGGAGTCTTTCTCTATCTCCTCCACGCTCTCTCTTTATGTACTCTGGCCCAGAAAGAGCCAGTTGGTCAGCCTCCCACAACTAGTTACTGTACGCAAGCCAAATGTTGAGTAAATATAGGGCGTGTCTGGAGGCCGGGGCTACCTAATGTCTCTGTGTCTCACTGTGTTTGTGTGTTCATAGAGCAAACAACCCCGTTGACACATTTGCACGGTATTCTCACTATGTTGCTATTTTTCTACCAGAGGTGCCTTCAGCCTCCACTAAAACTTTCTCTTTCTCTTTCTCTTTCTCTCTCTCTCTCTCTCTTCTCTTCCTCTTCTCTGCAGTTCATTCCTCCCTGTTGATCCCACTGTTTCTGGGCTTGGTGGTTTGGTGACCCTCTACCCATGAGCCCTTTCAACTAGAGCCCAACCTCTGACCTTGGCGTGATCTCTCACTACTTCTACCAAGCCACGCCCACAGGTGAAGGTGTGTATCTCCGGTTGTCTGATTCTGTGCTGAGCTGTGCAGTATGTATGTGCTGGTGTGTGAATTGTGCTTTTCACTGCAAGTGTAAAGAGATGTGTGTAGTTCTCCCTGTATGCTTTGGTGTGTGTGTCCTCTTTTATGAAGGTTCACAACTTTCTACCAGGAACTTCACTTGACAGTGCTGACTTTGTTTCTTCATTACTGTCAATGGAACAGGTGTGCTGTTGTGCGATCCTGACAGAGCTGTTTTTAGCGCGTTTTGCTTGACACTAATTCTCTACAACCGTATAGCATCAGCAGTAGCTAGGAGCAGCACTTCCCATGAGCATTTATTTAGTGCTGCTAGCTTAAAATGAAGAGAATAGAAAATGTGTAATTAAAATGTTATTCATCAAGTTACCGCAATGTAACCCCGTACCCCTGAAGCCACATTTCCAAGACGTCCATCTTTGGCGCGGTCACCAAATAAAATCTTTTTTCGTTTCCATATTTCGGATATGGTCAATTTTCCTTCCCAATGAACGATATCAAAAATCCTGCATCAGCCAGAACCTACTTCCTGCTATACTTGGAGTGTATGGAGGTGCGTGTGCGTCATACCCCTGTGCTGTAGTGCAGTGGTTCTCAATCCAGTCCTCAAGGACCCCCTGTCCTGGAGGTTTTAGGCTCCAGCCTTAGTCAGGCACACCTGAACCAATTAAAGTATCATGAAAACCTGAAGCCTCTAATTGGCTCAGATGTGCCTGAGTAAGGCTGGAGCTAAAACCTCCAGGACAGGGGGTCCTTGAGGACTGAATTGAGGTGTGTGTGTGTGTGTGTGTGTGTGTGTGTGTGTGTGTGTGTGTGTGTGTGTGTGTGTGTGTGTGTGTGTGTGTGTGTGTGTGTGTGTGTGTGTGTGTGTGTGTGTGTGTGTGTGTGTGTGTGTGTGTGTGTGTGTGTGTGTGTGCGTGCGCCCCTTTCTCCCCTTGGGGCCGTGTAGTGTGTATGGAGCAGTGTGAGAGCGCAGCGGCTCTGCTGGAGTCGGTCAGGGAGCAGGAGGTGCAGTTTGAACAGCTGACCCGGGCGCTGGAGGAGGAGAGGAGGAGAGTGGGCCTCCCCGCCACCAGCCCCTCGGCCCTGGGTCACCCCCTCCCTCACACACAGGTAACGCCCCCAACCATCCCCGTCGAGAGTCTCTTGTAGGCGTCTGAAGTCTCCCATGCTGTGCCTCAACATCGCCTGGCTAATGCTGTTAACGCCTTCACTGCCT
This sequence comes from Hoplostethus atlanticus, assembly GCA_034670405.1. Classification (NCBI taxonomy): domain Eukaryota; kingdom Metazoa; phylum Chordata; class Actinopteri; order Trachichthyiformes; family Trachichthyidae; genus Hoplostethus; species Hoplostethus atlanticus. Next base: position 840,979 of record JAXDDX010000150.1, on the reverse strand, counting down.
CAGCGTCCCATCCAAAAATGCTTAGAGAGACACACACACACACACACACACACACACACACACACACACACACACACACACACACACACACACACAGAGAGAGCTGTGATGCATCACTCCTTCATCCAGTCCTCCTTCCAATTCACTTATCATTTTTCCCCTCATTACATCCATCCCTCTATCGCTCCATTCATCCATCATTCAGTCCTTGACTCGTCCAACCTCCTCTCCACCAGCGCTCAGCGGGCCTGTGTGTGTGTGTCTGAATGTGCATTTATGCATGTAGCCTCTTCCATCCATTTGTCTCTTGTACTTTTCAGCCCTCATCCGGATAGTTTGCGTAGTTTCACAGCTTTTAACATGACAGGAGATGCACATACCTTCACTGCCACTCACCGGATGCACGCGTGCACACACCAACTCACCAATACTATCTCAACATGCCTTTCATCATTTTTCTTTTGTCGCAGCATGTTGTGTCATGGAATGAGGTCATCTGTTGGGCATGCATTGCATCGCTCTGCATCCACCCTGTATCGTGAAGTAATGGATTTTCTTGTGAAATGCAAAGGATCATGTCATGAAAGCAATTAATTTGTACATTCATTTGTTACTACCTCTCTTGATGTGACTGCTCTGACACAATAGTCAAGTTTTCCTTTGCATGTTTGTTTCCGTTTTCTATATTGAATCCACCCACAATTTTGCATGTTGCATGACTAAATGATTGTATTTAAAGTTTTGCTTTTGTTATGCTTATGCAACATTATGTCAGTATTATAGCCTCTGTGCATTTGCTATGTAAATTAATCTGTCTATCCATCTAGAGGAATGCTAAATTAGTGAAATGAGTTAAAGATCAGCTTACCTGTCTGAGAGGTTTTAGTCTGCTGCCTTGTTTATAGCCAGGTTATATGGTTGGATAATGCCCGGCTGTCGCCTCCTTGTCTAGTTTTACAGACTCTACAAACAGTCTTGTGACCGTCACTGGATGGTAAGCTAGGCTGTCCCCTAGGGTATGCTCAGGTGACTGTTGACTTGGTGGAGGAGGAGAGTGAAGGCGGAGCTTGTCAGTGAGGCTCTCTGGTAATGTGAAGGGTCGGACATTGTTGCAGTGAGGGATTGACATGGTTAACTTGTGACTCTGCCTACTGATCTAACACTATGTACAGCTTAGCACGTTTACCAGTGCTTGGCATTGTGCATTGGCAGTGGAACATCTGTCCCTAAAATATTTTTCCTCCTCCGAGGGCGTCCTGACATGGAGATCTTATTTTTTTGTGTATTTGGATTCAGTTTGATGGGGCTTGTCATGGAAGTGATTTTTAAGATTTGCTCAGCACAAGGCAGCTGGATGATAAAGGCCAAGAGGCTGCAAAGAATCATCAATCAGTTAAATTTGGGAGTCATCATTCTCCTAACTCATTAGCATTTTGCCCTTGGGCCAACTGCCTATTTTATTTCTCCTTATCATGTAAATAACCTTACCCCCCCCTTGCTTTTTGAAAACCGCTCCAAAAGCATGGCAGAGTAGTCTGTAAATGTTTTGGTCCTCTAAGAAGAGCAGCTATTGGATATAGACAATACAGCCAATCTTCCTTTTTAAAACGAGTGTGAACAGCAGCTCTGCCCCCCTGTGGACATAATATGCAGTGTAGTAAGTCACACTGCTGCATATGTATATGTTTGATATGGCTCATATTGTTTTATTTGTACTACTTGTAGTGCCACCATCTTCCTGAAACAGTCACTGATGTGGCATGGTGGACTGGTTCCTGGAACATATTTGTGTGGTTCAGCTTGATGCTAGCGCTAATAATTGAGTCAGTCATATTATGTGAAGCAAGTGATAATTAACAGTGCCAAAGTTATACATACCCAAGTTATGGCGGTCATTATTATCTGACAGATTAGAGAGGAAGGAGGGAGTGAGGATGACTGGCTGTTTTCCAGAAAGTCCTTCCTCATGTGTGGCGATTCACATCCCATAAATATGCAGGGATGGTTTGATTGGCGCTGAACGTGCTTGAGCAGCAGTAATGTTATCTGGGGGGTAATGAGGAGAAAGACTAGACTGCAGGTCAGTGTCAGGTTTCAGTCAAATTGTTGGTGGCGTGTATAGACTTGATCATTTCAAATGTTATGTAAAGTCATGTTGTTGACAGTCCTGTCTCTTTCTCCCACCCCAGAACGGGCGCTTAGGGGATGCAGACATAGAACGACTGAAACTGACAGACGGATACATAAACGGGACACAGGTGTGTGTGTGTGTGTGAGTGTGTGTTTCATCGTGTGAACCTCATATGACTTTTTATAGGACTGCACAATTAATAGTAGATAATTGTATTTCTCTATTAATTGTGTAATTTGTGGAAGAAAGAGATCTTTGGGAAAACAAAGTGATGAGCTGAGTAGAAAATAATGGATCGGAGTGGAGAGTTAGTTGCTGCTACTTTGAGAAATACTGCACTGTCAATATTTCAATAAAATAATTTTGTTTTCTGACACAAAGACAAAATATCATGATTAATAATCGTGATTACAATAATTGGCAAACGAATCGGTACTATCATGTTAGACAAAATTATGCAGCCCTCCTTTGTTACTAATGTGTATGTTGACAAAGTGGCAGTGCTTTGTGTGATTAAAAATATGGCGTATGTTACAGTACAGGATGGTGGACCCTGCACATGGCGCTCTAGATGAGAGCTACACACCAGAGGACGACTCCCAGGAAGCACACTCAGTCTTCTCTGATGAGGGAACCACACGCCGGCCAGGCAATGGGGTAAGTATTTAGGGTACAACCACTCGACTGTCTCTGGGCACAAACATTATTTATTTTAATATATTTCCCCCATAATCTCCCTCAGATGAAGAAACCAGTTGCCTCACGCACAGTCCTGCCCACTGACTCTCTGTCCATGGACGGGAGCTTGTCGGTATCTGGCATGGGTGGGTACAGTGCCACATTCGACCGTACCTACAGGCAGGGCGGAGGAGGGGAATACCCCACTGCCACGGTGCCCAGAAACTACCACTACAGCCCTGCAGGGGGTTACGATGACTACCGGGGAGGCCCACCATCAGAGGCCTATACCAGCCTGAGCAGGGGCACACGCATGGACGACCGTTTCAGGTACCATGAGTAGGATTTCGACACACTGTGTCATCATCAGGATTTAGTTTTGTCTATATGTCCAGAAACATATTTAAGGGCAGTGCACTCCAATAAGCCATCCAGTAGTAGTCATGGGTTTTCTTCAGTCATACACCAAGCCAAAGACTAATTCCCTTTTCAGATCTCAGTTCAGCAGCAGCCATAATTTCTTGGGTCCTTAACCCTTCTCTTATCTATTGTCTCCTTTCTACCCTATGTCTATCTTCGCTTTCCTCTCCCAGGCAAGTAGATGGCTACAGGACTCTGGACTCGGGCTACCGGGCCCCAAGTCGTCAGCAGATCGACCCCTATGCAGCACAGCCCCAGGTGGGCCGGGGGATTAGGGGAATGGGCTCAGCCATGGAGATGCGTTATGGCCACGGCCACTACGGCATGGAGGATGACCAGCGTAGTCTGGGATATGATGACATGGACTATGGCATGGGGCCTCCACCCATGCACCCCGGGGGCTACGGTACCATGCCACGTCTGGGGCCCGGCCCTGGGGGCATGGACAGACGCAGACTGAGGTAAAATATACATGGTGGTAAAGCAACCTCTAACACACACACACTTTTTTCCAGTCTAGACAGAGCTAACTAATGAAATCAGCTGGTGGGTTTGACCTAGACAGAAATTACATTTATCTTCTTTTGAAACTCATTCAGTTACTAGTTTGGCGAGGCTAGTTTCACAAGTCAGGCTTAGTTAGACCTGTCCTAGACACAGACACTCATACCTGGACGTAAACATGGAGCTAACGGATGCATACCAGCATAGCTCCTACTAGAGACTTAAATATACAATAGCAAGTATGTCTATACATTTACCCCCATTTACAATCTGTAGAAGCTGTGAAGACACTTTGGATGGTGATATGGGAGGAGTTGACCCGTACGCCTGGGGTGTTCCCATAACGATGGAGAGAGGAAGCATGGCGTCATTGGACAGCACACTGAGGAAGGGCCCTCCCACTTCCTGGAGACAGCCAGAGCTGCCAGAGGTGATTGCCATGTTGAACTACCGTCTGGACCCTGTCAAGACTAATGCGGCCGCCTTCCTCCAGCATCTCACCTTCAAAAACGACAAGGTAAAGCACCCGTATACACACAAAGGTCACATTAAAACACAGGATATTACTGCTTCACGGAGTTGTTTTCCAGTCACTTTAAATTCAAATTTGTGACTATACTCTGTGTGTTTAGGTGAAGTCAGAGGTGCGTCGGCTGAAGGGCATCCCATCCTTGGTGTCCCTGCTGGACCACCCCAAGAAGGAGGTGCACCACTCGGCCTGCGGAGCGCTCAAGAACATCTCTTACGGACGAGACCCAGACAACAAGATTGCCATCAAGAACTGTGACGGAGTCCCAGCTCTGGTCAGGTTACTGAGGAAAACCCATGACCAGGACCTCACTGACACCATCACAGGTAATACTGCTCATATAGTGTTGGTACAGAACGGTCAAGGGCATCTACCTAGCTAACAGTACAAGCTAATACTAGGCAGTAGCATTTAATATAGATGCCTTTTGCTAGCAAGTTAATGTAACAATACTACAATCAGGCACCACCTAATTTCTGATTTAAATTTTATAATAAATATTTTGTATTTATTTCATCCCAGGAACATTGTGGAACCTCTCATCCCACGACTTGGTAAAGATGGAGATTGTGGACCACGCCCTGCATGCCCTGGCTGACGAGGTGATGGTGCCCCACTCTGGCTGGGAGCGAGGGAGCAATGGAGGAGAGGAAAGCTGCAAACCTCGCCACCTGGAGTGGGAGACCGCCCTGACCAACACTGCTGGCTGCCTTAGGTGTGATTGGTGGTTGGATAGAGGAATTCAGGAAGGGGAAGGAGAGACTTACTTTGAGCAGAGGAAGATGTGTGACGACGTGTTTAACTTCTCCCTCCCTCCAACAGAAATGTGAGTTCAGAACGCAGTGAGGCAAGACGAAAGCTTAGAGAATGCACAGGATTGGTGGATTCACTCATGTACATCGTCCAGTCGCAGATCAACCGCAAAGATGTGGATAATAAGGTAAATGCTCACCGCTCAGTCACGACTTATCGCATTGACGATACACATCTTGTGAGACCAGTGCACCTTTCTCTCTGTCCATCTCACTCGTTGACCCTCTGTGCTTGTCTTGTTTTCATCCCTCCCTTCAGTTGGTGGAGAACAGCGTCTGCCTGTTGAGGAATCTGTCCTATCAGGTTCACCGTGAGGTCCCCGGCTGTGAGCGCTACACAGAGGCCACGCCCCTCAACCAGGGCCCCGCCCCTGGCTCCAACAAGGGTGGCTGTTTCGGCTCTCGAAAGGGCAAAGGTTGGTGTCAGGCTGCCATCAGGGGTTCAGAGGTCGCTCTGTGTGTGTGATTTGCTACTCAAAGGTAGACTGTGGCTGGTGGGTTTGAGCTTGTTGGTGGCAGGAGCACCTGTTGCTGTTTTTCACACTCTACCCCCCTTTCCTTTTTCTTCTCTTTTCCCCCCTTTTTTCCTCCCACCCTGTCTTCCTTCCTCCTTCCTTTTTTCTTTCTGCTGTGTTTAGACGAGTGGTTTGCCAAAGGTAAGATTCTCCTCTTGGTCTTCTAGTGAAGTTTGCATCCTCTATTCAAACCCTTTTGAGCTATTGACCACTCACCATCTATCACCAACCGATACTAACACGGAATAATACTTCACTAGACAAATATGGATGTCTAATGTTGAATTCATGTCCAATGCACAGGCATGATCACCTGATGTCACGCAAATGAGGCTGCATGGTCACGCTGTCCTTACCACCGACTGCATGGTCACATTTCACATAACCTAGACACTGTACTGAGCTAGACGACTGAGGAGGTTTGAATGCACTCCTTAGACAACTTTTGTTTACGTCTTCAGCTCATCCTTTGCATTTCTCTCCTTCCTTCTCTTGCTGTTTGCAGGAAAGAAGGATGCAGACGACGGGAGTGCAGACCAAGTTGACATTCCAAAGAGGACAACACCTGCCAAAGGTATATGTGGCCCGCTTTGTCGCTTTTTGTATGACCCTGTACAGAGATATCATAGTTACAAGAGACATAATGGTCTCCCTCAACAAAGCCATTAATCATGGAGCAGTACTTTACAAATCTCCTCCTGTTATGTCCTGCTGCTTTCTGTGTCTTTAATCCCCACTGCTCCCCTGTCTAAATGAAGAGGGCTGCTGACTAACAGCGTTATCTGTAAAAGGAACAGTAGCTAATCATAAAATCTCAGTGATTTGTCCCATTTGAAAGGATAGCCTAATTCCTCTTTATATTTAGACATGCTAACCCACATATTTATCTGCTGTGAGATAAAAATGTCTGCTTGAGGATAATAAAAGTTCAACTACTACACTAGGATAGTCTCTTGGATTAGTCATTAGTTTTTTTTATTTTTTGTCTCGACGTTTGTTGTGACAAAGGTGTTGAAGTCTGTTAAACTCTAACTTGTGTGCCCTACCTCAGGTTATGAGCTGCTGTTCCAGCCGGAGGTGGTTCGTGTTTACACCTCCCTGCTGAGAGAGAGCCAGAACCCTTCGGTGCTGGAGGCTGCCGCCGGCGCCATCCAAAACCTGTGTGCCGGCCGATGGACTGTAAGTGTATTGCTTCGCTAGGACCCTTTAGGTCTCTTCTGTAGTTCTCTCCACCAGGAGTCGGTGTTCAGTAATGTTACCAGGAGAACTGAAGCAGAATGACCTCCTGTATTTTGGATCTGTTAGAGTAGAGTTTATTTTTATTTTATCTTATGAAGTTACTGGAAGGAAACTACTGTTGCTGCTAACCCAATAGCAATATTAGATAATGTTCTTTACTTCCTCTCTCCCTGCCTGCCCTCCAGTATGGTCGGTATATCCGGGCCACCGTGCGTTTGGAGAAAGGTCTCCCCATGATGGCAGAGCTGCTGGCCCATGGTAACGACCGCGTGGTTCGGGCCATGTCGGGAGCCCTGAGGAACCTCGCCATCGACAACCGCAACCGAGAACTGCTCGGTAAGATTGTGGTTTTGTGTGTATCTGTACTATAAAACTGTCCGTAATACTACATACTGAATATGAATATCTCTTTTGGTAGAGGTTGTTGAAGTTAATTGTATTATCTACAATATTGGGTGCACTTTGATACAACAATGTCATGGTAAACTTCTGCACTTTGGGGGCTTTTGGTTCCCACAGGTTATGTTTGAAAAACTAAATTTGACAGTAATGAAGACAATATAACTCAGATATATTTCATATTGTTTCCTGTGTAGGGAAGCATGCAGTGCCCCACCTAGTGGCCGACCTGCCAGGAGGCCAGAGCCAGTCTGGGCGCGTTCTGTCGGAGGAGACTGTGGTGTCTGTACTGAGCACGCTCACCGAGGTGCTAGGCAGCAGTATGGAGGCAGCAAAGACCCTCCGAGCCTCGCAGGGCATTGAGAGACTGGTGCTCATCAACAAGGACGGGTAAGTGTGTGTTTGAGGGTGCTTCTAATGTGTTCTTTGGGAGTAGAATATAAAGTAGAGATTCTCCCTGGGTGATCAGCTGTGTTGTCTTATGATCATAAAGTATTTAGCTATGTATACAGTATCCCCATACATCCCTGTATCTCAACAGTCCATGCAAACTATTAGTTGAAAAAACAAATATAAGTTCTGTTGTATCTTGTCGTCCAAATCATTTGAGTTTTGTGAAAACTCACAGCTAATACCTGAAGATTTCTTGTTGAAGTTACATTTTAACAATAATAACTTTATTATTTAGATACTTCTCAATATAGGAACGAGTTGATTGGGACAAAATTAATTTGCCAACCACACAATGATAGCACCCAGGTATAGAGGAGTGAAGTGTCTTGCTTTTACTGACTGGCCTGGCGTTTGCTCGTGAAGAATGGGGCGCCGCGGTGAAAGGTAGTCCATACACATGATCTCTCCATGTGTTCTCCAGTAAGCGTTCGGACCGCGAGGTGCGGGGGGCGGGCCAGGTGCTGCAGCTCGTTTGGGGTCACAAGGAGCTGCGCCGGCCACTTGAGAAAGATGGCTGGAAGAAGACTGACTTCATGGTCAACCCCAACATCGCCGCCACCAACGGCCCTAGCAGCCGAACCAACGGCACCTATGAAGACAGCACCCTGCCGCTGCTGGACAGAGGTGAGCGTATCAGAAATGGTTTATGGTTAAAAACATTCTTTTATATAATCCTTTTTCCTACATCTGGTAAAACAGACAGGACATTTAACAGAAGGCACACGTGGTAAAAGCTCTGTAAATCTATTAAAAATGCAAGTTGAGTTTGCAGAGGTGGTTCACACCCAATGATTTGCCGAGACAAATTACACTTATTTTACTCTGTTTTACTAATGACTGTTTTGTTTCATTATAGGGGAGAAGAGGGACATGATTCCACTAAATGACCTTGGCCCTGGTTAGTACATCCATAGATTATAACAACGTTGCTTTTTATTAAGGCAAATTGACTGGAAGCGTGATCTTAACCATAATACTTGGTCTCCTATCAATTGGTCTTGTCCTTTCTTCTAAGATGATTTTCCCCATTGCTTGAATTTTTCTCTCAGAAGCCTACTCTACACTGGACCAGAGGGAGAGGAGACACACTCTGGATGACACCACAGACACTTTACAGGTACATCTTTATATGCACTCACTCACATGTTGGACAGTTGACTGAACTGCACTAACCCTCTATCTCCCGCACCACTTTGAAAATTCCTCACTTTTATCTTTCCATTGACAACGTTTGAAACGTCACAATTATTGACAATTTTCTCTTCTCACTCACTGCCTCTGCCTTTCTCTGTCTCTCTCTGGTTGTCTCTCAGCGAGGGGTGTATGGGGGCAGAAAGGGCTCCCTGCCCCTTTTGGACTCCTACGATGGTTAGCCCTCCCCCCTCCCCTCTACCCCCTCTGCATGTAACAGCATGGTATGTCCAACTGACCTCTTAACCTGCATGGACTCTTATAACTTAAAACCCTCAGTGGAACCTGGTCTCTGTCTATCGTGGTGTAGTGAACACTGAGCTTTACTGATGCTGAAGTATACGATGCCCTAATGTGATGTGTACATGCTGGTATAGTCTGCTGCAAGGTCCTCCTTGTGGATTGTGATACAGCATATCACTGTAGAGATGAACCCCAGCATAATAGTGAAGTTTTGAACCCTCAGGATAATGATATTGTGTGTGCAGTAGTGTTGTCATGATACCAGATTTTGACCTTAATAATATTAAAAAAATATATTCGGTGTCTAATTGATACTATGAAACCACGGCAAACGAGAAAAACCATCAAGCAATGCCACAGAGCAACGGTCTGAGCTGCTTTGAGTTACTTGTGTTACCACACTTAACTTGGACAGCTTTGTACAGTTTTGATGTCTGTTGGCTGTCAGTCTTTGTCGGCTCTGCGAAATAAAGTGAGAAAGTGAAATTGTTCCATGTTTCGCTGCTGGCAACAGTTATGTCAACCAGTTTGGTGGATGGGAACTCGGTTCGAGATGTGGTGGATTTTGCGCTGACTGTTGCAGTCCACTTTCAAGAGACTGCAGCTCCCCGTTGCAGTCCTCCTCCTTTTAACTATTCCATTATGCACACTTACGCCCCCTGGAGGTGACGTTGAAATGTAATTTCTGCTTGCAGAACACATTTGGGTCAAAACATGTTTCTAAAATTCAATATTTAATTAAATCTTTTGCAAAGGTATTGAATTAGTATTGAAATTTCAGGTGTCGTGACAACGCTAGTGTGCCTCATGTCATACTTATACCACAAGTCAGTCTTGGTGCCATCTCCTTGTCTAAGCTCCCCGCGGTGTTTTCCTTTTGACTTCTTTGTGATTGACATATTGCACTCTCCTCTTCCAGAAAAACTGATAGTGTGCATCACCCAGAGTGGGCCTTCGCTGCCCTACCACTGCTACTGAGGAGAGAAGATCAGAGATGCACAGACTCGCTCTCTCTCTCTCCTTCTCGCCCCCTTCTCCCGCTCTCTCTCCTTCCATCGCAAGAAAAAGTGGATTAGAAGATGAGGGTCGACATCCAAAGAAAGTGATTGTGTTGCAATCTTAAGTGATACACAACACAACACACACACACACACACACACACACACAGATACATACACACACCTACTTTTTACAAATTCATTGTAGCATCAGAAATATATTCTGTTTTTTAAATTATATTTCTTCTCTAAAGGCAATCACCTTTGTTGACAATCATTTATTTTTCTGGTGTTGTCCTGCTTATTTCGTGATCGTCCTCATTTCAGTAACTTTTGTCATGGTAAACATGCTGCCAACACCTACATCCTGACATGAATTTGTATGTAGACTTCTCTGTAGGGTATATACTGTATATAGAAAGAGAATGGGATGACTGCATTTTCTTTTTTTTTTAGTTTCTGTTCCTTAATTTAAATCGTCCCTGTAGTGGGATTGGCGTGATGGGAGGTTGGGACAGGCCGATAGGATGCGGCCGCCCTGTAGATTCAGAATGTTTGTTTATATAGGAGTTATTTTCATGTCTCTCTAGAGTAATTTTTTTTTTTTGACTGGGGATGGGCACAGACACAGGTGCAAGCAGAGGCAGGTGTGTGTATATTTGTCATACAATAAACCTGTGGGCGTGTATGAGGGAGAAAAAACGAATATGGACCTTGGAATGAATGTGTGTGTGTGTGCACATGATTGTGTGGACCGGACCCATAAGACCACACATTGTTTATTTTCAGCAGCTCATATTGTGTCTTTTTTATTTTATTTTTTCCTGTGAAAAAGCAGTTTTTCCTTTTTCATTTGTTACTTATTATCCAACTGCCTCTAATGTTTGATTGGACCTTAATTTCCAACTTGCTCCCCCCCCCCCCAAGTGAAAGAAATGACATTCAAGCTTCTGTTTTCATGCTCCTATATCTGGAAATGTGTTTTGTTTTGTTTTTTAAGTTTGTTTTTTTTAAGTTACAAGACACTCCCGTGAGTGGATATGGACAGTGACCACACACCAAACCTGATGCTAAAATGTGAGTGCGGCTACTCTGGGAAATACACTACTAAACCACTAATTCCAACACGCTCCCTGACTCTACTGTAATGAACACTACAGACGCAGCCTACACAAGAGTTTGGTCTTCAGGCGGTGACGGACGCTTCAGAAAGGACTCTGTACCCTGTGGAAATGTCATCACCTCTTTACTCCCGATTTCTATAACCATTCCTGAAACAGTATTGTTGGTTTAAAAAAATAAGAAAATAAATCATCACTGTTTTACTGCAATGTAGCCTGTCACGTGTCCATTGGGATTTGTTGTGCAGTTTTACAAAAAAAGGACACTTAAATTTGGGAGATTTCTTCACTCAGAGGAGACTCGAGTTTAGACAGACAGGGAGAGATACTGATAGACTTAGGAGTCTAGGGAAGGGGAACAAAAAGCACATTTTGATATATAAGATCCATTTGTTTTTCTTAGTACTTTTAATTTTTCACTTTTGTCTGGTTTGTTTGTTCCTTGTTTTGGGCTTGGTATGTGGGTGAGAGGATAATGCAATCTGTTCTGCTTTTTTTATTTTTTATTTTTTTAGTCAGTTTTACCGCTAACTTGTTTTAATGGCAAAAGAGAACAGTCATCTTTGTTTTTTATTCTTCACACACAGTATAGCTGTAATATTGCCTATCCATGTACGATTATGATGTACCATTCATACCTGCCTTGGCTCTGAAAAGTTGCTTTTTTTTTTTTTTTTTTTCAGTAAAAGTATGTAACTGGCAATACTGTTTTTATAAATAAAGAGCTTTTCTTAGACGAGATTTGACAATGTGGCTCTGAATGTGTGTACAGGCTGTGGTTCACTCTGTGTGTGTGTGGGACGACTGCTGTGTCAACAGGATAAACATATCTAATAAAAGGGGTTCAGTCTGTCCATTTGAGTAATTTGATCCACCTCTCCTTCAAACAACTGGCGTACTTGACACCTTGATAAACCTTCACTCCCTAACGTGTTGAGCTTTTGTGATGCACTTATTCTGAAGGCTTGGTCCTCTGTGTCACCAGACCACAGCTCATGCCAAACATTTGGCTCCCAACTGTCAACCCTACTGAACTTGCTGTCATGCCTTCGTTAAGCCTCTCTACTGGCAAACCCGACCCGCATCGGAATACGGTTAAAGACTCGAGTGTTGACGCGCTCAGCTTCTTGACTATCGGCTCTATTTACCAGTTCTGACACACGCGATGATACCAGATGATATACCTGGTATGTGGATGTATATGTGGGAAAGGAAGAGCATGCATGTTAGTGTTTACTATGGTGTGTAAGGTGTTTGGTGAGCGTCTCTGTGGGTGCCCTGTCAGTATCCCATACATCTCCCCGCTTCAGACTATGCAACCGAATGCAGCTGCTAGATCACGAGCACTTTGCGAGTCTGTGCCCAAGTGTGAAGGTGTGATTTTATTACGAAAGAATGATCTGCATGTGTGTATCGGATCATGTGTCAGAAGTCACAACATCATTTCGCTGATGGGTAACTTTGAACGTTCATAACGCTGTAAATTTAGATGTAGGGACAAACTGATTGCACTAAGAAACTAGAGGATGGACACCAACACTTTGCCTGACAATATGCTACAAAATATGTGATTCAGAAGAGACAAACTATCACAGCCACACTAAACATTAGGCCAGAAATGACATACTAGACACTTAAATACAACTTAAATACACAGTTGATCACGCACAAGCTTTTCCTATAGCTGTCACTGACACAATCGTAAACATCTTTGGCATTGGGCAGCACCAGGTCATCCATGTTGTGCTTAGAGTTTTAATAAGAGGAGTAAACTAGTAAACTAGACAGAAACACAAAGAGATTTGTCCTCAAGCTGCTGAAGAGGAGAATGGGTGTGTATGAGAAACAAGTGTGTGTGTGTGTGTGTGTGTGTGTGTGTGTGTGTGTGAGAGAGAGAGAGAGAGAGAGAGTGTGTGTGTAATGTTAGTAATTAGTAATTTGAGACCACCCAATGCAGCAGATTCTTCCTCCCTGTGCTCTCCCTCTCTCCTGTCACTTGGTACCACGTCTATTTAGGGCTCCCTCACTCGCCTTCATATCCCTCTCTCTCTCTCGAGCTCAGACGGGATCGGCCTCATTTAACTCCTGGGCACACTAGATCTGAGGAAACGTCGGCAGGAAGGAATTTAACCTGCCCAGGGATGCGTGTTTGTTGTGAAGAATTGAGCGCTCCGGCTTTCTGCCCCGGTCTGTTGACATGTGGTACAAGGTAGACATGACAGAGACTAGTTTGTCCTTACGATCCTGGAAGCTAGTTCTGTTTCTGGAGGAAAGAGAGTGAAAAACAGAGTACAAGAACAAAAGTAAGTCCTCTGTGCTGCCCTGTTCTCCGTGATGGATTCCCTCAGCCGTCCTGCTCAGTTGTCTTCAAACTCCGAGGATGATTCCCCCTCTGCTACTCCGCTCCCCGGCTCCTTCCGCCGCACCACCCACACAGGGAAGCACGGCGGGCTCACCGGGCTGGGCTATGGGCTCTGGGTGGCCTGGCACCACCTGCGGCCCTTCATCCCCTTCTTTCTGATCAGCTGTCTGGTTGTGGCCCTCATCTACCTGCTGCAGACGATCGTCTACGGGGGGCCCTTCACAGACCCGCTCTTCTTCGCCAAGTTCAACGAGCGCTGGCCCAGGCCCAACCCGGACCGCCAGGCCTCTCCATCACCTACCCAGCTGTTTAGCCCAATCCTGTCGTCCTTTGACCTTGACACAGAGAATGGAACGATTTGAACTGTGTGATTACAGAGTGGATATCCATTCTGCGTCAAACAGGCTCCATCTGACTGGTTTCCTTTTTCCCTGTGGAACTGAGAGCCAGGGACTCCCAGGGGGTTACGCCAGGTCTGGATGCTACTAAAAAGGAACTGACTGATACTTGACTGTGAATGTGAACCGTTTCCTTTGGGTTGTGTTGATTGGTTATATAATTGTGTCCCTTACCTGTCCCATTTAAAAGACCACAGGGCTAGTTATAGGCTACAGGTTGGCAAACCACAATAACATGTGAGACTGGGCCAAGACTATAATAAGATTTTTGACAATGCTCTAATTTCATAATCTAGTTTGCTTCTAGTGCTTTTTTGGGACAGTTTTATCCAGCTAGCTTGTTTTTGAGATATTTAGAGGTAGTCTGTAATTTCATAAGCTAAATTATCCACATTGAAGTAAATAACCCTGAAGGTTGTGGAAAAACAAATAAGTAAAATTTGTACTAACCTGTAGAGTGCCAACGAGAACATAAGTTTAGAAAGTAAACAACTCAATAGTAAATATTTTTCAGGATTTCGTTTCCAAATGTACTATTGTTCAGGATAAGAAAAATTTTCTGAATGACGAATGATGTTTTGCAAAATGAGTTGAATGAATTGAATGAATTTGAAGACTAAGTCATGGACCCTGATTGGCTGACAACACCAGCTCCTCTAATTCCAATGAGCTAAACCTGCTTATGAGTTGCAGTTAAAATGCTGAAAACTGGCCTGATTGGATAGAATTCAGTATTTCTTTAGTGAGGGGAGCCAATCAGGACCAAGTCCAGTTGTGATGCGTTCACTGGAAATTGGTCTGACACTGCCTGTAAAAAAGGATGGATTTTTGAAAATGCAACTACTGTCTTCATTAAACATCATTGGTCATATATGTATATAGATAGAGGACATTTTGAATTCCTATAATAACTTTTAATAAAAATTAAATAAGCAAATAAATAAGACTGCTTTTTGCCTCCACTTCCACTTCTGTCCCATGTATAACGCTGCTACTAGCATACCGCTGTCTTAAATCAGAGTATTAATGAATAGTCAGCTAGCAGGATAGCTAACTACTGCATACAACAGCTAATTACTTGCTAACACCATCATTACACTGTTAGGCTAAATCAAATAAGCCTCTAACAGCATGTAAACTTCTTACTTGGTACATTTTGATATCAATGAAAAACATGGGGGTGCGTAGTACATACTATTATTATAGGGATCTTGTCTTTCCAATACTAGTAAACTACTATTGCTCAGTCAAAATAGGAAGGAGCTGGTGGGTAGACTGCTCTATCTTTGGGCGGGACAAGTAATGTTAGCTTGCTAGCCTATCCCATCACATCCAAATAGCGGTAGCCACTTAGCTTGCTAGCTTGCTACGTTTGCCATACATATGCTCATGGTTTTATTTGGGTAAAATAAAATGTAAACAAACTGAAAATGTACTTAGATGCTTGTTCAAAACCCACCCGGTGAAATGCCCACAAATGCCGACTTTTGATTGAGGGAAGCGATGCAATGCGAAGTGATCGCAATTGGCCTGTATATACTGTTCCCAAGCCAGTCCTCAAGTACCCTCTTGTCATGCAGGTTAGCTCCAGCTCTACTCAGGCGCACCTCAACCAATTAGAGGATTCACGTTTTCATGATACCTTAATTGGTTCAGGTGCAACAGCATTATACAGCATTGGTTCTGAATGTGAAAGTGACAATTTGATATTAACCACTAGATGGCAGTAAAAGCTTGGAAGCGTATAAAATGTGCAGGGTTACACATGTAGCCCCGCCCATGGCTTGTAGCCACGCCCCTTCCTGCATCCAGGGGTACCTCGATGACCACGTTGACCTGTGAATGACACGGGAGTGCCCAGAAACAACACGTCAAATGGAAACCGGAATGGGGAGACGCTACCCGTTAATGTTCAATTTGCAGAATAAAACATATTTTAAATTGCATTTTCTCGGCACCTGCAAGTCTGTTTTTGTTTGATTTTATTTTTTGACGAGGGAACGGATTTCTAGAGAGTTGCAAACGGTGAGTGACGGTGTCCGTCACCTGTCGGAACCATGTCCGTCTGGAGAGTCAAGCACTCACAACAGATCACTGGGAAACACACGTTGTACAATTGCTGAGTGATGCTCATGACATGTTAACTAATCTGTGGTCTGTCATGAGTAGCCTGCACCTTCAGTCAGTATTGCGCCTCTTCAACTCGAAAAGGCTAACCATACCTGTTGGCCGGCTAGTTCACAGCAGTGATGCTAACCTACTACTTAGTTTTCATGTCAAGGAGCCCCGATTTGATTTAGTAGTGAGTTTACACTGTAGGTTGTAGGATAATGATTTTAGTCATTTTTAGATTTTGTTCTCTCAGTTGGATACCTTATAATAAACGAAGTAATGACCCCCTGGGACCCTGTCAAGGACCCCTAGAGTTCTCTGGCCCCCACTTTGACATCCACTGCTCCAAAGAATTACACACTACACCACTAGCTGTTAAAACTGCTCACTTATGTATGGTTTGTTTAACCATTTGGTTTCCCTTGGATTCAATTCAACAGGCCCCAAACTAAACATTTATTACTTATAAAAGCGAGATGCTTTCCTGCAGAATTTAACAAGCTTGTGGGAATGGATATTTTCCTTCAACTCCAAATGCAAATTCTCATCACTCTGTTTCAACATCCCACCAACCTTTTTATTCATCCGCCCTACTGGCCCCTCGCCCATACCAGTCTCCTCCTCTGCTCCTCTTAAGTGGATGGAGAGATGTGGCGCTACCGAAGACCTGGGTTCGAAACCCTCCTCCTGGCTGAGTTGCAGAGACAGCAGCAGTGCAGCCAGCTCTGTGACACTGTGCTTCGGGCAGGAGGTATGGATGAACACACACACACACACACACACACACACACACACACACACACAGTTTGTTCTTTTGCTGAATTCATTCTTGTTATTATTACTCTGTGTCTGTGTTACGCTCTTTATTACACACATGTAAATTCTTTGCACATATTGTAGTTTCACATAGTTTTGGAAACATTATCATCATTCACATCACCTATCCCGTCCCGTCCTGTAGGTGTATCAGTGCCAGCACATAGTTGTGTCCTCTCTACTCTCAGCCCCCAGCTCTCCTGCACTCTGTCCTCCAGCCCTTCACCCCCAACTGGACAGACCCAGTTAGTGGAGTTTCACACGGTTGGGGCCGGCACCCTGCTCCAGCTGGTGGGACTACTGTACTCTGGAGAGATGGTGGGAGAGGGAGAGAAGCAGAGGCAAGAGGCTATCTCTGCCGCAGCCAAGCTGGGCATCCACGGGCTGGTGGAGGTCAGAAAAGGGGATGGTAAGGATGGAAGGGTGGAAGGAAGCCAGCAAAGAGAAGTAGGCATACAGACAGAGCCACTGATGTGTGAGGGGAATGGGGTGGGCAAATGGAGGAGAGAGGTGAGAGATGGGGGCACTCTCCTGTGGAAAGAGACACCGTCGAATGGTGAAAGGGACACATGGATGGAAATGGGAGAGGTGGAGACAAGCGCCGCTCACCCTCCTCTCCCAGCGATCTCCTTTCAGACCGTTGATATGGCTGCTATTCAGAGCTCAGGAGAGCCAGACCTCCACCTCCCCCCTCACATCCCCTATGTTCCTCTCTCTCTCCTCCATCCAGCAGATGGAAGCCAGGCCTTAGCACACTACCCTCCCTCCGCCGTTCTCATGGCCCCTACTGAGGAATCCTGTGCAGCTGAACACACACCCATCTTTGTCCTCTCCCAGTCCTACTCCTCTGGCATCCCTCCACCCCTCCCTTCCAGCCATGTATCTGCAGCAGTTTCTAGCCAAGTGACCCAAGACCCACCCCTGTTTGCCACTGACCCTCAGAGCTGGTGGGCGGGGCCTCAAGGAGCAGGTAGAGAGGTTGTGGCAGCGGAGGGAGAGGACGGGGAGGGGTTTGAACAGTTTATGGGCAACATTCCAGGATTCATCAGCTACTTCCTGAACCCAGGGCAAGAGGAGGGCTACTGTGGGAGGCGCACAGGGAGAAGACGGGGTGGGAGAGTAGGAGGGGCCAAGAGGGCTGGGACGGGAGAGAGAAGAGGCAGGAGACCCCGAGCAAGGACAAGAGGGAGGGGAAGGGGAGCAGCGCAGATAGCAGATGTGGAGGATGTGGTGGTAAGTAGGCCTCAGGAGGACTGGCTGCAGAGGTTGGGGGTACAGGCCTCCAGGACGGGTGAGGGGGGAGGAGCCGCAGGCAGGAAGTTATACCTGAAGACCAGAGAGCTGCTGCAGCCACTCAAGATCTGTCTGAAGAGAAGGGGGCGTGGCGAAGTGTGGGAGATCAGCCAAAGCGGAGAAGCGCTGCTGCATGGGGAGAGGGGAGAAGGTAACGTGCAGCGTGGTAGGAAGAGGAGCGCAACGCCACAACTCACCCAGGTGAGGGATACTCTCTCACTGCTCTCTCGTCTCTCTCTCTCTCAGCATTGGCAGATCAGCACGTGAGGAGCTGAGAAGGCTATTTTGGTTTTTCAAATTGAATGGGAAAACGAGATTACATCTGTGAACTGCACTTAAATCATGGGAAAA
Organism: Hoplostethus atlanticus; assembly: GCA_034670405.1. Lineage (NCBI taxonomy): Eukaryota > Metazoa > Chordata > Actinopteri > Trachichthyiformes > Trachichthyidae > Hoplostethus > Hoplostethus atlanticus. The sequence continues at coordinate 822,414 of JAXDDX010000150.1, read as the reverse complement.
AAGGGGTTGGAGCAGCTTCACTTGCACGGTGTAAAATCAAAATCTCTCAATAAAAAATAGGGGAAAAAAAGAAAAGAAAAAAACAAAAAATGAGGTCAGTCCATTTTGTGGATCTCTGTACTGAGAAATTGCCCCTCACAGATTTTATCCTGGTCAGCAGCAGCTGTAGCCAACCTCAAAAATCATTACATTACATTACAGTCATTTAGCAGACGCTTTTATCCAAAGTGACTTACAATAAGTGCATTCAACATAGGTAGGCATGAGAACTACTAGTGCATCTCCTTCCTAAACAAGCATCTAAGAGCATAACCAGAGCTAAAGTAGAAGTGCAATAAGCTATAATAATATATATATATATATATTGTTTTATATATATATAAACATAACAAATAAGCACAAAATCCCAACATCATGAAATAAGAGATGACCCCAAATGTTTGACAAATCACATAATCCATGCATAATATGTGAGTTATTTAGCACAGTGATGTGCAGCTATGAACAGTTAGTCAAAATAATGAGAAATAATATTTGTGCTGTAGTGGGATTTTAATTTCAATTCACAGCAAAATGACAACCTGAATAGCCTCATAATTTCAGTTTCTGAAAGTCCCTGAAAGTAAATTGCTATAACCATATCACATTAAAATCATATCACAAAAACTATTTCCACAATTTCCCTCCGTTCCAGGATGGTGTCCCTGTCAGCAAGAGTCAGAGGGGTAGCGTCGAATCAGTTTTCTTCTCTTCTTCGCCCATGCGACTCTACAGCATTCAGACGCCTGACCCCAGCGCTTCCACAGAGCCATATGTGGCCCCAGCACCGGCTCTGCCCCCCCCACCCCAGGAGGACCAGACTGAGCAGATTGAACGTCTACTGGAGGAGGTCATGATGGGCCTGGACATCTTACCCAACAACAGCGCTCTGCATCCTCATCCTCCAACTCACCCAACCAGTGGCACCAGTTGTACCTATCCCTCCTCTGGCCACGCTGTCGTCCAACAAGATCAGCTGCAACAATGCCTTACCACTGGTCTCCAGGAAGCAGCTTCAGGTCTCCGTGGCTCCACAGAGACTGTTGCTGTGGCGGCAGAGGTTGTCGGTTCCCTCTCCTGTAAAGGGTGAGGTGCCCGTTCTGCAGCAGCCGCAGGGAGAGGGAGAGCTGAGCAACATACTGGACCACTTCCTCAGGTCCTTTGAGCAGCTGGTTCCCAACTGTAGTGCCGGAGCAGAGGTAGAGATGGATGGCCAGAGCTACACACAGGCTAGCCTGCCGCAGCCTGACATCACGCTCAGGGATTACAGCCAAACCCAGATCCACACCAGCTCAGCCACACACTGCACACACACCAGCAGTGCAGTACAGGAAACCCCTCATCTAGAGCACACACACTCTCCCCACCCTCCACAGACTATCACACCTCCTGCACACACACCATACCCAGCCGTATACACTCCACCTCCACCTTTTCTTTCGCCTCTAACAAACACGGCAGAGCCCCCTCTAGCACTGCCTCCCGTCAGTACTGTTCTGCCCCACAACCGTGATGTGGTTATAAAAGAGAGGGAGGAGAAAGAGGTGACAAGAAGGCAAAGGAGAGAGAGAACAGACAGTCAAATGAAAGCATCATTTGTCAGACTCACTGCGCTGCTAGAGGGAGAAATAGTGCGCCCCGAAACCCCAGCAAGCCATTCGCAGCCATGCACGGACTCAACTCCTTGTGCTGTTACTGCCGTTGTTTCTAGTTCTCTTCCAGCTACTTCTAACCACAAACAGCCCAAAGCACCTAAGAAAGTCAGAGGACCAGGCAGACCGCAGGGCAAGAGAAAAAAATCACAAACACCAAAACGGATAAGGGCGAGGAAGCCTGCGTGCACGAGCGACACAAAGACCAAAAGTGAGTGTGAGCGAGGAGGCATGGTCGCACAGCAGCTACAGCAGGTGTCTGTGGTGACACTGGAGAGGACTGACCCACTGCCAGGGGAGGAGACGGACACTACACGCCAGGGATTCAGGTGTCAGAGTCTGGAAGTCAAGGTGCGAAACCGATCTACCTACTCTCCAATGATGCATCTGCCGTTGTCTACTGTCTGCTTTGTAATAATTTGTCTTGGTTGTGTGTTCATCAGAGTCCCACAGAGTCTCAGGCGCAGAAGGCAAAGACCAACCCATCGTTAATGAAAGGCCCACCTGATAAAAAACATCCAACAGAGTGGACCAGGAAGAGCTACCCAATCAGGAGTAGGTTCAGGGAAGAGAATATCATGGTGAGTGTCGACCTTTTTCACAGCTGGATCAAAGTGTGTTCAAACATCTGTTCTCTAAAATAAATATGTGTTTAATTACGGCTAACTTTTGTCTCACAGCAGAGCATACCGCTTGTTGAACCACTTTCTGGGAATCGTCAACGACCAGCCGGCACTCAAGTGGTCAAAAGGTCACCTTGCCCAGCCCATGAGGATGGAAGAGAATGACTTGACAGGAGATGGCAGAGACAAGCTGAAGAAGAGACTAGGCCCGCCCTGGAACAAGACGCTACTGCTGTGTTTATCTAAGCGTGAGAATTCAGCATCCCCATCTCAGCCACAAGATGTGGAGCATTGTGGCATGGACAAACAACTGGACAAAAACAGAGATAGACATGAAGAAGAACTGGCTGAAGCATGCAGGCCAGCCAGGTGGGGAGAGAAGAGACGGATCATGCCAGCGGAGGAGAGAAATGATGCCCATGTGGCCAAGAGGGTTTGCCTTGAGCAAGTGGCACCGTCAACCTCTGAGCCGTGCACACCCAGCTCTGAATCAGCACCCTCTGTCTCTGAACCCCAGGATAGCACCCAGGACGTCAGGGGGGAGGCTGCGGAGGAGGCGACAGTAACCGTGGACACAGGGGAAGAAGTTGATGCGGAGATCATCTCACTCCCGGGCAGTGAAAATGACCTCCTGCAGACGCTGGTCAGTGAAGGAGATATTTTGCAAGGGGGGGCAAAAGAAGAAGAAGAAGAAACGTGGAACAAAATCAAGCTGGAAGAGACAGATGAGAATGGGGAGAGGAGGGAGAGTTTGACGGATGAAGAGATGGAGAGGAGCAGCGAGGAGGTGATTGTTGTAGATGATGACTCTGATGGGAGCATCGGCGTGGTGGACAGTGATGCCGATTTCAGAGAAGAAGTAAAAAAGGACCAGCGCCACCAGAACCTGCCAAACGGAGAGAGGAAGACCGCAGCACTGTCCCATGTTGGTAGAGCGAAGCCGCCCGTGTCACCGCCTTCACACTCAGCCGTAGAGGTCAATCCGGGGTCGACGGGAAGCTCGGAGGAGGAAGTGGATGTGATCGGAGGGTCCAGCCCTTTACCTGAACCTCTGCCCATCAGCTGGACTGAGGTGTTCAAATCTGAAGAAGAGGATGAGGAGAGAGGAGATCGACATTATTGGAGGAGAGATGGACTAGGCTCCGTCAACCGGCATCCTGTCTTCTCTGCTGAGTCAGGGGTTACCTGTCTTCCTCTGCAGGAGCTACGGACCAGTTTCAAATGATATAGACCTGAAAAGAAAAAGATGCATCATTCTGCACGAAGAAGCAAATCAAGGACTGATGTGCAGCTGTTGAGTTTAGTATATACAACAGGTTTCAAACAGAGGTGAAACGGTTATTCTTCATTTGTCCCAGATTGTTGCTAACTGTAAAGTTTTTGCTGCTTCTGTTATGTAAAGAACTGTTAAGTTATTACTGTTAAGTTCAGTAATGTGTGACTGTGAAGCAAATGCGTTTAGCTTCGACCTCACGCTTTGTTTTAACTGGCGAGTATCGAAAACAACACCAGCCCATCAGCCGGAGACGAGTTATGGTTGTGTACTATGACTGGAAGCAAGAGTTGTCATTAGTTGTAAATATGTGACTCAGATGTTGTCAGCCTCTGTTCTGACGCAGCTTTTCTGAATGTTCCACTCTTGAAATCTTTTATGTCGTCTGCCTTTTTTTTACTGTCAAGTTACGTTGTGGTGTTTCTTACTGTTCTCTGTAGCACTTTTCAGTTTAAGTATCAGGTTTCTAGATAAATGATTTTCCTACCACTTCTTTGACTCAGTCTTATTTTATTTTCACCATTAACAATTTCATCTAAATTAAATGTACTGTAAATGTGGTTTTGCAGTACTAAACAGTCTGGATCAAGCGCTGACATACTGTGTGTTTTCCTCACTTCATCAGCAAGACTGAAACAAATTTACTGATAGAAATATACGTGAGAAAATTATTGGTCAACGTGAAATACATTGCTAAACTGAATCCCTGAATCAAAATATGAAACATGGCAGTCTAATTTGTTGTTGAATTGCTTTTAAAGGCATTAACAGGAGTCAACTGGGAGAAGGGCTCCAAGTTGTGCTTGTGACCAAAACCAACCACAAAATGTGCTTCTGTAAAACTCTACAAACACAAAGCAAGTAAATGTAGTGTATATTCTTTATTCATCCATGCTTTTCCTAACATTGAAGGGGACCTGTGCTCCCTGTCTCGCCCTAAATCTATGCTCACAATTTAGCTTCCAGATTAGATTTCAGTTGTAACTTTCCTCTGTTCAAGTTTAACTTAATTTAGTTTGGCAGACAGATCTTTTTATCACATCAACCATGTGACCACAATACAATTTTAGGATTTATAAACACATTTTAAGGGTTGTTGTTGTTGTTCTCATTCATTTAGACAAGAGGAATTCAGAGGAAAGAAAAACAGAAATTACCAGCCATGCTCAGGCTCTATACACTTTTTGACTTCAGTGATTACACGCAGCACACCTATAAATAATAGAACAAGAGGCTGTGAAGTGAACATGAGTTTATTAGTTATCAACCTGTGGATCAACCTCCCACACACAGCAACAAAACACATCTGAGCTGCACCACAACACAGTCTCAGCCACGCTGCCTGCTGCACCGATGAGAGCCAGTGCAACTGGGGAGGCTTTCTTGGATGTGGCGGCCATTTTGGAGCTACCACTCCCCTCCGATTGGCTCCAGCACTGTTAGGGGCAGCACTATTCCCAGCCCAGCTTAGGTGAGAGTACAGCGCAGGTGTGTGTGTGTGTGTGTGTGTGTGTGTGTGTATGTGTGTGTGTGTGTGTGTGTGTGTGTGTATGTGTGTATAGGTGCTTCTAACCAAGTAAAAAGACACTGTGTTAACATCTGAGTGTCATGTCGGCAGGTGTGTGTGCATGAGTGTGTGTTTCCCTGTGCTTTAACAGTGCGATATTGTCTCTTATCACACTTTCGGAGCGGCTGTAAGTCAGTAGTGGTAGTAGTGCGGCTGTTGCTGCTCAGGTCGGGGGAGGAGGAGGAGGAGGAGGAAAAGTTGAGGAGAGAGTAAAGAGAGAGAGAGAGAGGATGAGGTTGTGAGTAGTAGGAAGGGGGAGTCCAGGGGAGTTGCTGTCCGTGGGCCGTGGTTCTCACCGGGGCCTCAGTCTCAGCCTTTCCTCCTCTCAGTGCTGGATGCGCCTAATGGACTGGATCTGGGGGGTCTGGCAGTGGGAGCCCCAGTTCCTCCAGTGCTGGTAGTCTCCACTGTGTCTCTCACACTCCATGATGTACTGCTGGCCCCTGTAGCCAGGGTACTGGTAGCACACAAAGCTGTGGGAAGGACGGGGATTAGTGTGATGGATTATGGATTTGTTATGTGTTTAGAGCTTTTGGTGTTTGGTATATTTGTCTATTACATCCATGCCAATGAAAGATAATAGTGATACACGTTTTTTTGGTAAATTTCTCAATCTAATGTGTAGATTAGATTAGATTCAATTGTTATGATCCCTGTAGGGATATTGTGTCATGGCAGCAGCAGAGAATAGGATAAGATAAATAGAGTACTGAGAATAATACAACAGATAAATGAAGATAAAACGTTGACGCGGAGGTACAGGTGTGCATCACTAGCTATACACATCAGGTGTACAGATGGAACAGTGACTTACGCGCCACACTGCACGTGCATGGAGCCAACTTCAGGCATCATCCAGCCCATGGCCTGCAGAGAGGGGTAGTCGTCACACAGCTCCACGCTGCGGCCCATGAAGTTCTCCTTCTCAAAGATCATCATACGACTGCTCTGGTGGGACTGGAGGACAGAGAGAGAGCGGTGGAACGTTAGAGGCATCGACAACCAGACGCAAACAAGCACTAATATCTCTTATTCCTGAGGGGATCCAGTAGGTGAACCCGTTTCGGGCACCCTCTCGCTCTGACAACCACAAAGATGTCGGGGATGTACTCACGGCACAGTAGATGGGGCGCAGGGACATGAGGCGCTCCACGTGGTAGGAGAGGGAGCCGCTGTAGGCGTCCCAGTGGGGGTACTCACCCCTCTCCAGGATGAACTGCTGGCCCTGGAAGTCATGGTGCTCGAAACCCACCCAGCTTCACAGAGGGAGGAGAGGGAGGGGAGGGAGGGGAGAAAGAGGGAGATGGATGCCCAGTGTGTTTACATGTTGATCCACAGACATCACTTTATATCCATTTGAAAATAAATGATGGTGCTCTTTGAAGTATAGCAGTATAGGTCCTTGTTTGACAAAACGATATTGAACGAGATATTGAATGATGAAGCTCAAAATGGGATGCATAGCGTTTGCAGAAATGAACAGATCATTTTTACTAAACTTAAAAACTAATTACATGAAAAACCATGCAGGTACCATTTAGTCACTGTGTCCTTATGAACAAAAGCAGCTTGTTTGTGACCATGAGACTTACGATCCACTCTCCACCCTGATGGAGCGGATGTTGTCCAGGCCACACTCCTGGATGTTGCAGCACTCAGAGGTAAACTCCTGGCACTTGCCCTGGAAATGCTCCTGCTCAAACACAGTCACCTAGAGGCAGAGCAGAATAAGAATTCAAAGAAATGAAAGAGGGAGCAGGGAAATTGTTCATCCTTCTTCATCAAGCAGGGATACCCAGGTTATATAAACACATAACCGTGGTGGAAATGTTCTCTAATGGCCCTGTCCAGTTTGAGAACCACGTATATTTACAATACGGGGAGTGTGTGCGTTCCCGTGTGGACAGTCAGGTGTGGGGGCGTTTACCTTGTAGAAAGGAGCCATGCCCATCCCTGAGTTGAACATTGACTGCATCATTGGGGACCTTGTAGTTCTGTACATCTTTACACTTGAGGTGGCAAGTGAGGAAGGAGGAAACGGGGTATGGAAGGATGCAGGGGAGGAAACAGTATAGGAGAAGAGAGAAAATATCTGTTAAAGCCACTATATGTAAACAACTCAGCAGTGTCAATCACTTCAAAAGTCATATGCTAACCTATGTTGCATGATGTGTTCAATGTTAGTAATGGTCCAGTACCAGCTGTAAGATGAACTTCACATGAACCTCAAAATATCATCTATCATTAATGGAGCCATAATATTTAGGCCAAATTCAATAAATCTGCCATGAAATAAAACGGAGTGGGGGCTGGTCTAAGAGCAGTTAATTTATTGGTAAAATCAATGTTGCTTTTCAATCGTTTGCGTAAAAGCTCCTTGAATAAGTCCAGTAATTTGTGACTATGTGACCGGTGTTAAGTGCACAGAGTGGGAGCCTTACCTAGATTGGCACCTATTGGAAGAGCTCGAGAGTGGTACGCGCCTACCTCCTGTCTCGCGTGGAGCTTTGAGAGAACCTGGCGCTTCAGTTTTATACCGATGGCCGGGAGAGCGCGCCTGCCGGGCGCGTCCACGGCGTGACTCCGTGGAGCGCGCACGGCACTAGCTCGGTCCATTTGCCACACTGGCAGCAAAGCGCGCTCCCGGTGTTCTTGCACGGTCGCTGTGTGGCGTTATCCCGCCCCACCGGCCAACTCAGCAGATCCCATAGAGCGCCGGTCCTCTCTGAGCGCACCGCCCAACACCAGAACAAAAGCGCTCCGGTATGTTCGGGCCCCGGTCAGCAGTCCGGCGTGTGTCCTGGCACAAAGGGCCTGGATAGGGGTGCAGAATGTGGGGATTAACGGTGGCGCAGAGAGGCACCGCTGGGGGACAGAGACAGAGATATCTGATATCTGAGGGCCAGTAAAAGTTTCATTTTTATTTTTCATTCACACAATGTTATCTCATTGTCACCAAACGCGGTCATGAGCGCGCACAAGGGTGCACGCACATTTCTACCCCCCCCCCCCCTTCCCACACACACACACACACACACACACACACACACACACACACACACACACACAGGTGTATGGGTTACCTAGGCGACACACAGTCTGATTCATGTAACCTATCACATGCTACTCTGAATGTAAAGCTCACCCACTGGCAATATCTGGATCAATGCAGTTGTTTTTGTATTGCTCAGTATTACAGCTTGGCCAAATTATCAGTGATTGTCTGAAGTTCCATAACCATGATCAAATAATGAATTACTTTGTACAGTGTCAATACACATCGTTACAACAAGTCATGTCTATGTGACAGTGATCAAGCCTGTGCAGGAGCATTACTGGGTTACTGATTGGAACATGAGGGGAATCATATTGTGACATTTTAATAAAGTACTGAAACTGAAACCTAAGATGGTTATGATTTAATACTGACTGTTACAAGAAGTCAGTTTGATGGACACCATGATTAAAATTCCTCTTCTCTCATGAACCCAACATATAATAAACTATATTCCATGTCTTGCCACTCGCTTATGCACCAATAAAACTGTAATGACATTGTGAGCTGTGTATCTGAGACTTTGTCGTTGAAACTCAGTCGTACTCTTCTCTCCAACTCCTGTCTCTCTTCCACCCGCCTGCCCCAAAACCCTCCACCTCTGTCTGTCCCTCTCTGATGATGCAGGGTTTCTTTTGTCTCGTGTCTCTGACCTCAGCAGGTTTGTTTCTCGCTGCCTAATCCCTCTCCTGTGGGCGCCAGCGTATAAAAGGGAGGGGCGCACACCGAGCCACACACACTCTCTGAGTGAGGCTCGGCATAGGGATCATACACACACATACAGGTAAGGTTCACACACATGCACCTGCCGGTACGAACAGATACAAAGCAGGTGTAAAGGGGGTAGATGACATAGTTTACAAGAGGGTGATAGATTATTCAGTCTGCTTAGTTTTCCATCGCTGACATTTCCTGCATCTTTTTTTCCACCTACTGTTCTTTCACCGTCTCTCCTCCTCACATGAACTCACCCCCTCTCTCGGTCTCCCTCTTTTCCTCTCTCACCTAGTAATCATGTCCACTGGAGATAAGACCAAGGCTGCTTCCCAGACCGACGGGAAGGCTGCCCAGAGCAAGAAGTCCGAGATGGGAATGACGGCCTACAAGGTGGGTGGCTCTCACGTGGGACTCTAAATGAGCTACACCGACACAATACTTCTTCCCACAATATCATGGAGCCTCAACGTTGCTGTGTGTTTTCCGTCCCCATCCAGATGTACGTGTTTGACCAGGAGAACTTCCAGGGTCGCATGATCGAGATCAGCAACGAGTGCATGAATGTGTGTGAGATGGGCATGGACCGCGTGCGCTCCCTGCGTGTCGAGTGCGGACCGTAAGTCAACCAAAAAGGAGAATTGTGCTTCTTCAGAGTGTATTATGTGTGAATATAATGAGTCACCTTCACATACGTAACGTATTGTGTCATTTTGATAAGCTCCATTTGCTGCTGTTGCTAGTCAAGACTGTATGTGATGGCGTGGACAGAGACCCATTTCTCATGCTGCCCTGATGGCTTGGCATGGGTAGTGCAGAATACGAAATAGTAACTGTCTCCTGTCGTCTCTTTAGCTTCGTGGGCTTTGAGCAGATGAACTTCTGTGGTGAGATGTACATCCTGGAGAAGGGAGAGTATCCCCGCTGGGACACCTGGAGCAACTGCCAGAAGAACGACTACCTGCTGTCCTTCAGGCCCGTCAAGATGGTAAAAAAACACACTACCTCCTCCTCCCACTATCCCTGAACAATCCTCCTTCTCTTTCTTTCCCTTCTCTAACCCTGTTTTCCTCCCTGCTTCTCTCTGTCCCAGGACCCTGAGAAGCACAAGATCTGCCTGTACGAGGTTGGAGAGTTCAAGGGCCGCAAGATGGAGATCATGGACGACGACGTTCCCAGCCTGTTCTCCTACGGCTTCACTGACAGAGTGGGCAGCATCATTGTCAGCTGTGGAACGTGAGTGACTGTTCCCACCAACATAGATAAAGTACGGTGGAGTTGTAGTTCACTGATAGAGCTCAAACACAGCACTTAGGACTCATGGGTGGAACACAAAAGCCTATAACGAACTAGAATAAGTTGAATGTAAGAGCACAGAAATCTGATACTGGTCCTCTTTTCGTTCTACAGCTGGGTGGGATACCAGTTCCCTGGATACCGTGGTAGCCAGTACCTGCTGGAGAAGGGCGACTACAGGCACTTCAACGAGTATGGCGCCCGCTATCCTCAGTTCCAGTCCGTGAGGCGCATCCGTGACATGCAGTGGCACCAGCAGGGCTGCTACACCATGGCCAGCAAGTGAGGCTCAGGGAAGGAGAGAAAGAGAAAGAGTGGAAGCGAGGGAGAGGGGCGGAGGAAGAGGGAAAGGGGGAGAGATGTCTGAGGCCTTACCTCAATACCTTAAAGAGTCTATGCTGTGACACAGCGAGGGGAAGGGGTGAGGGTCGAGACCCACGCTTGATCTGAGAGAACACCTCAATGGAAGGACCAGCTGGACCAGAAAAACCACCAGGCAGCCCTCCATTCCTCTCCATCTCTACTCTTCTGTTTCTCCCCTGGTCTGACCTTCGCTTCCCCACAATCCTTTTTTTTCGTCCCCCATTTCCTTCCCCTCTGCAGTCTTTCGCAGCATCAAAGCGGGAACCAGACATCTCTTCATCGTGATTCTCAGCTCAGGGTATGATGCACAATGGGAAACTGAGTTTCTAGAGCCCTCTGCCCCCGACTTCCTGTCCCTGTGCATTGCACACCCTCTCTGCTGTACAGAATCCTGGAATCCAAGTTTTCAATAAAAAGGAACATTTTAATTTCAAACATGTTGTCATTGTTGCTTATTATGATGGCAGAAAGGGGAATTAAAATGCTCTTAGTCCTCCTGAAAAATCACCAGAATCGACATTCTTGAGAAACAATTACATAAATCAGATGTATGCAACCCCACACTTATAAATCGTAGTTTACATGTCATTTTTCACTCACCACAGTCAGTCTTGGCAAAAGAAACAGAGACAAAATGATGATGTTGATCGTTGTAGACGCATCTACAAATTTTCATAGAATTTGTTGTCATTACGGATAAATAAAGTTCTCAAATGGTAAGACGTGAGGAAAACAATTAAAGCTCTGAACTGCAGACTTCGTCATCAAGGACCAAACATGCGGGGAACGTATTGAATTAAATATCATCTCAAATGCACCGAAATTCATGGTATTATTCTACTTAACCTCACTGGTTGGTTTGTATTTTACATTTGAAAACAGATAAGTCAGTTAGTCTAGTCTAGTAACTTAAAATATTGTTTTTCTTAAACCAAGTGAAACTGTCAACGAGGTGAGATAATTTCATTTTTGTTTCGAATGCAGTCTGACCTGCTTCAGGTTTGAGTGACAATATCTTAAGCAAATCACTCCACTAGTATCGCGATAATGTGAGCAGAGAGTTATTTTTCTGTCTGATAAGGCCTGCTGTGTTTAAATGTGGTTATTTACTGACGATGAAGTGGTGATCTATGTGATGGTTTGCAACTCTTCCTACTGCTCACCTGACTGAAATCATTTTCAGTTTCACTTTGGAAGGTTTTATTAAAAAGGCAAGAACGTCACATTTTACAAACAAGGTTTCACACTCGAAGGACAAACGTAAATCCTATATCAAAAATACATTAAAAAACACAATATCATAAATAGTCACTATGGAGCGGTTGATATGTCTTCCAGCTGAACGCTCGATCTCCAGTCTACATTTGTGCAATCTTGTTTGCTTTATACCCGAAACAAATGATTGCTCCTTGTTTTTTCAAAGCAATGCCCCCTTTTTAAATAAAAATATAATTATAAAATGCACGCAGATGAAGAGTGTTCACTACAATGTAGTGTGCTCTCTTGTCCAGCAGTTACAAAATTTCTGTCCGTCTCCATCCCTGATCTGGTCATCTGGGCTGGTCAACGGGACATCATCCGCACAAATTCTGTGGAAAAGAGGAGAAAAGAGCGAGGGAAGAGGAGGATGAATTTGGTGGTTTAGGAGAACTCTCTCTCTCTCTCTCTCTCCCCCAACACCCCCACCCCCGTCTCTCTCTCTCACCCTCAAAGTCCACCAGTCCGTCTCCGTTGAGGTCGACGTCTCGGAGGATCTCTTCTATCTCTCTGTTGGTCAGCTGCTCCCCCATCAGCTTCTTCATGGCCTCCCGCAGCTCCGTTATGCTGATCTGTCCGTCCCCGTTAGAGTCAAACTGGACACACAGAGACAGAGTGTGGCTAGCGATCAGGTAATCAAGTAGATCCACAAACAGATAGAGTTGATTATTGATTTGTGCAGCACTTATATAAGAGTTGACCTTTTATATACCTCTTTGAACGCGTCTCGGAGCTCTTTGACTCCGATCATGTCTGCGGTCTCTGCCAGCATCTTGGGTCCCATCAGCTCCACGAAGTCTTCAAAGTCCACTTTACCGCCACCTGCAGGACACACACGGTACACGCATAATTTTCCATCAGCTCAGCTTCTATTCTATTGTATTCTATTGTATTGTATTCTATCTGTTCTGTTCTGTTCTGTTCTGTTTTCTTCTGTTAGGTTGTTCCCAGGCTGATGTGCCACTCACAGATCTGCTGGCTAAGTTCAATGAGCTCCATCTCGGTGGGCATGTAGCCCATGGTCCTCATACACTCCCCCAGGTCCTTATGGCTGATGTAGCCGTTCTTGTTCTTATCAAACTCCACAAACGCCTCGCGAAGCTCTGCCAAAAAACGCACACAGACACACACGTGGAAATAGTTAATCAGGAGTGGCTTCGTATTGTTGAGTTTGTTTTGGTGTTAGACAGTAACACGGTGAGGTGTGCTGTAGGGAAGTCATCTCACCGTCAATCTCCTCTGGTCTCAGCTCTCTGTCCTGTTGGAGGGAACAGTGGGACACATTAGCTTCTCTCACTTACAAGGCCTCAACACACACACACACACAAACATACTCACGCCTGTACTTATCACACGCACAAACACCCCTATCACAAAGCTCAGTTGGCATGCTTTATACACACACACTTAATCAGATTTACAACAAGCACACAGAACTTCAGGTACACAAATAGGATGTTGAATCACAGATGCCATGTAATGAGGGAACATTGTACAGGACATAAATTACATTCAACTACAGACTTCTTGAGAACCAGAAGAAATGAAGGAGAATGAAGAATGAGTGGAAAACTGTTATTTGTATTTATTTATATGTTTCACTAAGCTGTAATTAGTTGTTTTGTCTTGCAAAGGGGATCAAGATCGATAACTGGGACCCAATGAATGACAATCACAGTGGAATAAATACTGTTCAGTGTGGTTCGTTCAATATGATTCAATATTGAATATGATTTGTAAAACATAGAGATGTTATTGATATCGATATTGATACAATAGTACATACTGTTGTAGTATTAGTATTAAACTAGTATTATTAGTATTATTCAGTATTAAACAGACCAATGCAAACACAGTGCATCTCCAGATGAAATGTCCAAATCTATATGGATTAAATTGCTTTCTGCAGTGTGGGCTGAAAATTCACCCAACATAAATCACCACGGTAACCAGATTATTTGTGGGCGGTTGCCGGGCAACATCTGGAGATTAGGAGATTGGGGGGGTTTAGTTGGGAGCGAGATCCTTGGACACATGTCCACTGTTCACACACACACACACACACACACACACACAAATGCAATGGGGGTCGCTGTTTCGTATAGGACAGTTAGTCTAAGTGCTCTGGGGAAAGTAAAATATAGGGTGAAAATTCTCTGGGATTTTGTATTTACTATGGGTGCCCTACTGAAGTCCCTATTGTGCACCATACTACCACTATCCTGGACACACTGGGACACACCAGCTCCCACACAACCAGGCTAAATAGCTACAATTCATTCTAGTATGTTTCATATGTATCTAGGTAAGTGCCAAAAGGAAACGCTTGGGATACTTTGTATCCACATTTACTCATGTGTCTGGACTCATGTAGAAGCTGTTCTGGTGGCTCTTTGTGGCCCAACACCCTAATAAGTCACTTTATGTGGGTGTATCCTTTATTTTGGCATTACCTGGAGTCTATATCATACATAGCAAATGAAAACGTACAGTCCTACTTTATTAGTTTGGGATGGGAAATAATATTGAGCAACACAAAGCTAGCCAATCAATAATTTTCCATGGAACTAATTATTGATCCATGTCTGGTGCCAAGGGGTTTGATTGCTTGACCCGGGACAACTGCGGTGCAAATGCGGTGGGATGATGGCGGTGGAGAGCAGGAGGGCCAGCGGCAATGTGGTGATGAAAATGGAGTTTGTGGGAATGCATCAGGGGTGTGTATGGATACTGTGTGTGTGTGTGTGTGTGTGTGTGTGTTGTGTGCGTGTACTTTTACATACGAGAGTCTGTGAAAAGCCCTGTTTAAGGAAGATGCAGGCAGGGCCCACGATGTTGTGCAGCATGTTGCAATTCGTGACCAGCGCACCACAGGAATCCTTGAACTCCTTATCCTCCTCTCCCTCCGGCTTCAGCCCCCGCTGGCCCACTGCCCCCGCCTTACCCCTGAGGGGGGTTACAGGCCCCTCCATTGCCCCCTTAGATGCAGACCCAGCCAGTTAGCCCAACACTCTCATCGTCAGTCGTACACTGTCTTGTTGGCGCATAAGAGATAATCAAATCCTCCCAAGGAACCAGTGCTGAGATCTACTGTTTTCCTGTATACTCTATATGGGTATATGCCTGGACCCTGTAAGCTGCTTAGTATTTCAAGGCAATCCATCACATGAGCAGTTATCCTTACCAAGAGACATTTTGTCGATCCCCCTCCAGTCTTATTGTGGTCAGGCTCTGAGAGTTAATTCTGCTAAGTGTCCAGTCTACTGACTACTGACGTCTTGTTTCAACATTACATAACACGCTCAGAGTAAGAAGTTACACATTGTGTCTTCGATGAAAACTCATTTAGCAAAGGATCAGCTTTTCATGCAGCTGCCATCAAGGGAAAACATTTCATATGAACTGGTTCAAAACAAAAACTGCAGATATTTCAACAAATATTTAGCTGTTTCCTGGATTTACAAAAATGCAACATAACTGAAACTAGTAAACTAGTAAAATCTACAGCTACAGAAAGCACATCGAAATGACACACACACACACACACACAAGCTAAAGCTTAAAACTGCAATAAGCCACAGTCAGAGACAGTCTGGGTCAAGTGCTCTTACCTTCTTCATTTTGTCTCTCATAGATGGTTTGGTACAATTGCCCATTCCCTATCCTCCCCTTGCTGGGTAACAATCAATCTTACCCTCCCACTCTCCTCCCTCTACCCCCTTTTTCTCTCCTCCTCTCTCTCTCTCTCTCTCTTCTCTGTCACTGTCAGTCTCTATCTCTCCCTCCTTTGTCCGTCTCCCTCTTTCTCTGCTCTTCTCTCCCTTTTCAGTCTTCTCAAAAGTCCAGCTAAGGTTTGAGTGCTGAAGTTGGAGAAGCCCTCCCCGGGCGTCCCATGCTGGTTGTGAGTCGTCACGTCTGATATCAGAGAGATGGAAGCCCGCTCTAATCCATCCCGAGGCAATCCCAAACGACTCCACCCATCCCTATATGATCCGAGGTCAAGAGATGTCACAAAACCAACCACCCCAAAACCAAGCCAACGCAAACTAACCTAACCCTCTTCTCTGCTGAAATCAGCTGCCATCCCACTCATGCGTCTCTTCAGCATCACTATCTCTTTCTCATGCACACTCATCAACCCCTTTGTTTAATCCCTCTCTCTTACCCACTCTCTCCCCTTTTCACTCTCTCTCTCTCTCTCTCTCACCCTCAAGCCAGACATGTTGTATCAGCATTTAAAAGAATTCGCCTACAGTATGAGAGAGAGAGAGAGAGAGAGAGAGAGAGAGAGAGAGAGAGAGAGAGAGAGAGAGAATTAGAGGGCATAAACGCAAGTGGTTTAATCCCTCCATTTTGGATTAAAGAGAAAGGGATACAGTAAGTGAGGGGAAGAACAAAAATGAAGGAGAAATCATGTGCATGTTCAGTATAGTTAACTGAGACTAAAACTAGACACAAAATGTTGTATATTATGTCATATTGCAAAACTGAAAACTGAATCTATAATTTTGGACTAATTGAAATGAAATCAAGCCAAAATTGTCTAAAAACAAATAATACTAATATAATGCACACTGTGATGATCTTAAATTATCTCTCCTGAATGACAATGTGACAATGACAACACTTTCCCCTTGTTAAACACGAAACACATGGAATAGCTACACTCCTGAATTATGAAATGTAAGGTACTGTAATGTACACGTTAATGCTAATAATACAACTAAAGAGCTGGTAGGAGATGAAGAGATGATGATGAGGAAGAACTGATGATGAACATATGAAGATATGGATCTAGCAAGGCAGACAGACTGTGGATAGACACACAAATTAGGGTTAATAACATGAACAGTGGCATTGCAGTCCTACTTTAAAAGGAATAGGGTGAGGTGGGACCGTGTAACATAGTCTGTAGTGCAGCCAATAACATGTTTTTCCAGCTATGACTCTCTGTTTTCCCTCAGTAGAAACAAACACACGAGGAGTACACACTTTTCATTCTACCAAACTCTTAACATTCGGAGTACTGCTGATGTATGGGAGGGAGTGCACAAGTGGGGAAGGAGAAGTGAGAAATAGGCTGTATAAAGGTGGATATAGGCAGATATAAGCAGTAAATACAGCTGGCTCCTCCTCGCCACCGTGGCCATAACACACAGTTGTGACGGAGAAACACTTTAGAGAGCACAGTGGAAAAGCTGGCTGAAACAGCGATTCAATACACTGAAAATATTTGAACAACAACAGAAGGGCTCGATTTGCAGTTTTTTTTTCTGGTGCCATAGTGCTAAACCCTGAACCTCATGGAGAAGTATCATGAGTGAGCTGTGATGCCTCAGCAAAAAAACAAAAAACGGCTTACGCAAGACACCATGAAACCCTGGGTATTTGCGTGTGGTTGGGTCGGTGTTGTCGAGGACGCATTAGGGGATGTAATGGCTGGGCTCAGGGGTCAGAGGTGGCTTGTGCTCTTATAGTTAGTTCAAGTTGTCCCGAATGATGACAATATTATATTCACAGGTTGCAGCGCTAAGTGGTCAGCTGAGCTCCTACACGGCATCTGTCGCCAAATCTCGCCAACGGCAGATTTGGAATGCCTACTTACTACAGTACATCCATATGGAGCGCACAGCTTGTGTGTGTGTGTGTGTGTGTGTGTGTGTGTGTGGCATGCACAGTTTTACCCATCACAGATTTCATCATTTCTAGCTCCAAACATTCCCTCTCTGAAAATGCTACGTACATATATAGATAGATAGATACTTTATTGATTGATCCCCGGGGATTGCAGCAGCATAACAGTATCAAAGAATGCACAAAATACAAAGGCAAGGTACAAAATACAAAATACAAAAAACAAAGGCCTAAAAAACTAAATACTAAAAAAAACTACTATGCAGAGCGAATGAATGGATGGTACATGTATACAGAGTTAAGGAAGGTAATGGATGAATGAATGTGAAAGGGAATGTGAATATGCATGCATATATACTACAGAAACTATGGAAACACACAGGCAACCAATAAAGTTACCTGGGTTGCATTGCTGTAGTTCCTACAACATACAGCATTAAGACATATTGTCCGTATTGTCCAATAGATGAAAGTATTTTCATGAAAACAAAATTCCAACTGGACTGTATGCTATGGTTGTATCTCCTGATAACCACATCGTCATTATTCCCATGTTCTTTGGGTTAAAATTCATAAAATAAGCTAACTTTATTCTTATTTCAATGCAAAAGTAATATGTCTCAATATCACAAACAAATAGTGCACTCTCATTACTCTTGTCCCAAGTCACGAATCTTGAGATAGTTGCAGGTAAATGTTTTAGATGAGAAATGTCTGTCTCCATGTAAAACCCATCCACCTCAGATAACGGAGCATATGGAGTCTGACCCTGAACCCTCATACCCAGCAGGGTTATAATGGCAGAGAATGGTGTTGTTGACCTAATGTTGTTGATGAAGCACAATACTGACATCTAACCTTTCTCTCTCTCTCTCTCTCTCTCTCTCTCTCTCTCTCTCTCTCTCTCTCAGGTCAGCTGTCTGCTGCAATAAGCGTCAAACCCTGCTAGAGGCCAGCATAGGACAAGTCAAAGATTTATTTGACGGCTGCAGCGACAGTCCACATGAATGGAGACGGTAACAAGTTTTATTTTTAGCACTATTTTAACTCATTATCGTTGACCCAAGAAGAGAACAAGAAGAGATCGCAGAGAACTCTACTGGTGCCATTGGTGGTGGTGTGGTGAGCAAAATATGATCGTTTTTGTGTAGCGGAAAGTAGGCCGCCATTCAAAAATGACCATATCCTTATGTAACAGGTCAAAATGGCATCTGCTCCCAGTCTGCCGCCATAGACTGATTAGCTTGGCACACAGTATCTTCTTACTAGACAATACAGTGCATTCACTAAATGGACATCCCCCCAAAACAGAACTCACATGTCATTTCTATCATCCCCAGCTTGAACAATTATTGTGAATATGGAGCAAAATGGCGACTTAGCTTTAGCTTTACAACTTAGCATTCACTCAGTGTCTTGCTTACCAGCATGTACCTGATTACCTGATTGACATGGGATCCTAAACCTCATACACCCAGATCTCTTCATCTCTCGATTAGTTAAA
Source organism: Hoplostethus atlanticus (assembly GCA_034670405.1). NCBI lineage: Eukaryota > Metazoa > Chordata > Actinopteri > Trachichthyiformes > Trachichthyidae > Hoplostethus > Hoplostethus atlanticus. The sequence continues at coordinate 803,437 of JAXDDX010000150.1, read as the reverse complement.
TATCAGGGGACAGAATATACCACTCCAAACACTACAGACACACTACACCTCCATCAGTCTAACAACAGAAAACACCGTCAGGTATGTACAGTACAATATATTCATATCCGTCAATCAGTCCATTTAATCACATCAATTACGGCTCATCAGCTCCAGTACGACTCAGGATACCAGTACGACTTTATCAGTCAATCAATCAAATGAACTGGGTCTTAAAGCAAGCTAAGGCCCGGCATAAAGAGTTGCTTCATGATTCAGCCTTGATTATAGTGTGCCAGACAATACTGATACAGGGACAGGATGAATAACCCAAGACAACCAATCCCATTAAGCCTGATTAATTACCAAGTTGATTCTCCCCTAGTGGTGGTTTCAATTAATCCGCAAATGAGTCTGTGTGTGTGTGTGTGTGTGTGTGTGTGTGTGTGTGTGTGTGTGTGTGTGTGTGTGTGTACACATAATATGCATTGGGCGTGTAATTGAGTCTTTGAGTTTCTTATTGCTTTTTCAAGTGTCCAATCTTCCAGGTATCAGCAATAGTGACATTGAGTAAGCCTGTCTATTGTGTTATGTGTATGTGTGCGTTCAGGTAACGCGATTCGGGTCCTTGTTTGAGACTTAGCGTTCTGTTGTGCCTCCATGACAAAATTCTGTGTGTGTGTGTGTGTGTGTGTGTGTGAGAGAGAGAGCAGGTAAACCAACAGACATATCATGTGCTGATCCGGTGTCAGATATACTGCTACTGGTATCCAGTGACAAGGGTTGTCAGAGAAAGACTAGAAGAAGGAAGGAGGAAAGGAAAAGGATGTATGGAGGCAGGTAGGAAGGAAAGGAGGGAGCATCTGTGTTGGTGTGATTCTGTCATGAGAACGAGAGAGAAGAGACATGTTTTTGTGAAATATCATTTTAAGAAGATGACGAGTTTGTGCGAGTCCTTCTACAAGCTCCGTCTGGGAATGCCACATGCTCACAGTTTACGACAGGTCCAGGGGTCCCCTGCAGAACGAGGAGTAGCCGAGTGAAATTCACTAATAATTTAACTCTCACTCTCACCACTATTATCTCCCCATGTATATTGTGTGTATTGTAACAGTCCTACAATTTAAGGTTAAATCTCTTCTCTTCTCTTCTCTTCTCTTCTCTTCTCTTCTCTTCTCTTCTCTTCTCTTCTCTTCTCTTCTCTTCTCTTCTCTTCTCTTCTCCCTTTCTCTCTCTGCTTGAAGATGCAACAGCGCTGCGCTCTCTCCCACTCTCTCAGTCTGTCACCCTTATTTTGGACCACTTACACATCACCAATGACATCACATTTTTCTTTTCATATTGATGATTGTTGTCAGTGACGTCGACCAGGTGGATGTGACTCTCTCTCTCTCTCTCTCTCTCTCTGGTGTTTTCAGAAAAAGATGGAGTGAGTCACTGGCGACAGGGAGGGATTCACTTAGACGTAATCTTTTTTTTTTCTCCACATACACACATAAGTATGCATACATGCACACATACACACACACACTCTCATACCACGTTCACACCACTACTGCATGTCTGACCCCGGGGTGACAGATGTTGACAGATGCGGTTGATGCGGCCTACCGTGCCGTGTCGTGTGTCATGACTTACCATGTAGGTGATGCGATGTGATGCGATACTGAGCTGATACAATGGCTGGGGAGATGAGGAGTTAGGATAGGGTGTTCATTAGTTCTCTGGCTGACCATGGCGGTATCCGTTACGGATTACACTTTGGTAATGGTGCCCAAAGTAAAAGAGCTTAAAGCCTCTCATACGCACGCTATCTGCGTTTTTAGCTTAGCCGTTGCTTTGCTGTTAGTGCCATTTTCTGAGAGTATTTGGGGTTAAACGAGAGGTTTAACATTTGTGCCTATACACATGGTCTGTGTCAGGTTGCTATAGCGAACGCAACTTTACGCCCTGCTAGATCAAAGGGGTGTGGGAGAGATGGCTATTTAAGAATACTGGAGCAGAGACAGGCTTTATATCTGATATGAGGGCTTAGGGTTTCAATCAAGCCTTGGAGAGGCATTCAATCTGCCAGAGAACTAGACACACGGGCAGACACACACACACACACACACACACACAGACAAACACCAAAGCAGTGAGCGCACCTGCAGACACACACACACACACATATACACACACATATACACACACACACACACACACACACACACACACACACACACACACACACACATCAAAGCAGTTATATCCCCAGATCGGCCGCGGCTCATCTCTGAGCTCCTACCTGTCCAAACATGGAGTGAACGATGGGCAGCAGGTCCGTGGGCTCCTTCTCCTCCTCTTTCTCCTTCTCCTTCCACTGCTTTCCCTCCATCATCTCCTCCAGCTTCTCCTCCAGCATCTTTCCTCTCCTCCCCCGCCCTCTTGTGGGAGATCTGACTGGGTCTCTGGTGGCGAGGATGCCTTTGGACGCCAGCTGGGACGTCGGCGACCCCTCCTCCCTGCTCGTTGGTGCGCCTCTTCTGCTTCTCCACTTTCTTCTTGATGGCTGCTTGCACCTTTGGGAGGGGCAGAGGGTGGTTAGGCGCCACTACTGTCTACAGGTGATGAGGAATTGAGTTCAGTCGCATCAAGTCTGGACTCAACCTGTGTTCAATGTGCAATGCATTACAAAGGAGAATTTATGGAAATACCAAAAATAAAGCATCCCTAGTTATATTTATCATTATCAGGATTATTGAGCCAAACACCAGTGAGTTTCTTTTTCTCCCTGCACCTTTAGGATCAGCTTTAAGTTACCCCATCGCTCCCAAACAGAGAGAAACACAGTAGCACATTAAGCCTCATCTAGAATAAAGCTGCTGTTTCCATTTCTGATCATTTTCTCAAACAAAATGTACAAAATTCATATCTAAGTGGCTAAATTGTTAAATATTATTATATTAAATTGTGGTCCTAACACTTCTTCATTCTAGCGATATATATGACTTCATGTGCTGCCAAATCAACTTAAAATGAGTTACACACACATGCATACACACATGCAAAAGCACAGGTAAAGATGTACACAAAAAGACACACACCCACACCCACACCCACACCCACACCCACACACACCTGCTTTGCGGTTTTCTCCTGTGGCGCGTTCATCGCTCCAACACTGCCTCCTCCGGCGGAAGATCCCTCTCGAATGATCATGAACATGATCTCGGTGTCACAGGCTCACACACACTCTCTCTCTCGCTCTCGCTCACCCTCCCCCTCCCTCACCCTAACTCTCTTTCCTGCTCTCCTCTAGTGTATCTAGCTGTTGTTTTTCTCAGTTTTTCACGCTGATATTCCCAACAAACCTGGCTGTGGTCTGTTAAAACTTCTGAATGTTCCCCTAAATCCCTTAAAAATTCAGCCTTGAAAAGCAGCCTTGATATATTGATTTTTATCCCTCTGTCCCGGGAAAAACAAAAGTCAAACAATTCCAGAAAAAACACTGGGATTCTTTTGTGCTCCTTCCCTCCTGTTTGTTTCTCTGCTCTGTCCTACAGCCTGTGTGAATGAGCGTATTCCCCCCAGTTGTCTCGGCATCAGACTGTGCTTGTGTCCATATCTGTCTTTCTCCCTGTGCGTCCAGGTGAGGAGGTTTTTATCATCAGCTGCTGTCTTGGCTCGGGGATTGAGTTCCTGAACCTCTGCCCCGTCTCACTATCTCCTGGTCTTTTAGGTGACATTCTATACCTGTTGATCTTCACCTCCCTCGTGTTATCTACCTGTAACACGTCGACCTCTCTCTCTCTCCTTCTCTTCCTCCCCTTTTTCCACCTTGTCGCCTTGGTCACAGGTAAGCACAGTCTCTCTAACTGTCCCAGGCGCACTTGAACTCCTCATCGTCACCATGCTCCTCCCCTTCACTCAGTGTGCTTTTTGCTCATTCAACTCTTTGTTATATACTGTTATATATTGTTTTTCTCTTGTGTTTCCTTTACACTTTCTTTGCCCATTGTCACCCATCCTCCCCTCTCTCTCCTGTCCCCATCATTTCATTCTGACAGTAATCCTCATTACTTTCCCTCTCTCCCTCTGTATCTCTCCCTTTTCCTGTCTATCCGTCCCCAATCCCCTGTCCTCCCCTGTCACCATTGTTGTATCACAAATTGGATTCTTTCTGAGGTGCCCAGGTCAGATATTCATTTTGGGAGAGAGAGAGAGAGAGAGAGAGAGAGAGAGAGAGAGAGAGAGAGATGGGGGACGCAGACTTGGCTGTGATGTGATGATGAAAGACATGCATAACACATCGCCCCAGTGTTCACAAATCACACACATACATCTATGGATGAACTCATCCAGCAGGCATGGCTGAGCACACACATGTCACACACGCGTAAACGTGTCATCACTGTCCTCCATTTGCACCCACTGTTCACACAAGCGTGTACACATACTGACATGTCCGTGCGCCACGCAGCTCTCTGAAAGCCTACACACAGTAAACGACTAAAAGCATCTGCTTTGTATAAATAAAGCGTCCTGTCAATTGTTTTCACCTTTCAACCTCTCCTCTTCTCTTTCTCTCCTTCGTTCCAGTGACCAGTCATTTCTCCGCTTGAGAAATTGGTACGTTGGCGGCTGTTTGGCAGCTTTCAGCCGACAAAGCGTCACACTCCCCCCCCCCCTCCCCGCTTAACTGCCTCCCCTTGAGTCGTCTCCCTCCATCTCCTCCTCTCCTTTCTCTCTGCGTCTCCTGTTAACCCGCATTAAACTTATCTCTTTCAACCTGAAATGGACCTTGATAGTGTATATTATCCAGTCTTAGGTGGACGTATAAACTGTCTTTTCTCCAATTGCTAATGAGGTTTCCATGAATCACTTGACGCCTATCTTTCTGCACCGCCGCCACCCACCCTTTCCCCTCTCTCCCCATCCATCAGTCCCCTCATTGATTATTAATGCAGGGGTGAGGGCAAACTCTGAGAGGAGGCATAAGATCAATTACAGAAAAGCCGACGGTAAAAACAAATACAAATAGAGAGGGGGCGTATTTTAGGAAGAGATAAGTCAGAGGCAGCCTGCACGGGGGGGGGGGGGGAACAAAACCTGAAAGAGAGAGGGAGTGATGAAAAAAAAGGAAACTGTTGAGACAGGATTCTCAGGGAACGAGTGGAAAAAGATAAAAAGAAAAAAAATTATATATTTGGAATAATCTCTCTAGTATCAGAGACCGATCTGCTTGACTTGACCCTTTCTTAAACTGAATGTGGGAAGGAGCGAATGAAGGAGGGAGTGGCAGAGCAGCAACGTAGAAGTGAAGAAGGCTTGTGTTACTGCAATAATATCTAATTACAGATCAGGGTAGTGGGAGGAGCGAAGGGTCACATTAGACATAATCCTGGCAGGTAGAGTCTTAAAACCAGTCTATGGTTAATGTATCGCCAGATGACGCAAAGAGATTAAGCAGACATGGATAATGGATGGTTTTATTTGGGTCAGACTAATTCTCATTATTTATTTGTTTGTAACAGAAGTCACGGATGACAAAGTCGCCCATTCGGCACAAGGGACCTTGTTATGCTGTTGTCGTGAAAATTGATGAAAGTGAGGAAGATTAAAACAACTTTATTGGCCAGTGATAAATACAATTTTGGATACACACAAAGCCCCGACACATGGGGGGCAGCAGGTTGGCCTCCAGGGAGAGAGGCTGATGAATATCAAATATACGCAGCAATATGATGCCATGTCAATTTGTGCACTGTGCGCACAGGTTCATGCAAGAGTTACTTTCTTCATTTACAATGGCACTCCCTCCAGACATCACCAACACACTGGCATCTCAAGCACATCTTCGGCGTGTACATGTACAGGCTGCACAGGACAGCCCTGCAACTGGTGGAAAATAATCACTACATCACTTTTTGGGGTGGACCATCCCCAGGAAGCTTTGAAGGGGGCGATGAGGGTTACTGGAGGCTGGAAAGCGGCCAGGCCCCCAGTCAGTTCACTCATCCCACTGCAGAGCAGAATAGTGTTGTAACAGATCCTAGTTAGGTTTGGCTGCCCTCCAGTGGCAGCAGAGATAACAACAACCTCAGTAGGAAGCCGCTGACCTGCTGGCTCAACCTGCCTCCTCCACGCCAACAGCTATTACATCTTCATGGCAAATGTCTCGATAGTGTTGACTCTGATCTCAAACTGACACTCAGGAAGTAGTTAAAATTCAACAAAGTCTAGATGAAATCAAAATTTCCATGTAGGGCAAATGTTAAGTCAATGTGTGAGGTCAGTGTGTGCACACTTAGCTTTTTTTAGGGGGTGGGAGATTTAGAGGCAAGTGTCCATTGTATTAGTAAAGGCATATACAAAGTGATAATTACTAAATATAAAAACATAAAATCACTTTAGAGGCCTATATGATTGTTGTTAAAATGCCATTAGAATATCAGTACAAGATATAAAACTAGTAAAATAGGTTGTTGTATGGTAAGATACTAATATCATAGAAAAACAAAATGCAACACATGTAACAATTAGAGTGACTGTACAGTCTTTCTCGTGGCATTATCAGTAAAGGCTTTGGCAATTTGTTGCTAACTAATAATTGAGGCCTTTTCTAATGAATTTCCGACCCAATACAAAACATCAGGACGTCCTTTGTCTTGTCCTGTTGAAGTTTTATGTTCTCGTTTCCAGTTTTACAGGAATATTTCTCAAGCGTGTATTTCTGAAACTGCTGATGTCAGGAAGTGTCATCACAGCGGTGTCACTATGGTGAGGGGCTCGCGGTTGCGTCCGTTGATAATCGGCCAGGGATTGAAGTAAGGGAACACGGGCTCTTTGAATTCTGCATCACAGAAGGTGAACAGGTGGCTCATGTCTCCGGCGTCGTAAAACGCCACTTCGCCGATGCCGTAGTCCAGATAGACCCCCACCCTCCTGGGGGGTCGTGGGGGATATAACAAGCTCTCCTCTGTGTCAGTGCACGCTTCGTACTCGCTGGTGCCGTCGCCGTTGTCCCTCAGCACCAGGGTCCAGAAACCGTCGTCCGGGCAGAGGCTGATTTCCTCCTTCCTGTTGACAGAGAGAGTGGCCACCCCCAGACCCCAGGCGATCTTGGAGCCCACCTCCACCTCCCAGTAGTGCCTGCCGGAGGAGAAGGCCTCGAGGCCCAGGACGATGTTGTAGAGGGTAAAGCGCTCAGGGTTGTCGGGCAGGTTGGGCTGGATGTCGCCCACATGGACGCTGGTGCGACAAAGGGAAACCCACAGGCGAGGGTAGGCCGTGTCTGGGTCAAGGGTCACCGGCGAGACCGCTGGGGAGGAAGGGAGCGCAAACAGGGTTAGAGACGCAATGACAGTTCACAACGTTCACAAAAAATGCCTGTAGACACGTTTTGCTTGTGTAGCCAGTATTTTTAGGCGTGGTGATGTGTCTTCAGGTTGTGTGTGTGTGTGTGTGTGTATACACCTGGCTGAAGAACAGAGCTCATCTTCCTCCAGGTCCTATACTGCAGAGGCCCCAGGAACTCTCCTGACTGCAGATCCACATTCACCTCTGGGGGGCACTCAAATAAGCTCTCAGCACTGACAGAGACATGAAAAAAAATCACTTTTCCACCCTGTTAGGTCGTTCTCTATATCATATGGTATACATATTTCATATTTCCATCATATAAAACATGCAACTTTCATAACTTTCAAAGTGACATTAGTGGCAGTACGGTGCAGCGGTGCATTTTGACCCTGTTTCCTGCTTGAGTCCCAGTGGCTGGAATTTAATCATTTTCAACAATCTGAAGTGTGTGACAGTTCAAGAGTGTGTGCAAAGCACCAAGTCACTTTCCATATTTGTTCTGGCCCAACCTGCCTACTTTTGAACATTTCCTCCCTGTGTTATGCCCCGCCCCAACATCCTGGTTCAACAGGAAACAGAAGCAAGACAACATCAAAATGCAGAGTCCTTGTGGCTTTCAGTGTCTGTTTTCAGCAGTGAGCAGTTACTAACAGTTACTGAAATCATATTAGACAATGAGAGCAATTAGAGATGATTGAGTAACTTAATAAAGAATCATTGCAGTCATGCAGCCCCTCAAAGCCAAACATGTCTGCTGCGTGGATCAGATAAGGATGTTGGATTTTCCGTTCTCACCCTCCAATGAAGTCTTTGATTCCCTGGAAGAGAGCAGAGCAGAACGTTATCATTACAACATGGCGGTCAGATATTCCCATTGAAAATCTTTTCTCCCCCCAATTTGTATTCATTGTGTAAATCTCCTTTTCCCTCATCCTCTCTCCCCACTGCGGCTTTAGAGTCGAACAATATTTCTTATTTGACATTTGCCCACCTCCCCTATGTGAATCCTTTATTATTTCATTTCATTGATCTCCCCGCTCTTTATTTCCATTCATTTCCCATACCACTCTCCTCCTCCTTCTCTGTTCCTCCTCTTCATCACTCCATTCCCCCCTCTCTCCCGCTCTCTCTCACCTTGAGTTGCTCCGGGTTCTCCTCTTCCCTCAGTTTGAGGCGGAGCTGGTCGGCTGTCTTCTCCAGTTGGCTGATTTGCTCCGTGGCTTGGGTGAGCGCCTCCTCCAATTGGTTGAGCCTCTCCTCTTTCTTCTTCTGCAGTTTCTTCTTCACGCGCTCCTCCTCCTGGCGAAGAAACTCCCTCAGATGGCCTGAACTCCGCGCTCACCTGCTCCTCCAGATCACCTGCTCGTTGCTGAAAGACAGGAAAGACACCGGTCAGCAAGAACATACAGTATACTGTCACCAGGCTCTACCTTGCCTGTTCAACTCTAAGGGACACCCAACCAAATTGTTTTGATCACTGCAATGAAAAGGGGAAGTTTGCTTTTGTGCATCTTTTCCTTGCCAAAGGTATTTGTGTGAAGCAGGGCGCTGCTGAAAAGGAGCATGCATGCCCGGTCAACTTTCTCTGGGTAAATGAAAGTTTAAAAAAGTGAACGAGCTCCCCAAATAAGGAGACGTAGATGTGATACTAAAGTTTGTGGGGTGACGTGTTTGAGGGATTATTTCCTGACAGAGACTGGCATTTCTTCCTGTGTGTGTGTGTGTGTGATGATTGACAGGAAGCAGAGTGTAACATAATGCGTGTGCTGAGATAACATGCAAGTTGAGCAATATGATATAATGATAAAACAAACAAAGGCTTCATGTTTACTGACGATCCAGCTCGGGGCAATTTTCAAGTCTGTGGAAGTTTTTTTTATATACTGTATAAAAATGAATGGTGGAAAATGTCTTCTGAAGGAAAACAAGCCCTGAGATCTCCATCTACGCTGACTGTGCAGAAACCAGCAGCAATTATTGAAAGGAGAGGGGAAACATACTCAGAAACACCAGCATTACTGATAAACATCTGTATCCATTCATGAAGGTTAGGCAGATAGGCTGACAGGCAGGTAGGAAGTCAGGTACTCTCTCTCTCTCTCACACACACACACACACACACACACACACACACACACACATACACACACACACACACACTAACCCTAACTGTGTAACATGCCTGCGTAGGAAGAGAAATGACACACTTCCTCTGAACCTCATTCACCCACTGTGTCACTGACAGAGATAGGGGAACAGAGAAGTGAAAAATGAAGAATGTGCAAACCAGATTAGACAGACAGATAGCTAGACAGATTGACAAGAAGACAAAAAATACATGTTCAGTTAGTAGACAGACAGGCAAAAAGGAGGGCCGGTTTTACTAAGGCTCTCACGGTGTGCTTATCTACTGCAGTAAAAACACTCCACTGCACAGCAAACATACTATACATGCTCATATCTCTGTCTAACACACACACACACACACACACACACACACACACACAGCGATGAATGCTGCAGTAAAATTCTGTCAACAGTTCATATCTGTCTGTTTGAGGGTGTGTGACATAACCACCCTTCTGTTGTATATTTATTCACTGTGTGTGTGTGTGTGTGTGTGTGTGGTGTGTGTGTGTATGCACTCGAGGAACAAACATGTACATGTATAAATGTGTATTTACCACATATGTATTTATGCTTTATCCTTGATTTGGAGCACATGAGCGTCATCAGAGAGCACGATGACTTACTAACTATCACGTCACAGTCACTACTTATTATGAGTCATCCATCAAGTCATGTTTATAAGACAGGTCAAGGCGGAAGTATGCAGGTGAATGTTGCCTAGCTACCAGAAATTCTGGTTCTATTCTATTCAGAAGACAGACAGACAGACAGACACACACACACACACAGCTAATACCTTAACAAGGAGGATCTTTTCATTGGTCTGGCTTTGGAAGAGTGAGGCCTCCTCTGTCTGTAGCTCAACCAGTTCTAAAGCGAGAGACAGCTTATCCTGTGGGGAAATAGGGAAACCGGGTCAGACACACACACACAATCACACACACACACTCACAAAACACCCTTAAAAAGTAGTGTCTGTTAACTGGATTACTTGAATGAAGATTTAATTTGATTTGTGCCTTGGTCTGAAAACAACAACCACTGTTAATGGAAGTCAGATGATGCACAAACTTTCCCAGTTGAACCTTTTGACCCGACAGTTACGACGACATGGGTATCGAGCACTGGTAGAAAACGCTAAAACACAGCGAGGCCACTTTGGTATTTCGCCAAACGTTGATGGTCCACAGCAAGGTTAAACGTGTGTGAGAGGTAAGAGCTGACACCGGCCTGCTGAATTCCTGCCCATCTCAAAGTACACATGGGCCTGGTGGGGCAAACAGGGAGTCAGGGCTTTTAAAAGAGCAGCCATGTCACAGGACCTGCTCTGTGAAAGGCCTGTTTGTCTCCTGTTTGTCTCAAGGGTTGACCTGAATCCTTCTGTAATAAACAACCCTTGATTTGATATAGGAATGATTTGGCACACTGGAGTCACATTCCATTTCCCATCTACAAGAGTTATGGGCTTTGGTTGGGTTTGACCAGGTATGGCACTCCCCATAACGGAGTCCAAATTTGATTGTGTAGTTATTATTATTTTATTAAAATGTAGATAGAGCAATAATTACCAGATGAGGGGACATTCAGGACCATAGATACGTCAAATAAATTATCACAATGGCCAGAGAATAACGTCCTGCCACTCATTCATAGCTCCACTTGTCCCTATTCAGGCCTAGTCGATATAAGCGGGTTTAGAGGTTTTGGTGGGACTTTATATTAGTTGCAAGGACTTTGTTATGCCGTACAAGTTTAGTAAATTGACGCCCCTGACAGATACAAGTGAGGAGAATAGTTCTGTAAACTTCACCAATAACCAATAATAACCAATACCTTGTAATTCTCGAAAGCCTCGTTAATGGGAATGACGTTGTGCGCCTTGTGGTCCCGGGACATGCCGCACACCAGACAGATGGGCAGCTGGTCGTCCTCACAGTACAGCTTCAGCTTCTCCTCGTGCTCCTCGCACATATCTACTGCCATGCGCGGCCAGTACCCGGTGGAGGAGGCGAGGCTGCTCATGCTGGACCCAGGCTCGCGCTCCTCCGGTTCCTCCGGCGCACCGGTCCCAGCCGGGTCCCATCCGATCAGCGCCCCGGCTGCGTCCATGGCTCGGGCTCTCCGCACACTCTCCACGACGTTGCACAAGAGGGAGTTGGGTCGCAGTTTAAGGGCACACGACTTCCTGCACTGCGGGCAGGTCTGCTGCTCGTCCGCCTTGGCCTCCCAGCACTGGGTGATGCACACTCGGCAGAAGTGGTGGCCACACTCCAGGATCACCGGCTCGCGGAACAGTTCCAAACACACCGGGCAGGTGAGCTCCGAGTGCAACTCCTCAAGCGCGCTGGCCTCCGCCATTCTCAGCTGCGCGCATACTGAACGGAGCCCGAAAACCTGATGATGGCAACTCGGAAAATTTCAAACTAGGCTTTCGCTGCTGTACAGACTGGGAGTGGTCTGAGCACTGGAGTTGACAGCAGAGCAGACGATTTTCACGGAAGCGGTGGCGGGCATGCGTCTACAGGCTCGGTCCCGCCCGGAGGCACTCAGAGGCGAATCTGGCCCTATTCCATTCCAGGACTCACTATCCTTCCTTAGCCCGGAATGATATCCCAGTAAGCAACTGAATCTTTGCAAAAGCTGATGGTGACATCGAGCTGTTCCATAAGTCCACTCCTTTCGTAAAAGAGATACATAAACCTTAAAGAAAAAACACTATAATCGTCTTTTTAGGGATTTGTGTGTCTTAATAGTGAGTTTGTGGCACCACTATTCCTGTAGGATATTATATGAGGTTTATAGTTATAGGTTAGTTCCTATAAGGGAACACACAGAGAAGGGAGCATCGAAGGGAGCATTGATGGTACTTCAGAATGGAACGAGGCTGTAGTCTAGAGATAGTCTTTCAACAGGTAGTGAGCCAGGTGTTCCGTGTAAGAATGCAAGAAAAGATCCAAAACACACCCTAGAGATTCTTCATCTGAGTCAGCAGCATTAAACTAGGAAGGAGAAGGGAAACTGGCTGACACACACACACGCACGCACACACACACACGTTTGTATTACTATACTTGTGAGGACATTGCACTAACCCAAACCTAATCTCACTTTAATCCTAAACCCAAACCCTAGCCCTAAATGAGTCATTTGAAAAAGTGAGAAGCAACAAAATTTCCTGACCTCAAAGGATTTTTTTGCAATCTTACTACCCTTGTGATGACATTTGGTCCTCACAAGTATAGACATACAAGAACACACTCACACACAACACAAACATGACTAAGACTAAGCAGGTCTCCCTCTGAGTGGAAACCAAAACTAGGGTAATTTCACGGTCATTGGCAGGTTGCGACTCGTCATCGGTGGCGGTAAATGTCGACCTACTCACTGTCCAACCAGTTTCAGTGACCTGATTCTGACTGGTCTCTGTATCCTCACAGTCAGACTGCTGCCAGGAGTCATGTCTCTGACTGCCCACTAGATGGCCATGATGAACAGAACAATACTAGTACCATCAGCATCTAACAAAGGTATCTCAAAGCCAAAAGACATAATTCATATGAGTTTTACTCCCCTGACTTTTACTGTTAAATCCGTATTTGTATTTGCTTTTACATCCAAACAAGCTTTAGTTAACTGCAGTGCTAAGAGTTATGAACTGGAGAGTGTGACCTTACACCCAGTAAACCTGGCCAGGCAAGACTGAGATCTTCTAAATCTTAGGAATAAACTTTTTTAAATTCTGTTTTGAGGCAGATATTCCATTTCAAATGAATTTTGACCGAAGATGATCTCAGTCACTTACAAGATCTCACTGCTAGCCAAGATGCTATTGGTCAACCGGGCCCAGGTAGGTGCGGCTGAGGAGGCTAAAATAAACCCCTGGTTGTATCCTAATGACCCAAGCAGCTAAAATGAGTAGAATATATTTCTAATGTCAAGGTTTCAGACCTGCCTCATGGCCTGTGTTGTACATCACCCTCTTTCTCCCCCATCTTTACCTTCTACTATCAAATAGTTCCTAGGTACAATAAAAATTATATTTAAAAAATGCCCCCATCTTCATGAGGATGACTGAAACTTCTGACAGCTTTCCAGGCATGTAACAAATTCAAGTAGTCTCTACCTCAAACGGCAGATGAGAAATAATGATGAAAATACGGAGCCTTTATGTCACCCATCAAATTTTTATGGTTCCCACTTCTCGTCAGTGGGGAAAGTTTGGTTGCTAGAAAAAGAAAAAGAAACAGAAAAAGGAGAGGGAAAGAGAAAGAATTGTTGTTGACTGGAGACGAGCGTGCGTATGTGTGAACTTGACCTCAAGAAGAAGCCAGATAAGGACAGAACTGAGAGACTGTTGACGAATACCATCACACCAGCGTTTGCTCAGAAATGCACAAGCGTATCGCAGCAATACACACCGAGAGCCTCATCCTCTAATGGCCACGATGTTTCACTGGGAGTAATCTTGTGTTTTCAACAATTTGTCCCACAAGAGAAAAAGCTCGGGGACAGAGACTACGCAGGGAAAAACCCCAGTACTTCAAGGGGTCTATGCTCCTTCTTTAAGCCAGCCTCAAAAGCTTGGAGGTGGGGGGGGTCGGGGGGGGGGGGGTAGCAGACATCTCTCCATCTACACATCTTTTACAACAGAGCTCTGCTTCTTTCTAATGCCAGTACCAGTGCTGTCACTCCCTGTAGGGTTTCCTTCAGCTTCTTATAAGTTCTTTACAGCCAAAGTGTCCCATGTCTCAGAGTGCTCACTAGATGTGACAGAACAATGATGTGCAGCATTAGCGCTAGAAGTGTAACTTAGGAACAAGTACAATAAGCAGCTGTTAAGGTCTTGACGCTCAGCTTAGGCTTCTAGCTGTTGATACCGTTAATTAACAAGAAGAAGCTCAGAGTGCAGCACCGCCTCCTGCTGGCCACATTCCAGACAGGAGGATCAATGCTTTTGAAAGAAGTCGGAAGAAGAAGTGACTGATGAGAAAACAACATATATGTTGACATTGTTTCTCAGAAGACAGATGGACTGCTGGGAGGCAGGGGAAGTTTGATAGCGAGAAGGAAAGGGGGTGTGGTTTTGGTTGACACTACCCACAGGGTTCTTGCTGTCAGTATATATCAGAGTGAAGACATGTACCAAACCACTAATGCCTATGCCCGGGGCTGAGTGGAGAGAAAGGAGACACGGTCAATACACAGCTGATAAGGCAATTGTACTCAGCTTGGAGGAGAAGACCTGTTAGATTAGCCTGCACAGCAGTTAGATTTGTCTGAGGGGACGTGTGTCAACGAAGCCTGTGATCAGCGTTTGCTAATAGGCAACACACACACACACACACACACACACACACACACACACACAGTCAGTCTGGTGCTCTGCTGTGCAGGAGGTCTCCAAGGGAGATGTTGCAGTCCTCCAAGGGGGCTCTTTTGCTTCTCCTACCCTGCCTTGGTGGCTTGGTCCTGGGAGAGGTCGGAGACTTCTCTCCCTGCCTCCATTTCTTCTACAAGACATCTCCGCCCAAGGGCATTGATGCAGAAGGGTACCAGCCCATATGCCAGCGCTACGTCAACCAGTACCGCTTTGCCAGCCTGTATCACCAGCAGCGCCGTGCACCGCTGTACTCTGCCTACATACTCACCCCTGCAGCGGGCAAACGGCCCCCCAACAAGTGGATGTATGAACCGCAGGTAAGGAGAGAAAGTAACACTGCGTGTGTGTGTGTGTGCAAGAACAGCCAGTTCCTGTTAATACTAGCTGTAGAACTCTGCTAGATAATTATGTGTTTGTATAAACTGTAACATAGTGGGGAAAACAACAGCTAGTGGCCTGACAGGAGGAGAAGTGGAGCAGAGCCCCCTTGGAGGATTACAGCATCCTTCCTTTGAGATGGAGGTGCTACAACAACAGAGCACCAAGCGCTAACCATACTTCCAGCTCTGTGGATATTGAAAAGATGCTTGTTGATCTCTCAGCAAACACACAGTATTTGTTGATAGCACTATGATGTAGCTAACCTCTTCCTTTAATTAAATTTGTATTAAATGTGTCCATGTGGGTCGGAATGAATCAGCAGATCTCAGAGAGAGAATGCATTTGTATGTAGACCTAATGCATATTTGTTTGGGCTTTAAGATGCTGATAGAAGATGTAATAGAGAGCAACAGGAAGTGTGTGTGGTCAGTGTGTGATTGAAATATACAAGTTGCACGCTGAGTCAGTGAGAACGCTGTCACACACAATCTTAGGGTGAGCCTAACTTCTGTTTTCATTTTTCCTTTCCAAACTACATGACTATCCCTCACACACTCATTGACTCATTGCACACACGCAGGCATAAGGTTCAACTCAGATATTACGAAAGGTAAATAAGCTGAAACACTCTGTTATAGCTCTTATAGTCCGTCTCTGTTTTCTGTTCTAAGCTGGCGTTCTCCGGTGCCAGCCCACAGATGCGCCGCTTCCCTAAGCGTGGCCCCGTCAGCCAGAACGTGATAGAGAGCCAGGCAGTGCTTCTGGACTACACAAACTCCAGCTACACCAAAGGCCACCTCAACCCCAGCCTGCACCACCATACAAAAAAGGACCGGCAGGCCACCTTCACCTTGACAAACGTCGTCCCTCAGCGGTCAGCCTCCAACTCCGGCCCCTGGGCTTTGCTGGAGGCTGAGGTGTCGACCAGGCTTGAGACCTTCTGTAAAGGCCCCGTGTATGTGATCACGGGGGCCATGCCCTACGCCTCTGGGGAGCACTGGATCAAAAACAGGGTGGCGGTGCCCGAGTACATGTGGTCTGCCTACTGCTGCCCATCCTACAACGCCAGCCTCCCTGAGTCTGTGCAGCCCTATTTCCCCACATATGCTGCAGTGGGAAGAAACGACCTGCCATAGCGGGGAGGAGATCGTGCCAGTGGATCCCCAGGCAAAGGCTTCTGTGCGGGGGTATGATGTGAGGCGGCTGCCCTTGGAGACCCTGGAGGCCATCCTAGAACAAAGGCTGGCCATGCCCATCAGCCTGTTTCGTGGGCAGTGTGAGTGACAAGGTTGACAAGCTTCAGTTCCTTGTTGAAACCCGATGTCGACCACTTACATCGGTTACCTGCACACACCTCATCCAACACCCCCCACCCCTCAGCCATCTCTGCCTCCATGTCTACCTAGGGCCCCTGGGATGCAGTCACCAAGGGCAACACATCCCCTAGTGGCTGGTCAGACTCAAAGCCCAAACCAGTCTCCTCCTTGTTCCTTTCCTTAACTATAATGCTGCTTCATGGTTTTATAAAATGAATATTTGTCAAAGTGTCTCACCTGAGAGCCTCTTGTCATCTTGTAACGTTAATGTATCGTATGATTTTTCAATAAAGCATGTCCCTGTGTCAACTCCAGCCTATGAGAAGTTTTTTTAAGAGTCGTCTGAAGAATTCAAATGTTTATTTCTCATTGGTATGAGCAAAAAACAAACATACAAAATACCAAAATGTCAATGATATTTTCAGAAAATAACAAAGCCATCATAAGTTTAACATGAAAATGAATTTTTGATACAAAGATAAAAATGTACATATTTTTGAGAATCATAAATAAGTACAACAAACTTTTCTATGTACAAATGAAAACTCCTCCAAACAAGATGGCTGAATGTCTCAGATTGATTTATCTTATTTTCGGGAAATGCCGTGTACAATTGACTTCCTGTCAACTGGACATTTAATTTACCTGTTTTCTCCTGATTTACCCGAATGTCAATTCAACTTTTCATCCTGTCAGGGACGGTAAGAAAGGCAACTCCAAATCACAGAGTAATACAAGCATGAGCCTTTCACATTCATCTGAATCCTACATTCTTCCACATTCACCTCATTCATCAACTCAGCTGCTTCTTTCCAGTTCCTTCAGTGATTTTTCAGGAGACGCTCTAAAAGCACTGGTGGTTTTTCAACTGCTCCACATCGCTAAAGCTCATTCCACAGTGGGAGCACTGGAGCGCTGCCTTTTCACTGCTGTGAATTAGTTGGTGTCTTTTTAGATACTCCACGCGGCTGAACCGCTTGCCGCACGCTTCGCACCCGTACGGCCGCTCGCCTGTGTGGATCCGCTGGTGGCGTTCCAGGTTGCCTAGACGACTGAAGCTGCGCCCACACTGCGTGCACCGGTGCGGCCTCTCGCCTGTATGCACCAGCTGATGTCGTTCCAGCGAGCGCGAATGTGTGAAACGCTTCCCACAGATCTCGCAGCAGTGCGGCCGCTCAGCGGCGCAGGCACACTCGTGGTTCTTCAGCGCCCAGGCGTGGCTGAAGGTGTTGCCACAGGAGGCGCAGGGGAAGGGAGTGTCCTCTGCGCCGCTGTTCTGTAAATGGGCGCCTCCGAGTGGGCAAGGGTGCTCCTCCAGCTCGGCCTCTGAGGTGAAGCCTCCGCCGCACTGGGGGCAGAAGTGCAGCAGGTCCCCGCCTCCCTCTCCCTCTCCCTCTTCCTCACCTCCGCTGTCCCCGACACTCCCCGGGGCAGACAGGTGGGGCAGCTCCTCTGGCCCCCCCCGCTCCACTACACCATCTCCAGACATGACCGCAACCAAGTCCCCCTCTCTCAATCTCTTGGACCAGCCTGACCTCGGCTCAACTCCCCCTACCCCTCCGGCCCTCAGGCTGTCCTTCAGCCTGCCCTGCCCCAGCAGGTCCTCTCTCTCCAGGGTAGGCGGCTGGGGCTCCAGCTCCTCTTCCTGCTCCAGCCCATCCAGGCCGATGTACTTGGGGGCCAACCTGATCGCACTGCCAGACACTATTTCTGGATCAGGGGTGACTGGCCTGGATGCTCTCATAGCGGCCTGCTCTCGCCCCCTCTCAGCCCTCAGTGCAGTCTCAAGACCCCTCAGCTCGTCCATGGTCATGCCCCCCTCAGACGGCTCCGTTGAGCCCACCTCCCACTCCTCCTCGTCCTCCTCGTCCTCCTCGTCCTCCTCGTCGTCCTCTCCTGGGTGAAGGGCCGGGGGACAATCTGACAGGTCTTCTGAGAGAAAGAGACAGAAAGAGAAGGAGAGATATGGGAAGAGAGAGAGAGACGGTGTGAATGATCATTTCCACTCTCGCTTTCATAGTGTGACTCCCTTCACTAATTTCCCCTCCCTCAATGAATGTGTCCCTGGTCTCAATACCTTCACTGTGGACTCTGGAGCTGGTGTGGAGGTTCTGGTTGGGTGGGTCCATCTTCAAAGCCTCCTTGATTAGCTGGAGAGAGGCAGGTTGATAGTCCTCTAGTTGAGCAAACTGAACATAGAATCAAAGGGTTGCAAAATTACTTGGTGATCAAGCTTTTGTTTCAGAGCACATGATGGAAGAACTTTACAACTTTACAAGGGTAAAGCTAGTATGATTCAGACCACCCTTTACATAAGTTGGCTTGTAAATGGATGTGATTCCTTACAGCGATTTTATGAACTATCAAAAACACCTTGAAATGACTTGACAACGAGGCCACTAACGCGCTCTGAATGTTTCAAGACAGGAGCGAGGGGCGGAGCTGTGCTCGGACACTCGGTCACGTGGTAGAACAGCAAAAAGCTTTTCACCTCTACCAGTTGTATTCCTGCCTAAAGGCTCGCTGCACTTGAGGCTTGGAGAGCGCTACGTCACGGGCTCCTCTGGAAGCTAAATATCAAATCAATAGCTTTCCCTTTACCCACTACATCTCTGCAGTGATTCAGTGGCTGACTATCACTCTCTGTGTTATCGCTCTCTTTCTCTCTACATCCTTTTTCCATATGAAGCTGCTGAGCAGTGCAGAGATGCTGTGCCACTTTCTCCTCCTACTCCACCTCCTCCACCTCCTCTGAGAAAGCCCGTCTCCCTCACCTCCTCTTTGATGTTGGCCGTCTCCTCCCCCTCTCCGCTGAGGCTGCCCTCCCCTTCCTCGTCCTCCACCATCCCTTCCTCATCCTCTTCGTCCCCAGGGAACTGGATGAGGTACATCTCCCTGGCCTCCTTCCCCTCGCCTCCTCCTCCTCCTCCACCACCTCCTGCTACCATCCCCACAGCTCCTCCGCTCCCCCCTCCTCCTCCTCCACCACCGCCTCCTTCCTCCCACACAACTCCAGGCCAGCCCTTGCCATAGGCTGTCGCCAGACCCTTCTTTGACTTGCCGCCTGTGGAGAAGAGAGGAGAGGAAGAGGAAGGAAGGGAGGGAGGGAGAGAGGTGAGAGAGGAAGGAGAATGGGAGGGGGCAGGAGGGAGGGAGGGCACAGGGAGACAGGAAGGAGAGAGAGAGAGAGAATGAAATATGAGGGGGAGGGAGAGGCGCAGAGGGAGAATAGGAGAGAGTGAGATAAGTGGGAGGAGATGTTGGGGGGCAGGAGAGAGATGAAGGAGAGAAGAGGGCGGAGAAGTGGGAGATGAGGAGGGGGGCAGAGGGGAGCAGGAGAGAGGTGGGAGCGGAGGTGGTGTTGGGGGAAGGGAGAGAGGAAAGGGAGCAGGGGGAGGAGGGAGAGTGAGCATGATGAACGAGTGAGGAGAGAAGGGGCGGAGAAGGACAGACGAGAGCAGGAGAGAGGGAAGGAGAGGAGAACACGTGACAGAGGAGAGGAGTGATAGAGAGAGACAGAAAAGAGAGGTAGAAGTAGCGGCGGTGGGGGCCGGGGAGAGGAGGAGAGGAGAGGGAGGACGTGTTGAAGGAGAAAGAAGAGGGGGGGGAGAGAGGAGAAGTGGAAGTGGAGAGGGAGTGTGTAATTATGGAGGGGGGTGGAGAGGAGTGGAGTGGAGGAGGTGGGGGGAGGGGAGAGAGGGAGTGTGTGCAACGTGATGAAGGAGAGAGCAGAGCAGGAGAGCAGTGGTGAGGAGGTGGGGGCAGGGAGAGAGGAAGGATAAGGAGAGAGCGTGAAGGAGAGAGGAGTGGGGAGGGGAGGAGGTGGAGTTGGAGAGGAACAGAGCAGGAAAGAGAGGAGAGAGAGAGGAGTGGAGGAGGTGGGGGTAGGGAGAGAAGGAGACAGAGTGTGCAAAAGCACAGAGGAGTGGGAGGGACAGAATGCAGCGGAGAGAGGAGAGGGGGAGGTGAAGGACGGAGGGAGCGAGCATGAAGAGGAGGCGGAGGAGGAAGGGAGGAGGGAGAGAGGAAGGAGGGAGGGAGGGAGAGATCAGCTCTTGCCAGATGGTTTCCAACAAAACAAGTGCGTCTTCACATAAGCCCTGACTACAAAGCATGATTTCAATTCTGTTTTTCCACATTCAAAAAAGCAAAACAACAAAGATTTGTTTAGTCGGCTCCTGTTTCCTTGTAATGACAGTGTTACACAAGACAAGCTACCGTGAGCAGACAGAAGGAGCCCTAAGGCAATCAACACTCACATAGTAGAAATACTTACGGGGCATCTCAACTTTTTGCTTCTTCCGCCCTGTGGCTCCATCTTCCGAGGCCGCCAGTCCAGCATTGCGGCGGTTTGCAGCCCACCCCATCCCATACTTGCGCTCGTTTCTCAGCTTATTCTCGGTCAGTCTCAGCCGGAGCTTCAGAGCCTCGTTCTCCTTCCTGTTGAGGGACAGCTCCACCAGGTAGTCGTTCACCGTCTCCTGGAAGAGCTTGGTGATCTCGCAGACCGAGGCTCGGATCAGACTGTCCATGACAGCTGTCAGATGGGTCTCAAATGTGGTCACTGTTTCCTCCATCATGGCCACGGGTTCAGAGGGTGTGAATATGGCACTGGAGCTGGAGGATTGTTCAATGGCAACATACATTACTGTGTCAATCTATCATGATATAATCAATACAAAATGAGCCTATTCATATGACCCACTTTTCCCCACAGGGATCATTCAAGTTTCTTCTGATCTAATCGAATCTGTTTGATATCTGTGTGATTATGTTATCAAATTAACTTTATACACAACTATAGTATACAAGCTACTACAAAGAGATAGTCGATAGTAAAGTGTGACAGGGCTCCATGACTCCCCACGGTATCGTTAGTTTTCATGTTACCAACTTATTGACAAGACTGTAGCTCGCCAGTGTATTTAAAGAGTGCTAAAGCGGTAGTGCGGTTTGTTCAGTACTCAACCTACGTCGCGTTAGCTTGCTAGTTAACTTGCTGAGTTGTAATATTGATCGGGGTACAGGAGACCGTAAGGGAAGAAGAGCAGTAACCTCTCCGTAACGTTGGAAAGTGGTCGTGCTAGCAGACTGGCTAATTTAGCCTGGATACGTACCGTTTTGTTGGCTGAAATCAGGAGAGCAAGAGGTCAACTGGCGAAAGGGCGGATGATTTCAAAGATCGCGGATAAGTCTGGCCGTTGTTCATGAGCACAGAGATGGGGTGACAAAGGAAAAAGACATCCAACTTCTGCCCTCTCTCCCAGGCACTGTTTTCCTTCTCGCCTGCTTCAACACTGCTTAAGGATGCTTGAGAGAACTGCGCATGCGCAGTACCGTAATTACCCTACATTCAAGAACAGCCGCACCCTAAAAGCACTTCCTGAAGGCTTGCTAGGTAGTGTGATCAATGGTAATATAATATACACATATATTAGGAAACAACAACAAATAATATATTATTTCCTTGGTGCTGGCGCTTTGTTCAGCTTTTATCAACAACATGAGGGTATTTATGAATGTTAAAAACTATATCTTCCAGAGTGGATGGAGGCGCTGTGGTCAACTACGTTGTTTGTCACGTGTTCGTAAGCCCCAGAGGAACGCCCCGTACCTACCAGACGCGCAAGCTCACAGACGCTTAATTGCGCGCGCAGTTTTGCGCGGAACTGACGCGACAAGTAGGTTTTCGCACACACACACACGCGCGCCTGCTCCTCCGTTTGCAAGAGACCACTTGAAGCTGGGCAATCATGCCGATGTTTACGGTGAACACTAACGTGGCCAGAAGCGACGTCCCGCCCGCGCTGCTGTCCGAGGCCACAGAGGAGCTGGCCAAAGCCATGGGCAAACCCGCACAGGTAGGCCATTGCTCGTATTTTATTCTTTGCATAACTATCCGTCACACGTCACGTAAGCACAACTGAGCTGATTGCTAACCGCCGTCAAGGTTTCGGCAATACCGACACATCTAGAGACCCTCATCACTCCCCCAGTTTATCTTCCGATGAGCTTGAGATGACGAGCATGCGCAGCCAGGCTCCCCGTAGACCACAATTGTAAACTAGGACACCACCGATCTAGTGCAATGTCTCCGTTGAATCTGCATTAGTGAAGCTGGTCTCATATGTTCCACTATCCACTGAAGAGCGTTATCTTGGACTGTCAGTTCAGTAGCAAAGTCTCTGCATCTATTATGTAATAAAATAACTACATTATATAATTATTTTAAATAATTTTATACCAAAACACAAATATATTAGCATTAGTCAATGCGCCACTTAACTATCTTGCACAAATGTAGTCAGCTTAATGTTAACATTGGTCCAGAAAGCACCCATCGTGTCCGTCCTCTGGGCTTACGTGTGTTTTGCATTCCAGTACATTGCTGTGAACGTCATCCCTGACCAAATGATGATGTTTGGGGGAAAGGGAGACCCCTGCGCTCTCTGCTTCCTCCACAGTATTGGCAAGATCAGCGGTGCTCAGAACAGACAGTACTCTAAACTGTTGTGCGGACTGCTCAACAAACACTTGGGCGTCTCTCCTGACAGGTAGCGAACACACACACCTGCACATAAATCGATGTTAGATAGAAACACACGGTATTCGCAAACCCCTGCATGTCACAAGGCTCCCTCACTGTTAATGTCCAACCTCATTAACCCAGTCTCTTTGGGTCTGTTTCAGGATCTATATTAACTTTGTGGACTTGGAGGCAGCTAACGTGGCCTGGAACAACTCCACCTTCGGCTGAACTGGAGGTGAACACACTTTAAGAGAAGGGTTATAGGGTTAAGACCATTCCAATATTTTCCTACATGTAATGAGCATAGTTAAAATGAAGAAGCGGAGACACCCGGCGATCCACTGGACTAACATAAGAGTAGTCTTAAAAGCACTTAGCTAGACCCCTTGCTTTTCACTGGAACCTTAATCCATGACTTACAATAAAGTGACCCCTGCAGATCACAAATTGCTCTGTTTTCTTTGTTTGCCTGGCATTGAGTGACTGAATAGGATACGGTAAAGGAATTGTTCACCCCAAAATAAAAAAGGAGTTCAAGGGCAATTGGTATGTATAATTAATGTGTATATCTATAAAAGGTACAGAAACGCCAAAACTGCTTTCAAATGAAATCACTCTGAATGAATAAAGTAAATGATTTTTCTGTCATTGGTAGTTCACACTAGTGTGAGTTTTGGAGAGCAAGACACCACTGGTGACCTAAATCAGTTTTAGTCTAACATCTGAGCTGCATGTTATGCAACATAACTTGTAACACTGACAAAAAATGTTATGTTTTGAAAGGAAGAAGGTCAGACATAATAATATAAAGTTATGTCTTTGAGTGGTGCTTTGTTGTCCACATTGTCCCAGATCATGTTTGGAGGAAAGACGGTCCTGTGCCCACTAATCCCTCCAGGATTGAGAACTTGATTGAAGAACACAGCTATATGTAACACTGCTCTTCTAAGGAAAAAAAAACACATACAAAAAACCCACAGAATCATCTACTTCTGAATAGTTAACAAGGCAAGACTAAGTGAATTGGTAACCATTATGCACATTGATCTTTGATCTGTCATAGCATCATACAATGTGACAAAGTCTAACAAATCAGTTACTCTGGTCAAACAAAACAAATGTTATCCTTCAGCCAAATCAATCGCATGCTTTTCATAACGCAACGATTAGTGCTTGCTGACGGGAATCCGAGGAAGAGGAAGTAAAGAACTCTCACTCTGCCCCTACTGCCGGACACCACAAACGTTAAATGATGTGGACCCCCGGACCAAGCGCGTCCACTTCCAGCTTTTTGCCAAACTATGATTAGCTCTCGCGGAAAGACAACACAAAATATTGCGTTTGTGTGTCTATCTATCCATCCATACATCAATAAAATGTACGTTTAGTGATGAGTATTTTTTGCTTCCGGACTGCACCAGATTGGTTGCTGTGGTAACGTTATCTCTGCATAAAGCAAAGTTGCCAGAGGATAGCGCATGCATGAGGGTACGCCTACTTTGTCAGACCCACAGCTTTTTTTTCCTGTGGAGTGATTCATCTTACAAATACATGATCTTTCCTCTCGCCGGTTCTACGACCAGTACGTCGTTGCAAAATTGGGTCGCGGAACAGTGGGAAGTGACGTACCAGTTACTTGCCCCTCCCGCTGGCGGTCGTCGACCAAAGATGGCGGAGGGATTTTTTTTTTTACTATGTAGCTGTTGTGCGGTAATTAGTTCCTAAAAGCTACTAAGACAGCTCACTGTTGACTGTTCACTAAATTGGAGGTTTTTGGGATTCAGAGGAAACCGTAGACCGTTGTCGCCGTGGCCGTTGCTGCTTGTGCGTAGTGGTCAGTATTATGCTTCGAGTACACATAACAAACACACAATCAAGTGACCGCCATGTCTAACTGTTACTTAATTTCCACCTCGTAGGGTTCTATTTTGTGTCTGCTAATGTTTATATATTTGCTGTTAATGTTACTGCGAGTTAATGTTACGGCGAGCACAGTAGATCAAATAGTAACTTATGTGTTGGTCCGCTATTGTTTTGTTGAATGCGAGCATGTCCATCCTGTCAGCCATTAACGTCAGATATCTATAAGTTACATTTTTGAAATTGTGACTCGGCTGAGCTTCTAACGGCCAGCTCACATGACCGTGTACATGGGATTTGCTTTTCAAATGTTATATCTTAATGGTGTGTTTTTGTCTTGCCTTCAGACTCTTGTTGCTGGGAGTGTATTCACATGCTTTATTCTAACAGTTTAATTTGTTATAGTTGGATTGCCTAGGGTGTGTGGGTCTGTTGTTTCTTCCATAATGTGTTGATCAAATTGGTTTGCTTGATAGATCAGCAGAAAACCATATCACCTCAGCATCAGATACTGGAAGGCTCTGGTCAGCAGGTTGGCATAGCGAGCTGCGAGACCGTCCTTCAACCAGAAGACCTGGGTTCAAACCCCAGTTTTGGCAAGCATCCAGCCTGCTGAAGTGTCCTTGAGCAAGAGACTGAATCCCCACCCGTTCCAGGGGTGCAGTTGTGTAGCCGATCCTGACCTGGGTGGGTAAGCAGCTGACCGTCACCTACAGAGATGTCGGACTACCTGAAGAGAGGGTTTAGGGCACAGCTGGCGTCAGCCATGGACGCAATGCTGAGGACAGCCTTGTGTGAAATCACCAAGATCTTTGAGACCAGCCTATATGACCATCAGGTGGAGCTGGCACAGAAAGGAGAAGAGATATCCAGACTTCAAATCAAGCTGGAGAAGGCAGAGAGTAAACTGAAGGAAACTGGGGGTGGAGGTGACTGGGTAGCGGAGAAGGATGAAATACAAAGAGAGCCTGAAGATGTCCCCAACAGCTTTGGGCAAACCTCCACTGTCCCTGAGATTGATGTTGAAGGTACAGTGTGTAGATACAGAGTATTCCAGTGTTGTTTACTACTATGGAGGGTAGTTATGTTTGGGTGAAACCAAAATATTTTTTAGTGGTACCAATAAATAGAAAAACTCTACATGTTTATTGTTATTGTTTTTTGTAATTACAGATTTAGGGTATTGTTGCATATTATGGATGTGTTTTAATTGAATGCCAAGAAATACTACAATTCATATGTGTTTGTGCAGTACCTGATGACTGGTGTGCTCCCCTGGGCTGTGACAATATGGTGGTCCAGCCCTCCTGGTCCAGGCAGGAAGACAGCGGGTGCCCCGGCGTGACCCTGCGCCCGCTGTCCATCTCTCTGTGGCACATTCCAGCCATCAAGCAGGAGGTGGGTGGCTGAAGAGGAAAGTCTGGAGGTGGTGGCGTTAGCATGTAGCACCAAATACCAGCAGAAGAAACCTCTGATGACAGATTGATGATGCGTGTTGTGTCAAGACACAGATTGTAAGCATGGTCTGCAAGTCTTAAACCTTAACATCTATCTTTTGGATAGTAGGGATACTCAATAATAGGGTTAATAACCAGAGTGGGAAATTAACGTTTTGATCCAGTAGCCACTGTGGTAGATTCCTAAATTCTATCAGCCACTGACCTTTTTTTTAACCAGACACTAAAAATTAATATTGTATCAATATTAATATTTGTAATGTAATATAATTACATCACAAAAAAAACATAGGTCGCACATGTTACAGGCTATAGTTAATGTATTTATTCAAGTATGGTGACAATGATGGAACGCATAAAGCAGATAATATTGGCAATATGACTGCTTTACTGCTGCTTTACTCTAAAATTTCCATATTTAAGAGAGCACAGAAAGCAGAACTGGGTTGCTTTAAATATTACTCAAATCTTGACTGGCTTGTCATGTCATCAGTTCTCATTGAAATATTACTGGTATTTGGTATTTCTGCTGTTGCAGATACTGTTCTATATGAAGCTACACTATATCCTTTGCACGTGACCAATACTCTATATTTTAGGTGGAGGATGAGGACCTTGAATCCCGCCAGCTAACAACCCTTGACAAGAGTCCCGGGAAAAGTAAGCGCTGTAAATTATTATTACTATTGTTAGCATGTGTGCTGTAATCCCCACTCACACCCCCACACACACTCGCACTCAATTACAATCCCCAAAACCGGTGTTGTGGCCTGATTCTATTGAGGAACCAATTCCAATGTCTCCAGAATCATCAAGTTTTTCAATTCCTGCTATTGAGTCCCAGTTTTTTACCGTGTGTGTGTGTGTGTGTGTGTGTGTGTGTGTGTGTGTGTGTGTGTGTGTGTGTGTGTGTGTGTGTGTGTGTGTGTGTGTGTGTGTGTGTGTGTGTGTGTGTGTGTGTGTGTGTGTGTGTGTGTGTGTGTGTGTGTGTGTGTGTGTGACTGAGGTGACAAAGTGAGACTCAGGGAGGAGAGTGTGTGTTCGGAGCAGTTAGCTGAAGCGTATAGCTTGGCAAACGTTGGAAAGAACTGATAGAAAGTGTAGCGCCACTGAGACTACTCAATTTCCCTTCAGGGATCATTAAAGTTTCATCTTATCTTATCTTATCTTATCTTATCCAAACTAGACTAGGTATGAACGATTTGTTTATTTTTATTTTTTATTCATTCTAAATTGGGATTGATGGCAGAATCTCAGTCAACTCAGTTACAGACTTTGTGTTTTTGCAGTGCTATTAAAGTTTAAAGTTTAAACATTTGTTAAATGGGAGGAAGCTCAGCAGGCTAAGGTGTGTACACCACAGGTTCAACCCGGCTAGACATTTATCACATGTCATGTTCTCTCTCAACCATCCTCTCTCTCCACTGCCCTGTCTCCAAGCACTACCAGAAATGCCATAAAAATGGTCTTTTAAATTAGGTATTTTCTGAGATCAGTTTTGTAGAAATTACTAGAAACTAGCGTAGTACCTATTCTGTCTACCTTGTGCTTTGATAAATAATAGATTGTTGGGTGTTGTGTTCATGTTACGTCTCTTCTTTCCTTTGCCAAAGGTTAATCTCTTGCTATCTACTCACCCACAGGTTCCTCACTGGACAAGAGGGTGAAGTGCAGGCTCAAACGCATCCAGGACCGAAGCTTGCCTCTGCCAGCCCCAAAACGCAGAGGTCCAGGTCGGCCACCTGGCACCAAAAAAGTGCTCCGAGCCATTAAACAAGAGCGACCTGACCCACCAGTCACCCTGGGTGGTCGACAGAGAGGGAGAGACCTAAGGACAGAACAAGGAAATGTTTTGATAAAGAGCCAGGCCAAGAGGAGAAAGAACACAGCAACCGAATCTGGGTCAGAAGTACAGGAGACTGTGATGAACGACAGTGAACAGACTTACTCCTGCAAGTTCTGCCAGAAGGTCTTTGATACAGAGTTTGGCCGAAGTGTACACATACGATCACACAAGAAGTGCCCAGGTTGCCGAAAGATGTTCCCTTTCCCAAGTGCTCTCTGTATTCATAAAAAGTCTTGCTACAAACTCAAGAGAAGGAGCGTGGCCCAAAAAGCCAAGTCCATTGCCACCCCTGAACAAAAACTTGAGTCCCACAATGAGGAAACACCATCTTCACTGAGCAAAACACAGATTTTTGTGAACAAGAAAAGCACACCTACCTCTCCCGACGACAGCCCAGATCCTGTCCTGAAAGACACACCTGGCGCTTCCAAAACCACCAAAAGGCTCTCCTGCCGAGACTGTGACAAGAAGTTTTATTCTCGCTTCACCCTCAGAGACCACATGCGCCTTCATACTGGTGAGAAGCCATTTGCTTGCACCGTATGCCCACAGACGTTCCGGGTGAAACATTCACTCAAAAGTCACATGTTCAAAGCCCACAAAGAACAACTGAAGTACGCAGAGGCTAATGGAGACCTTGCATGGACCAGGCCTTTAGAAGAGTCTGAGGATAATCAAGTGGACTCGAGCAGCTGCAGCAAAGACCCGGGTCCAGCAGTCAAACGTCAACATGTTCAGTTAGTCAGCCGCCAACACAAGAAACGAAAAAGTATAGCCTGGCAAACCATGGGCAAGCAGGGCTCTGAAGGTTTCATCTGCTCAGTGTGTGAGCGGGTCCTGAGCAGCAAATACTTACTGATCGAACACTTCCGCATCCACACGGGGGAGAAGCCCATCAGCTGTGAGAGGTGCGGTGCGACATTCCGTTGCCGCTCTCAAATGAGCATGCACAGAAATAAGTGCCGCGGCTGTTCCTTGATCTTGTGTAAGAAGTGTGGGAAAAAGTTCCCTACCCAAATGAAGTATAATAAGCACGTGGTGGAAGCTCACAAGGACTGGCCTAATGCCTGCCAACTCTGTGGCAAAGGCTTTTTCACTGCAGGACGCCTCAGGAACCACTATGAGCGTGTCCATGTGTAGACTGGTAAAGTGAGCACCATAAGTATTTGGACATTTAATGTTGCTCCATGCTTGTACTGCTTTGGATGCAGGGTTTTTCCTGCATAGAACATTTTAAGGAGGCTCCCTTGCTGTTTTTCTCCATTGCTTTGGACAAATTGTTCAAACAAGTGCATGTTTCATGTAATGAGTTCTTTGTGTAATTGTTTTCGCTTAGGCATCATCAACTGTCAACAACCAGGGCCAGAGGGAAGGCAGAGTGATATTGTTGGGTTGATTATTCAGGACAGAAATAAAGAGCTGATCTGTCACTTTGGGGGCCCAGAGGGCACTTTAAATTTATGGGATGTTGGGGATGAGTGATGCTATGAATCACTTCTATTGCTATTTTGAAATGTTTGAAATGTTGAAATGAAATGTGGTAATTACATACATTCTACGGGCTGAGATTGGTGCCACTAGAAATTGAGTTTGAATTAAATTTATTTGAATTTGTCGTGTTCAAATTGAATAATTGAATTCAAAAAAGTAATTTGAATTGCATAATTTGAATTTGTACTACACAATTTTTACATTGTGTAATAATTTGAAGTGTGTTGCCATCCAAATACTTACAGAGCTCACTGTATCTGTTGGACAAAACGCAGAACTGCTTACTCCGTTTGAATGTGATCCAAATCTGTTCCATTGCTTTTCAGATATACCCGAGGTTTACATTTTGGAGATTTACATTTTTATCAGATTTTAATCTGATATTTGTGTTCTGAAACAAGTTTTAAAAAATAAACCATATTTTTTTAGATTAGTTTTTTACTTTATTTTTTACAATGCTCCAAATTCTTGTTTACTGTGCATTGGGTGGTTGTGGTTGCTTTCCAACATTTTGTGATTGTATTTGGTGAAATAACCACCCCCTACTTTTGTTTTTAAAGTATTACTAGATTAATCAGAACGTTTTCACATTACCTCAATAAAATCATTTTTGTTACATAGTACCTTTTGTGTGGAACTTAATTTTTTTTGAATAGTAATCAAAGTAGCAACAATAGAATATTTTCATAAATAACAGACTAATGTGAAAGTTTTTAATGACTCATGTTCAAGTGAGTTTTTACTGCAGTATCTGAACATTTTACTTCCCTGCAGCTTCCTT
This sequence comes from Hoplostethus atlanticus, assembly GCA_034670405.1. Classification (NCBI taxonomy): domain Eukaryota; kingdom Metazoa; phylum Chordata; class Actinopteri; order Trachichthyiformes; family Trachichthyidae; genus Hoplostethus; species Hoplostethus atlanticus. The sequence goes on along the minus strand of JAXDDX010000150.1, from coordinate 772,940 downwards.
ATCGCGAGACTTGCTATGATCATCACGACACGCATACCTGCTAGCGTTAGCAAGACGACGAGACACCACATCTCTGAATGTGATCGCTAAGTATATGGGCTATATTCTTCCATTTGCGTAAAACTAGCAAAACATTTAATCATATGTTCTGAATAGCTATTTCTGACCTAGGTATTTGTTTTATCTGCATTTAGCCAGTTAGCTTGATGGCTATCCAGAGCACTAGTTAGAACAAGCCAGCACTGGCTACGCTTCGTTGGCTCCCTTGTTTACACGTTAGCCAAGGTTAGCTTGCATGCTTACAACCTAACTAACGTTGGCTAATTGGCAACGACCTGTCTATTGTGTACATGTAGCTACGTATGTAGCCAGATCATTGGATTAAATGTGTCTTTTTAGACTATGCAAGTTGACTATCAGTACACCGACTGCGTCACTTGACATCACTGTAGATGATAGCATTAGCTCTCAAGCTAATGTTGCTTAGCTTGCTTTGCCATCGTTATTGATTGACATCTTTGGAACACCACATAGGTTAACTGTCTAGACTGTCTCACCCACAAGGCTAACTTTAACAATAAACCTAATTTGCAGCAATAGGTGGTTGCTGAAAATAGTGTAGCTCTAAACATGGCATAATCTCAAGGCAATTCCTAGATACCAGGATAGACTGGTTGTGGTCTTGGTGACATCCATTGTCCCACAACTGCCTCTGGAGGCTAAACATAAAAGCAAAACGTAGTGGTGTCAGGTCATCGTTAACATTATCATCACTGAAACAAAGGACAATGGAGTCTGTGAGGAGTGCCTTCCATGCTCAGCTGGCCACGGTTATGGACTCGTTGTTGGCAGCCGCAGTATGCGAGATTGCCAAGATCTTTGAGAGCAGCCTGTGTGAGCAGCAGGCAGAGCTGGCGCAGAAGGCAGAGGAGATCTCCATGCTCAGAGGAAAGCTGGAAAAGACAGAAAGGAGGCAGAAGGGAAAGGGTGGAGGAGGAGGGGGCAGTGAGGAAGGGGAGATGTCAACCGGAGACAGAGAAGGAGAGGGCTGCCTAAGGCAGCAGACCGTGACAGGTCCAGGTAACTGACTTTGTCTCGTTCAAGCCAAGGCTTAAAAACATGTCTAATTTCACATGTTTAATGTCAGTGTAAAATGCCAAGGGCAAACCTATTTCATGCAGATACACATTTCAGACTCAAATGAACCCACAATGAAAACTTGGTCCTTTGTTGTCTATCAGCTCTTTCTGTCTCTCTGTACAGAACTGATTGTTGGGAAGGACATGTCCCCTCATTCAGACCCTGTGGAAGGGTTCAGTCAGAGCCTCCGCAGGCTGAAAGAAGAAGCTACAGGCCAGGATGGCGCCTCAGTGAAACATGAGGTCAGACCCTCTCCCGCCTCTCCAATAAACTGAGGTTACTGAACCGCGAGCTTGACCTGACATATTTAACCTGCTCTTGGATTTTCTTTTTTTCCACAGCGTCCAGGGTCACGGCCTACACCGGGGTCTTTGACAGTCCAAGCCCCAGAGGGAAGCCTTGCTGCTGGGGACCAGAGGCAGATAGACCCCTTGTCTGCCACACAGGCCAAAGCTAAATGTAAGACGTCTAAAATACTAATCTTAATCTGTTGAACCACTACTGCATCCATACCTGCTTTCATGTTCTTTGGTCAGTTATCTGCTCTGAAAAGTGTTCTTATAATTTTGTTGTAAAAGATGAATTGCAGCAGCTGTCCTTTCCCCTAATTTCTCTGCAGTATCTCACTGGGATCAGGGCAGTCGCAGTGCAGACCACAGACCCCTCCAGGAGCAGGCCTCCGCTCCTTTTCTCTCCATCTCCCAGAGTGGACGCTGCTCCCCAAGGCCTGACCCCAGCCTAGCCCAGCCAGGGGAGTGGTTACCTGGGCTGGACGCCAGCCGAGGCGGGGTGTCCGGGCTGGAGAACATCCAGGCAGAAGGCACCAGCTGCTCTGGTCCTGCTAGCAGCAGCACTGGCACGGACACACCCTGTTTCCGACCCGGCTTTGGTTCTGACGAGACCAGCAACGAGGACGACGATAACTCTTTCCCTTTTCTGGATCAGGAGCCTGAGAACCAGAACTCCAACCAGAACCCGGTGCAAGGTCAGGTGGCGGGGCAACGGGAAGCCCGGCAAGATCAGTCCCAATCTCAGTCTGGTGAATCGGCGTGGAGACCCAGAGATGACAGGGGAGGGAGGGGCCCTGTCCCTCAGACCAGGCGGGCCACTTCTTTCGCCAACAGAGACCCTCTCCGGCCGCAGTCCAATACACAGTCACACACACTCCGGCACACAAACACTCTCAGCCACCCTCCAGCCCCTGGCGGAGGGAATGGGCGACCCTACACCTGCCCGTACTGTACCAAGTGTTTCACCTACCCCTCCCACCAGCGTAGACACCTTTTACGCCACACTGGAGTCAGACTGCACCCCTGTCAGTTCTGTGACAAGAGCTTCCTTACTCCCTCTGAGCTTACCGTCCACACCCGCACACATACAGGTGAGCGGCCATTTGGCTGCGCGCAGTGCGGTAAACGGTTTGCCCGCAGCGGGAACTTGAGGGCCCACCAACGGGATGTTCACATGGGGAAGAGGCCCTTTGCCTGCACAGAGTGCGGTAAGAGGTTCGCCCACAGGGGCAACCTGAGGGTGCATAACCACAGAGTCCACCAGGGGGACCCCTACTACATGGATGATCAGCCGGAGCCAGACATGGGCCCGAATCCTATTTGAAAAAATTATGGCCCTGCAATTTTTATTTAATTTTGCCTGACAAACAGATCCTATCGATTTGCTCCAGGATTGCTAATGTGGTCTATTCCACACAGACTTTTTAAGCGAACACACTTTGTTTTTTTTGTTTTTACAGCATTTGTTTTTCAAGCAAATTTGATGTTGAATGATCATAAAACTAACCTACATCAGATTCTATTCTGTGGTATTTGACAACGAACATGGTTAAGGAATAGAATTTTATCGAGTGTGTTTTCTTCCATTCCATTTCCAGTAATCTATGCATATCACTGTGCTGTAAACGACTTTGGATGTAAGTCTCCATGGAAAGGAAGTACTGCTATTGTTGTAAAAGGAATGGATTTGCTCCAGGTTGAGCGTATCTTTCTCCCCATTTCATACTTACAGTTCTGGCCAAGATTATTGGCACCCTTACATGTTATGCAGATAATGTATAATATCCTTGAAATTGAAACAACTTTTGGTCTTCACACATTGATCTATTGATTTACCACAGCACATGATCAAACAAAGAACAAAAAAAAAAAACATTGTTTCAAAATTTAAAAGTAGCCATGACCATGATTATTGCCACCCTGTAGAACAATTCAAATCATTTTTGTTGGAGGAAATAGATTCTCATTTGCAGTGTAATTCAACTCACCTGTGACAGGTTGCAGGAGCCCACATGATATAAATGAACCAATTATCCATTTTAAAGTGATAAAACAGTCTGTCCTGCTTCCCTGGTCGTCTGTGAAAATGGTGAAGAGAAACAAGCTGTCTGAGGATACCTGAAAAACTATAATCACCAAACAAAAATGTTCACAAAGCTATGAGACCATCTCTAGGCACCTTGGTTTTCCTGTTACCACAGTTCACAATGTTATTAAGAAGTTTGTTGCTCATGGAATTGTTAAGAATCTCCCAAGACGTGGTATGAGGAAAACTGATCTCAGATGTCATCGAAGGTTGGTGCGAGCCATTGAAAAAACACCTTGCATGACATCCAAAGATCTCAAGGCTGATATTAAGGGCATCATGAAATCAGAAGATTACCAAGGCATTTTACAGCGAAATGTGCTACCTGGTGTCGGAAAACTGGGTCTCAATCGAAGGTCACGGGTCCTCCAGCAGGACACTGACCCAAAACATCCAAAAGCACCAGGAATGGTTCAAGAGAAAATGTTGGACTGTTCTGGAGTGGTCAGTGATGAGTCCTGATCTCAATCCCATTGAGAACCAATGGAGACCTGAAATGTGCAGTTGGTCAAAGGAATCCTTCAAACATTGAAGAACTGGAGCAGGTTGCAAATGAAGAGTGGAGAAACTGCCAGCAGAAAGGAGGAGGAAGTCTATTGATGGTTACAAGAAGCATCATCATTGCCAAAGTCTGTGCAACTAAATATGAGAAAAGGGTGACAATGATCATGGTCGTAGCCACGTTTCAATTTTGAAGCCATAAAAGATTTTTTTGAATATTTGTATTCTAACTGTTTGATCATGTCCTGCTAAATAAAACGGATCAACGTGTGAAGACCGAAAGTTTCAAATTCAAATTATTTCAGCAGATTTTGTACATTATCTCCACAAAAGTCAAGGGTGCCAATAATCTTGGCCAGAACTGTATCAGTGGAAAAACACTAAACGTGATGACAGTTTTGCAAGATGATGTATTTCATAAAGCCAATAAAGGAACACTAGTACGTATTAGTTTTGTGTGGCATGCAGTTAGGATAGTGTGTCTCTCCCTTGAATATTGTGCTCATGTATCTCCTCAGACTTTATAGTGACTGTATTGTAAAATGGGGTGAAAAAAACCTTGGTATTGCTACAAGTACATTCTGGTGTTGCTAAAGAACAACGGTACTTTTCTTATTCCTCCTTGTTTCTGTTCATGTAAAGTGAAATAAAATGCATTCATGTCCAAAACAGAATGAGACGTTACCAATGAATATTGTACAGTACTGTCTTAATATTGTTGCACTATACTCTGGCAGCCACCAGGGGGTGGTGTTGGCATGTAGCTGCGAAACCTGTGTTGTGGGATAGCACAGCAAATGGATTTTTGTAAGAAGTGTGCTTTCAGCAGGTTTAACAATGTGCCCTGAATTTTCCAGCCCTTTCCCCTGATGTATGCATTTGTGTCATCGACATCCCTCTCATGGAATCGGTGTGTAAGCATGTGCTTTTAAGGCAATGCCATAAAGTGGGTAGGGGCATCCTACAGAGAGGGGTTTGGAGAATTGGGTCACTCGGTTTCCATGCGCAAAGTCTAATTTCTCTCCTGCTGTTTGATTGGTATCTAAGTGTTTGTGTATGTGCGGGTAAAAACGTGTGCAATTTCAAAGTTCACAGAGAGCGCCTTACAGTTCGCCACCAACATTTTCACCTCTGCTTTCTTGTCCCCGACCGTGGCCTTTGTGTTACTCTGGGACTTCTCAACTAATTGCACCCTAGTTCTCTGCTATCATCATACTACTACTACTAGTCCTATTTGTTCTACACACACACCTATGGGATATGTGGGTTATGGAGGTCGACGAGACATTTGTCTCTGTCTCTCACTCACACACACACACACACACACACACACACACACAGTCTCAAATGCTGAGCAGGGCTTGGCCAAGCTGTGCATATGTATTCCCCAGGCTGCTGAGTCCTCGGTTTGCTCATTGGAAGATTACATTCAGTGACCCCCCCCCCCCCCGCCCCCCCACGACCTCCCCTCCCCCCAAGGTCACCTGTTTCTCTCTCTCCCACTGGGTTTTACGCTCCCGTTATAGAAATGAAACACTATTTTAACAGTGCACCACCTAGGGCCAACCCTGCACTGGCTGCAATATAGGGCAGAGAGAAGGGCGAGCTTTAATAGAGAGGAGTTGTGGAGGTAATGAGAAAGGAAACTTTACACACTTTCTGTTTATGGATTTGTGAGTTAGAGGTCAGAGCAGCGTGTGTGTGTGTGTGTGAGAGAGAGAGAGCGAGAGAGAGACTATTAATAGGAGAGGAAGGGATTCCCACTGAATAAAGCTGCAGGCTCTTGCAGACCTTTTAGGTTCATGTATAAGTATTTATGTGTGGCTGAATGAGGAGGGTCAGACAGAGCTATAGACAGATTTGGGCCTCGAAATAAATGTGTGTGCGTGTGTGTGTGTGTGTGTGTGTGTGCGGGCTAGGATCAGGAAGGATTTGCTGTGTTTTCTGTTTATATATTTGGTATGTGTAATCTCCTTTCTGGCCTAAGCAGCTTTGCACTGGGGGAAAGGCAACAAACGAGCACTTGACCAGGCTGGTAAGACTGTCTACAGAATGGCTGTTTATTTGGCTGATTTATGTGATAGCAGCATGGCCAGACATCAGATGAAAGAAAGGTGTATGTGGACACCTTCCCGTAGCATTCTGCAAGCTCATGTTAAGCCAAAACAGCAGCTTGAATAAAGGCAGGAAGTGCAAAAAAAAATAAAAAAAAGACCCACTGCAAGCTGGCGTGGCAATAAAAGATTCAGCTGCTTTTTGCCCTCAAACACTGGATAAAGTAATTTGACCCAAACACGGTGGTAAATCTAACGGCACCACAGCCTGTACCTCCAGTGCTTCGATTTAGTCTGAATTAGACCGTTGTGCTGGTGGTCACGGTAGGCAGGTAATCATAACCATACACCCTGTCAGGTAACCGTGTCCTCGTCAGTGTTTATCACCAGGCGAGTGTGTTATCGTTGTATGTTCCAGCAGGGATCAGGCGATAATGTGCTGTTTACCTTTTATGTCGCCCTGTTTCAGTTTATTTCTCCCACGCCTCGGGGCGCTGGTTTCATTTGCCAGGACCCCCCCCAACTCTCAATCCACCCCCCTCAATCCTCTCCCCGCCGCCACCCTCCCCTCAGCCCAAGGAGTTATTCCATCACCATCCCAGAATCCTCCAGGAGTAAAATTATCCCCCCGACACCCCATTCCCATATTCTCCTCCCTGTCACACAGAAGTTAAAAGAGAGGAAATGTTTGCCCCCACTCAGCAGGGGGGATGTCTGGAGTCAGTCAAATTATAGCCCTTTGAATATTGTGTGTGTGTGTGTGCATCTGTCTGTCTTTCTACATCTGTTTTCAGATGCTTGTGTATGTGTTTGTGCATGTTTGCATGCGTTTTGTGGCTGTGTTTGCGTGTGTATACTTCCCTGTTTCTGTCTGTCCTGCGAGCCTCTGTCAGCAGCGGGGGATAAGGGGTTTAGCGTCGCCCCAAGGCTGCTCATAATCTTCCCAGTCCCACCGCTCCCCAGGGGCCACGGTTTCATCCGGGTTGCCATTACTGTAGTGAAACCCCCCCTTTAAGGGATTACAATGCTGTCTCTCCCGCTCAAGGCCCTGAAATGATCCATCGTCTGCTGACTGTATTTAAGCACTCACTTAATGTGCTAATAGTGTTAGGCTGGGGAGATGCAGAGATTTTAACTTTCACCCGCTAAAACCCTTTGTCTGTTGGAAATGGAGATTTCATGGCTGCCGGGTTTAAATCCATTGGAAATCATTCTCAATCAGAAAACAGAGTATTTGAGCTTTTTGATTGTAGTATGATATATGATACTAGGGCTTTTATCAGATACACCGACTCTATGTATAGCACCTACAGGTGAATGTGTAGAATGCAGGGAAAGCTTTTTCAGCAGGCTTTGTGTGTGCATGTTGTGTGTGTGTGTGTGAGGCCAAGGCAGTCACTGGGCCACGGTCACTGGGTTGAATCTCCTCCAGGCAGTGGGTTTGCGGATGACTGGGAGTGTGCTTCCCAACCTTTCCTCCGTTCCCTCTCATGTTTGGGGAGCACAGAGTGCGGTGATGGGGCGGAGTGGGAGTTCATTATCTTCCTCCTCCAGAGTTGCTGGGTCCTCTGTGTCTGTGGCGAAACATGCGCGCGTGTGTATGTGTGTGTTCTCCTAGCTCTTGGGTTGCTAGGCAACCCTGTGTCTGCACGGTGGAGTGGGGGTGGGAAGGAAGAGGAGCACCGGGTCAACAGAGACAGACAGTCACAAGCATCGCCACGTCTGATTGGATGCATCGGTGCTCCTGATGAATGATGATGCCTGATCGTTATCACGCTGGCTGGGTGGAGGCCTGATGGTTGGTGGCAATGTCCGTTTACGTGTATCAGAAACTGTGCCTGACATGTTTCCCCTGCTCTGTTTTTGTTT
>JAXDDX010000150.1:692500-760000 GCA_034670405.1 Hoplostethus atlanticus | reverse complement strand
GGATTCCCCTGCCCTATAAACTCCTACAAGGGAGGGATGCTTAACCTCCCTCACCCTTCCCTCCATCTCTCCCTCCTCTTCCCCTCCCCCTCTCCTCTCATCCCCTCAAAATCCTCCTTTTCTAAAATCTCACTGTTGGAGTGGCAGTGAGTTCAAGGACGGATGAGGCACAGCGCTTTGAACAGTTACAGTAATAATAATAAAACTAATTGCACATGAATGTTGACATTTGAAACGAGACAGTTTTGAATGTCTGACACATTTTTTGTGATCAATTATTTTTATTGTTCAGCCATGAGCATCTACATATTGTCGCTGTCCAAAACGTCAACTTTTCAGTATTTAGCTTGATGTATTTGTGAGATTATGACATTGACATTTGAGAGAGTTTCGTAAGCTCATGGGGTCAGAGTATTTTCTCAACCCATAGAAGACCATGCAGTCCTTCAGTTGAAGTGAAAATCACAAGATTGGAGGTTTTCACACGACAACAGCAACCTAAGAGGAGGAGCCAATATAAAAAAGTAAAATAATTGTACATTGCTTATTGTAAAGAGAACAAATATTAAGAAAGTGAGCATTCACCTAACTCAAACTGCTCCTAAGGTCTTACTGGTCTTTTGCCATCACTCAGAACTGGAGAGGCCTAGCCACACTTCTTTCCTTCCTCTCGCTCAATAACGTTTACCTGGAATCCTTTGATCCTTTGCTTACAAATGTTTCAGGAAAGAGACAAGGAGGATCGTATGGAAAGACATAATGAGATTCTGTCCAATCAACTGCTAGCATTACTGTCCCAACATGTAGCGGCATCGTGGTATCTAGATATGACTGATACATCACCAGTAGGTTTTCGTTGGTGAGTACTCATGGCCGATGTGGTGATGCAGTAACTCAGTCCCTTACCCCTAACCCCCCCGCCCCATCCCCCCTTCCTTACCCCCTGCTCCTCCCTTCCCCTCCCCTCCCTACCTCCTTGCTCCTCTTGCAGGGCTGCTCCTGGCTATAGCCTGAAGAGCTCCGCCCCATCCTGTCCACCCCTCTCCACCCTGGAGTCTTCCCCCAGGATGTTGAACCCCATCCAGGTCCTCTGCTCCGACATCACTACCCTTTCTCTGGAGCCCGAGCCGTTTGCCTCTTACACTGAAGGTGTGTGCTCTATGCTATTCTATCCCGAATCCGATATTGATGTCGCACACAGTTGCGCTATGCGGCCCCATTGTGAGATATGAGGTCAGACCCAGAGTACTGTGTGTGTGTGTGTGTGTGTGTGTGTGTGTGAGTGTGTGTACGAGCAGTTTGAGCTCACGTGAGTCTGAATGGTATAAATAGCCCAAAGATCATTTTGTCTGTGTCTGGGTACGTGCCTCATCCTCTACCAGTGTGTATCAATTTCTGCAACTGTCTTGTTTCGCTCAGTCAATCTGCCATGCTTTGATTGCGTGTGCGTGTGTGTGTGTGTGTGTATGTGTGTGTGTGTGTGTGTGTGTGTGTGTGCGTGTGTGTGTGTGTGATTTCCTTAAATAGTTTGGCGAGACAAAGCCCTGACTTCTTCACAGAGGAACTGTCCTACTTCTTCCTCTGTCTGAGGAACACACTTGTTTCTCTGGAGTCTTTCTCTCTCACACACACACACACACACACTCACACACACTCACACACACACACACACACACACACACACACACATATGCATGTACAGACTTGCGCCCACCCACTCACCCACCCTCATACAAATACTCACAGATACAGACACACATACAGGGACAGAGTGACAGCGTAGGAGAAAGATATATATATATATATATATATAGAGAGAGAGAGAGAGAGAGAGAGAGGAGAAATAGAGGGAGGGAGGAAGAGTGAGAGAGTATTCTATTAAAACCTTGTGAATATGGGATTACATATCAGTGCTTATGAGACGTTGACACATAATCTGAGTTTTCAATATAGCCTGAGTGAGACTGGGTGTGAAAGAGCTAAGCTGCTAATCTTTTTCTATGACTTTCTTCACAAATCTGTGGGAAACACAAATTGATTTTTTTTTTTTTATCACATATGAATCACAGATTAGTGTTTTGAGAATTCATGAAATATGATGGACAACTAGAAGATGTCTTGGCTGAGAGGTAAAGCAGGATTACAGGTGTTATTTCACCACGCGGGAGCTAGCTTGGTGTGTGATGCTAATTGTTTGTGTCCATAACCATTAGGCTCACAATGGCTCTACTCCATTGTGGCGTTGTGTGTTTGGAGAAATGGCAGATTCCCTGCTGTGCCGGGCTTAAATCGCTCCTCTCCACACACACACACACACACACACACACACACACACCATTCCAGATATCACTAAAACTGCAGGACAGTGATCAATTTAACATCTCCCTCTGGCAGTCTCTCCCCCCGTCTCCTTCACTCCCTCCCCTCTCTCCCTCATTCCCTTTATTTCTTTGGAGGGTAATTGAGTACACACACTTGTGCACACGTACACAGGAAATGTGGGGTGCTTGAGCTGCAGCACACACACACACACACACACACACACACACACACACACACACATGTACACACATACAGAGACAGACACACATGCACACACTCCTACACCCACACACACACAGACAGACCGGCCTCCTGCTGGGTGGTGGTTTGTCCTCACTGTTGAGGAGTGTGTGTTTTTGGCTGGGCTTTAATGCCCCGTGTTTACCCAGACATAAGATATCTATAATTGGGACTGTAGGACGTCTACCCCTCCTCTCCATCCCTTATACTAGTCCCTCCACCTACCCCAAACCTCCCTACCGTCTCCCCCCTTTCCCACAAACCATTTCCCCCTCTCCTCTCCTCTCCTCTCCTCTCCTCTCCTTTCTTCTCCTCCTCTTCCTCTTCCTCTCCTCTCCTCTCTTGTCTAATCAGGCCCTCAGCAGTGTGTAAGTGTCTGTCTTGGCCAATTTTGTGGCCACAGATGAGGCCTACTCTTAATGTGCGTAATCGAGACTCCCTATAGAAAATACTGTTCTTTGATCTGAGAGGAGCTGCTGTGCTTGGAAACATCCCAGCCTGTGTGTGTGTGTGTGTGTGTGTGTGTGTGTGTGTTGGTTTTGTATCACTTTGTATGTTTTTGTACTCCTGAGAGAAACTATACGCACACAAGTCATGTCTCAGTGTTTGCATTTATGTTTATGTCTGTTCTTGTCCTCGTTCCAGTTCAGTTTCAGTCCAGTGTGTAATTGTGTGTGTGTGTGTGTGTGTGTGTTGTTTTGTGTGTGTAAGTGCGTGTACTTGGAATCACAGTGTGTTCCCCCAGACCCTGCACTGTGGCGATGAGTCAGACAAGGGTGCTGATGCTAATGGACTGTCTGTGGGAGACAGAGAGCTAACTGGCTATAGCGCACACATCCACACCACAGGACGTCTACTTACAGCTTGACAGCCTACCAGACAGCACACACACACACACACACACACACACACACACACACACACACACACACACACACATCAGTACATTAGCCAATAGCGCTTCTTGGAGGAGAACCGTAGTGCTGATGATGCAAGTGTCTGTGCTTGTGCTTGTTGTCCTTTTTCTTAGCTGTGGGTTTTGTTGGTTGCAGTGTTCTTCCACTAGAGAGACAGAGAGAGAGGGAGTGAAAGTCAGATGGATGCAAAATGTGTGTGTGAGAGAGAAATAGAGAGAAAGAGAGAGAGGAGGGAGGATAAGAGACAGATAGAGAGAGAGGAGAGCGTGTGCTCCGTATTCTGTTCAGCTATATTGTGCGCCGGTCCTGTGGTTTTGCTTTGCTTAGCTCTTTCTCTGTGTGACTGGCTGTCTATGAGTGTGTTGGGTACACACACACACACACACACACACACACACACTCACGTTTGGTGCATGTCCTTACATGACATGTGTGCATTCATCTTTACCACTATTTGAAAAAACCCTCTTGTGTGTGTGCGTTTGTCTGGATGTGCATGTGCATTTGACTGTATGTGTGTGTGTGTGTGTGTGTGTGTGTGTGTGTTAGTACGTGTGCCTGTGTGTGTATGCAGTAGTTGTCTGCATATCCTCCATTTGGATCATAGTAGCTGGTCCATCTCCTCCCATTAATTCAGCGTGTCTGTTAGTGGACAAAACTGCAGCACCCAGAGCCGTAATTATTTTACTGTGCTCCCTCTTCCTGGGTGGATTGGATTGATGAATCCCACTTCCTCCTTCACCAGAATGCCATATACAGCTAACTGTTACGACTACCGCTGCTGCTGGTTGGCTCAGCCTGTTACCATGGCAACCCCTGCTCACCAGAGGAACCCCCTCCACCCCCCGCCCCTTCTCTCCAACCTTACTTTCCATCCCTCCCTCTCCGATTCTTCCACGAGCACCACCATACGTACACACTAACATACAGTGGAGTGGTGTGGGGGAGGGAGAGAGAGAGAGAGAGAGAGAGAGCAGGGTGAATGGGGGAGACTGCCAAGATCAGAATGAGAGACTGAAATGGGGTGAAAGAGAGAAAAATAGAGAAACGAGAGATAGAAAGATGAGAGCGGAAGGCTTGGAGGAGGAGGAGAGAGAGAGCCTGAAATGGAGAGATGAAATGGAGAGGGAGAAATTAGAGAGAGATTGCCAAGACGGAGAGATCAAAGCTTTGACAGCAGGGAGAGACCAAGAAAGGGCGAATTGAGAGATGGAAAGATGATTGAAAGAGGGAGGGAGGGAGTTATAGATGGAGTGTATGAAGAATAGGGTGAAAAAGGTTGTGTTGTGATGATGATGATAGAAACCAGGGTAACCAATCCCCAACTCCCCCCATCGTGCAGTCTCTCTCAAGGCCACCACAAAACGGGTTTGAATCACTCAGCCTCTCAATAAATATAGACTCCAGGCTCTATTTTTATTACAGCCGGCGCTTATTAAAACCTGCGTCTGTTTCAATCATATCTGAAGCTCAGCGGACTGAGCTAACTTCTGAGTTTCATGCAGCGTTTGAAGTCTTATTTTTAAGATATACCAAGAATATATTTTTGAGACATTCTTTATTTCATTATTTGGTAGCAAAATAGCAGATTGGAGTTTAGTCCTACGAACATTTCTCAGAGGCAGAGCTGCTCTGGAGGCAGAAACAATCTTACTGGTTGAGTTAAACCTCAATGGGCGGAGCCAGAGAACCACAAGCTAGCTATCTGCCAAACTTGCATGGCAACTTCTTTTTTCATTCATTCATGACCATGGCGTTAATGATGCTAACTAACTTACCTAGGTAGCTATAGGCTAGTGTGGCTAGTGTGAACTTGGAAGGTCAGCTAGGCTAACAAGCTAACCTAGCTAACTTAGTAGCGCTAGGCTTCATAATATTAGCCACCTTCACTCATACCCCTTGCTTACTTAGCCAGAAAAACTGTGGTCCTTTGGCTCCACCCACTGAGGTTTAACTGCCCAGTATTGTCACTGTGTCAGCCTGTGTTGGTGTGTGTCAGTGGGACACAGAGCTAATGATGGGGACATGCCTGTCTCACGTGCACGTGCACACACACACACACATGGACACAACCAAGCGTGCCCTTACACACACTCACAGTGATGATCTCAGGAGAGTTCACGCTATAGTATTGTGTACTGGTGTGGAAATGTGTCATATTGGAACATAGACAACACCTGTGCCTAGTATGAAACAGCTGCATGTGTGTGTGTGTGTGTGTGTGTGTGTGTGTGTGTGTGTGTGTGTGTGTGTGTGTGTGTGTGTGTGTGTGCTGGCAAAAGTGTATGTCTCTCTTTGTGAGGGTGTCTTGGGATATTTTCTGAATGTATTTGGCGCCAGTACATGCTGTATGGTTTTTGTAGTGTGCAGTAGTGATCATGTATTATATTCAACACATTCATGTGCTCATTTAATCCACTGACATGTGAATGTATTCCTTGATGACCTGGTTGGATAATAAGAGGCAGATGATCATCAATAGATTATGTAGATGGATAATAATGTGCTTTCAATGAGCTGATGGCGACTGTCTCACTCCCCCTCTCTTACTCTAACACCTTTTCTCCTTTCTCATTCGGTTTCCCCACATCTCTCTCTCTCTCTCTCTCTCTCTCTCTCTCTCTCTCTCTCTTTCTCTGTCTCTCTCTCCAGCTGATATTATCTCCACTGTAGAGTTCAACCACACAGGAGAGCTCCTGGCCACGGGGGACAAGGGGGGCCGAGTGGTCATCTTCCAGAGGGAACCTGAGGTAAGCACACACACACACACACACACACACACACACACACACACACACACACACACACACACACACATACACACACAATTTTCATTCCAGCTGTGCGAGCAGTAATGAACACACATCGTTCCCCTCCAGCTACAGTCTAGCTAGATGGATTGAGAGTGTATCATTACAGGTCCATGTCATGTTATGTCTTGAGAAGATCAAGATAGAGGGTGACGGATTCTGACTCCCTGAGTTATATTGCACTTGATGTGATAGATCGAGTGCGTACTGAAAATTTCTCTCTCACCCTCTCACCCCTCCGATTTTCTCTCTCTCCTTCCCTCCCTGGACTCTTTCCTTTCTTTCCTTCTCTCCCTAACTCCCTGTCTTGCTTCCTCTCTCCCTATTTCCCTGTCTACCTCCCTTCACCACACTTTCACACACCCTTTTCTTTCCATCATCCCCACCTCTCGCTCTCTCCTTCCTCCCTTCCTTCCTTCCTTCCTTCTCTGCCTCTCTCTCTCCCGTAGTGCAAGACTGAACCATTCTCCCAGGGAGAGTACAATGTCTACAGCACCTTCCAGAGCCATGAGCCTGAATTCGACTACCTTAAGAGTCTGGAGATCGAGGAGAAGATCAATAAGATCCGATGGCTGCCTCAGCAGAACGCCGCCCACTTCCTCCTCTCCACCAATGGTGAGAGACCCCTCTCAGAGGAACCAGGAAGTTGCAGCAGAAGTGATGGGCTTGGATGATAGTTTATGGAATAGGGCAAACCCGCATCAGGGTTTCAATATTTTGCCTTTTACAAGTTCCAATCTAACAAGCAGGGGACTATTTTCACTAGGTAGCAGATAAGTGTGCTTTCCAGAGATTTACATCATTTAAAACTCTGGAGTTTGTTTTCCCAGTGACAAGCTTTTTTTAAAGGTAAGTGAAGGGCATGAGGTCGACCCTGCCAGTTTGAATTAAGCCCATATTTGAATGGGTCACTTAGGTCAGAAAGCAGATTTTCCCTCTGGCTAAAGGGATATTCAGGCTTATAAAGGTGCAATGCAGTAGGGGCTTCCGTTCTTCCGTTAGACAATTTCAGTTATAGTACATTAGGATGTTAGTTTATACCCCTTGGAGAAGAGACCCCATAATCAATGCACATTGTAAGTATATGGCTATATTGTCCATGAGCGCACCAATATTGATTTCTATAAGTACTATATTATTTATTATTGAGGGCATGAAAGACTTGTCTCAGCAGTTAGCTAATGCTGCAACTGAAATGCCTGCTGTCATTTATTCAATATAATATGAGTTTTTCTGTATCTGTTGTTGTTGATAAAACACTCCCTTGGCGTCGTATGGTTAGTTTACAGTCCAAGCTTTGAAGTGTGGTGGATTAGCCTGTCTATCTTAGATTTCTTATGTATTGATGTGCCTGAGTGGAATATCTCTTTGTGCCAACAACAGGGCCACCTAAAATATTTAGCCGAAGTTAAGCCTCTGCAAAACTTTCTTTTACCCTCCTTCCAGAGTGATGTGAAATTCTATATATAGCCAAGTGTGAGATAGCTTGCTAACTGCAAAGAATATCAACACGCTTCTCGATGATAAACAAGCTGTTATTCTCTTGTTTCATTTCTAATTTGGCGCTATTCTTAAATATCTCATTGTCCTGTCTGTCTCCCAGATAAAACCATTAAGTTGTGGAAGGTGAGTGAGAGAGATAAGCGGCCGGAGGGATACAACCTGAAGGATGAGGAGGGCCGCATCAAGGACATCTCTACCGTCACCTCCCTACAGGTAATATCTATTTATCTATCTATCTATCTATCTATCTATCTATCTATCTATCTATCTATCTATCTATCTATCTCTCTCTCTCTCTCTCTCTCTCTCTCTCTCTCTCTCTCTCTCTCTCTCTCTCTATCTATCTATCTATCTATCTATCTATCTATCTCTCTCTCTCTCTCTCTCTCTCTCTCTCTCTCTCTCTCTCTATCTATCTATCTATCTATCTATCTATCTATCTATCCACACACACACACACACACACACACAGTTACACACTCATGCATGTCAACGGACACACTAAAACATTCATAAAGGCAGTAGGTTGGAAACCATAAGTAGGTCAGTGAGTACAGATGTGTGTGCATGTGTGGAAGTGGGTCACTGGCACAGAGGTGTGTGTGTGTGTGTGTGTGTGTGTGTGTGTGTGTGTGTTGCCAGCTGCACAGAACAGCAAGACAAGATCTACAGAGGATTGATGAAAATGTCAGTGTTTTATTTGCAATAATAATCCATTGTGTATGTATCTATGTATCTAGATAAATACACAGTAAGTCACAGTGTGTATAGGTGTGTGTGTGTGTGTGTGTGTGTGTGTGTGTGTATGTCCTTGTCTGTGTCTGCATGTGTGTGCCATCTCCCTCGGTGCTGTATAAATCAGGACACACATTAAAGCTGTAGAGGCTCACACCGGGTGTAAATCATGGACTGGCAAAGAGAAATTGTTTGTTAACGCAAATGATGCGATGCAGTGAGATGAGCGTTGAACATGGAATTTATACTTTGCCATTATATATATTATTGATGTCAGTGGAAATAATAAATGATATATGAATTTATATTATATGTATACATTTATAAAGTTATCTGAATTTAATCTACGGCCTACTGTATTTAGACCATCTCTCTCCTATTCAGTGACTTACAACCCTTCACTCAGGGATGTCATAATATATAATATAATTCTCCCTCTCTCTCTCTCTCTCTCTCTCTCTCTCTCTCTCTCTCTCTCTCTGTCGAAGGTGCCGGTGTTGATGCCGATGGACCTGATGGTGGAGGTGAGCCCGCGGCGGGTGTTTGCCAACGCCCACACCTACCACGTCAACTCCATCTCCGTCAACTCCGACTGCGAGACCTACATGTCAGCGGACGACCTGAGGATCAACCTCTGGCATCTGGGCATCACCGACCGCAGCTTCAGTATCCTTTGGAGGAATGTGGGCGGGGGGGGGGGGGCAGTCAGGCAGAACGGAAAGATGTATAAAGATTATTTCGATTTATTAACGCACATATTCAAAGACACACAGTTATTCATGCATGCATTAACACAGAGACGTACACATGCTCAATCATCTGTTCCTGCCCCACACACACACACACACACACACACACACACACACACACACACAGATAAAACAAACTCCGACACTCCAAAGCCCACCATGCCAGTGCTTCCTTGTATACAGAAATGCACAAAGACACACGGTGGTGGGGGAGGGGAATATTATTCCTGAGGAGTGAAAATGTAGCGTAATGAATAATTCACAGGCTGCATCAATATTTCAACCCTTTTCTAATCCAGCTCAAGAGGACACAACCCAGTCGGGATTCATGCTATTACAGTTTATATGAATATGGAATTACTTTTCTCCCAACAATCCCCCCAAGAAACATTTATATTGGTGTGTTTTATGTTATGCTGAAAATCATTTCCATACTGTGGGTTATGTACACATTTGCACACACTTGTAATTTTATTTTGCATGTGGATTTTGTACCCTTGTGGATTCCCACCCAAATTCATACAAAATCTGAGGTGTTTGTTTATCGGTCAGTGTATGAATGAGTGAAAGAATGAATGAATCGATCAATTTAATATAGATATTTTTATTTTTAATGACTAAATGAATGAATGAACATGTACAGTGCAGCAAGTACAGGCAGTCTAGAACAGAGAACCACGTTTGTGTTGTTTCCCTGAACGATGCCTCTCTCAGACATCGTGGACATCAAGCCAGCCAACATGGAGGATCTGACAGAGGTGATCACAGCGGCTGAGTTTCACCCTCACCACTGTAACTTGTTTGTCTACAGCAGCAGCAAGGGCACCCTGCGCCTCTGTGACATGAGAGAGGCAGCGCTGTGCGACAAGCACTCCAAGTGTGAGTACACCCTGCTGAGAGTCAGGATGCAGGCAGACAGGCGCACTCTTTGTTTTCTGTGGCTCTTAGAAAGTCTGAAAATAAAATAAGGCCTTAAAAAGTTTTAAAATGTCTTAAAGTAATAATGCACAAGATTTTTATATAAATACATGTCCAGTTTTGCTGCTCTCTCTTGCTGATTGATGTAACACAATAGTGATTCAGACGAACTGGGTAGTTAGCATGCAGCAATGAATGATTAGCACTAAAAGTGGATTACCACTTTAAATACAGATCAACATGTAATGACTGTAAGCTATGTTCAGTCAGAAGTGGACTGGTTTTGACAGCTTTGTTTCTTTATTTTGGTTTTTAAATGGATCTTAAATGTATTCCCAGGTAGCATTAAAAAAGGTCTTACAAGCAACAACAGTCCTGTATATGGTCTGTCTCTCACACAGACACATGTAGTCAGATCCATTTGAATGATTTATTTATGTCTCACACACACACACACACATGATCCAACACCCACATCCAACACTTACACATAGGCAATCCTCCATACCCATACTAACCCCCATGGTAACCCTCCTTTCTCCCCTACCCCCTCCTCTCCTCACCAGTGTTTGAGGAGCCTGAGGACCCCAGCGCCCGATCCTTCTTCTCCGAGATCATCTCCTCGGTGTCGGACGTCAAGTTCAGCCACAGCGGTCGCTACCTGCTCACCAGAGACTACCTGACCGCCAAGGTCTGGGACCTCAACATGGAGAGCAAGCCCCTGGAGACATACCAGGTGGGATAACTGTGTGTGTGTGTGTGACTCACTGACCACATTGCTCTAAAACAGTTGATTTAAACCTATTGTGCTTTATTCTGCTGTGGAAAATCACTTATCTCTGACAGGGCAACGGCCAATGAAAATCAGATGTAATATGATGATTTTGAATGATCATCTGGTCTCTCCATCTTCATACTGACATCCCAGATGCTGTTTCAGATTTGTCATCAGTCATGGCACATCAACGCTGTGTTATTCAAAGCACCGGATGACTAATTGTCTCTCACTGAAATGGGGCATTGTCATCCTGGCAAGCGCAGATCCCATTTTGAGAAAGAAATGCATCATGGGAAGAAGGTGATCTCTCAAATCACAATCTTAGTGGTGGTAAGATTTTTCCAAACCCTTTTAAGGATAATTGGATCGATTGCGAGCCAGGAAATACAGTCCTCGTCAGCACAGAGCCACCAGAACCAGAACTTGGCGTCTCTGTGTGTGTGTGTGTGTGTGTGTATGCTATGTGTGTAAGAGACATATAGAGTGAGTTATCATTATGGCGTGTGTGTGGGACGAGAGATTAAGCATGCCTAACACGCTGTGAATGTGTACACATACACGTTAGAGGAATGGCTTTAGATAATCCCTGTATAGTGCAGTAAGACGATAAAAAACAGCTTTTTTCCCCCTTTCTCTACAGCTATCTTTCACACATTCCCACTCAATTGATCTTTAAAAAATGAATTTGTAATGTCACTTTCGAATGTTTACAATAGAGGCCATACAGGCTACTGTTTATGCAGTTATGCCCGGTAGAACTGTCAACTTCTTGTTCAATATGTCTTTAGTATTCCTGCCTCAGGCATGTGGGTGAACCTGTGTGTGTGTGTGTGTGTGTGTGTGTGTGTGTGTGCCTGACGTGTGAGAGGCTATGAGGCAGCCAGGAGTGGGAGGCTAAGACACACTGGTGCTATTTATAGGTGCTGAGCCTCCACTCATAAAGTGAAGCGGGAAGGAGGGATACCTTACACCGCCCCGACACCTAGATCTGCAATGCAGCAAGGAGAGGGAGGAGAAGAGAGGGAGGAGAGAGGGATGGGATGGTGTGTTGAAAGGAGGAGAGAGGAGTGAGGAAGGAGAAAGAAGAAGGGGAGAGTTAGTAGACGAGAGGATGACAGCGGGGTGAGGGAGGTGAGGGAGGTGAGGCAGGAGGGGACAAAAGGGGATTCAACTCCACGGGTTCGGCTAAATTCACACTTGTATTCCTGCTGGAACAAAAACACAACGACAAGCTTAAACCAAATGAGCAGATTGAAGGCAGGGGGGAAAGAAAGGCGAGAAAGAGAGTTTATTCAACTGTAGCTGACACAGTATCATTCACAGTGTCGTTTCACCGCGTGCAGAAAACAAAAATGTCACCGGGTTTGACGTACAACCATGAGCCGACCTCAGCATGACCGTTTATTGATTGGGAGAGAGTGTTGACTGCTGACTTTATGCAGAATGGGAAAACAGGCTAATGTGTGTGTATGTGTGTGTGTGTGTGGGGGGGTGGGGGGGTGGGGTGGAGGGGCAACTGAATAAAGGGATGAATAAAAATATCATGGTGTACATTTCAACCCCTTGCATCACCAGGTGGACACAATGCTGACACAAGCAGGTCAAATGAATGAGCAAGGGGAAAGAGTTGGTCCGTGAACATGTGTGTGTGTGTGTGTGTGTGTGTGTGTGTGTGTGTGTGTGTGTGTGTGTGTGTGTGCGTGTGTGTGTGCGCTTTCCGCCCCTCTGTGGACATGATAATGAGGAGGTGGATGTTAATGGGTTTGGTGATATGGCGAAGGAGTTTTGATTAAAAATGTCCTCCTGGCCCAGATATTGCTGAGGGCTGGTACTGTGTCTTATTAGTCTTGCCTTCGGGGAGGTGTGCTTTACAACTTGGCCACATTTAATGTGTTTTGTCTGTCCGTATCTGCTCTGTGTGTGTGTGTGTGTGTGTGTGTGTGTGTGTGTATTTTAGTGTTATACCAGCGCTCTTCCGCTCACTCTTCTATTTATAGCTTACAATTTGAATCAATACCTGGGAGTGAAGCTATGTACTGCAGCCATTGTTAATCATATCTGTGCGTGTGTGTGTGTGTGTGTGTGTGTGTGTGTGTGTGTGTGTGTGTGTGTGTGTGTGTGTGTGTGTGTGTGTGTGTGTTCGTTCCTCCAGGTTCATGATTACCTCCGCAGCAAGTTGTGCTCCCTCTACGAGAACGACTGCATCTTTGACAAGTTTGAGTGTGCCTGGAACGGCTCAGACAGGTACCCATACTGTGTGTGTGTGTGTGTGTGTGTGTGTGTGTGTGTGTGTGTGTGTGTGTGTGTATCACTGTATCTCCTTCTCTTCTGTCACTTCCTTCACTTCTCCTATCCTTTATCCCACCCCTCCTGTCTCCCCCTGTCCAGTGTGATCATGACGGGCGCCTACAACAACTTCTTCCGCATGTTCGACCGCAACACCAAACGCGACGTGACCCTGGAGGCGTCCCGGGAGAGCAGCAAACCCCGGGCCGTCCTCAAGCCTCGGAGGGTCTGCGCCGCCGGCGGGAAGCGGCGGAAGGACGACATCAGCGTGGACAGCCTGGACTTCACCAAGAAGATCCTCCACACCGCCTGGCACCCGACGGAGAACATCATCGCCATCGCCGCCACCAACAACCTGTACATCTTCCAGGACAAACTCAACTCCGAGATGCATTAGTGAAAGGATGGCGGGGGACGCATACAAGAGTTTCCGCAGATGTACGCTCGAATGTACACACACAGACACGCACACTCAAACACACCGAAACAAGCAGAAAGGCAAGAGGAACACACAGGAACACACGTACATGATCAGTGAAGACACACACACACACACACACACACACACGTAGGCCTACTACTTCATACACTTGCCACTCTGTGCTCCTGTAGCCGGCGGGGTCTCCACGGCTACGGGCCCCCACGGCTACGGGCCCCCACACCTCTTCCCCAGCCTCCCAGAACTGAAAGGACCCGGTCCAGGGCTAGAGGGGGAAACGGGCTGGACTATGCAATGGATTCTGGATTGCAAAATTCTCTAAATTGTGGATTTCCTGAGTGAGTCAGCCTCCGGATTGTGCTTAATGGTGTGTTGATTGCGACAGGTCGGTTTCTGAGGGCGTGCACACCCCCCCGCACCCCCCAGACAAGAAAGACGTTTACAGGTTTTTTTTCTTTTTCTGTTCTTCTGCTTTCTCGTCCGCCGCCTCCTCCTCTTCTCTCGCTGTATTTGGCCGTGTCTGTACTCAAACAAAAACCTATTTCTGTTCCTTGCCCACTGTTTGATTTGCGCAACAAAACCTTTTGTGCTTGTCTACCAGCGGCAGTTGATGAAAAATGGGGCGTTTATGTAACTCGCTTGTTTGTTTGATTTCAGTTCCTATTTTTGTAAATTCCCATTTACTGTTAATGAAGGTAATTTTGATGGTGATGACGACAATGACAATTAATGATATGTGAGGTGCAAGGATGAACTCGAGACCCCCTACCCCCCCCCACCCTCTCCCTCAAATGCACCCAGACGCCTCTGAGCTCTCCCTCAGTCAGGAGAGAGACCGTGTTCAGCCAGGTAACACAGTGGCCTATTATGTGGACACACACTCATATCTGTCCTACACAGTGTGTTTCAATCTCGTCTGCTGAAACGGGCCCTTACAACTTCTCCGTTTGATTGTGGATTCTGCTTCTGACCTGGGGCTGCGTCATGTGCTACTTTAAACACAACTCGAATCAAGCAAAAAACGAACTAAATAATTCCAACAATCAAGCAAAAATATGCTGCATGTCAAACAGATTTAGCCTATGTGTTTATAAATTGACTGACTGACTGACTTGGCTGCCTTCTTAACCATAGACCCAGCTGTACAAAGGCTTCAGGGGCTCAGGGCCCCATGCAGCACTAGTAACCATAGGTGACCGGGCTCTCCTACCTTTCTTTGTGTCTCAGGACACTGAAGCATGTTTACCAGTGTTCGGTTCATACACTTACATGTACATTTTGAATGAAGCCGCCCAAGAATCGGTCTCGACCCTGTGAGACTGAGAACCAAGAGGAATGGGGAATGTTTTCTGATTAATGTTGTATTCTAAAAGAAAAAAAAAACTTAAAGGGCCTAAACGGTGTCTGTATATACCAACTCTCTTTTTGACATGTATGAGGTTTTGTTTCTTTAAAATGACCACTCATTAATCAGTGAAGGGACTGTGGACCCAGTCGTCTCTATTGATGATTGCTTCCAAGGCAACGGCAGAGATAGTACTTTGATCTCTTTAGCCTTCCTCACCGATTACTTTGCTGATGTGCAGAATCTCTTTTATTTTTAGAAAACAGTTTATTCTTTTATTTATCCTATTTTTGGAACATCTGTTAGTTTGATTCCACGTCCTGACCAAGCTAATGTTGATTCACATATTTTTGTGTTAATGTATTTTGATGACAAAAATGTCAAATGGACAGTTATAAATAATGTTAATATGTTTTTTTTCTGAATAAAGATTTCAACGAAATTGCATCCAATGGGCGTGCAGTTGTGTTGGTTTTTATTCAGATCTAACCAATAGTAGTAATAATGCCCTGTTCCATCATAAGCACTTAACGTTAATGTGCATGCTGTATAGCTTATAATTATATTGGTCTATGTGGGGGCATCATGACACCTCGTCTTCAGTGTGTTAGAAATAGAGAAGTCATGTGGTCTGGGGCGCCACCTAGTGTCATTACACATTTACTACATCTGTAGACAATATTTGTGAGATACCAAAGGGCATATAGGGTATTAAAAGTGTGAATAATTTTACTACGATTATCTCTAAGTGTACATAAATGCTGCTTGTACAGACAGGGCTAAGGGTTTACTAAAAATCAATGTATCCATAGTAAAACACCAGCAAGTGTCAGAAAACAGCAACAGATAGATTTTTCTTCATATTTATTGGTCACAGTAGAGGGATACAGTAGTGACATCCTAACCTGAAGCACTTACATCATCACTCGGGGACAGCAAATGTTCAATATATTAAAACCCTGCACAGCAGGGAGCCGAGAAGGGAGAAGAGCTACGACAGCTAGAGGAGGAACAGCAAGGCACACGAGGACAAGGACAGCAGAGATCAACTTAGATAAGTGCACTGTGATAAATATGAGCTTTGACGCAGGCGAGCTTTCAAAAGGTTGAGGATTAGGGACATGATTTAGTCTATTCACTCCCAGAGTAGCACTGTAGAGCACAGTGGTTCGCGTTACTGGCAGTTTATCCTCAACTAAACTGCATATTACAATAAACAATAAACAGCCAGTTCACAACATCAAATGAGATCTGAATGCGAGATAATGTTTTGAAAGGCACTTAAAAATAATCTCCCATACGGACCACTTGATGCTATCATGACAAACAAATAAAGCTTGACGTCAAAGGAAGTCAGTACGTTAGTATCATGATCTCACGAGACAATAAAATAGCTTTCAGCTTCCCATAATTCTCTGTAAGCCACAGATACTGCATCACCAACGCCTTTGCTGAATTACGGACACAAAACATTGAAATGACAATACAGTTTGATACTGTAAAATGCAAATACTGTTGACTGATTGTGACCACCGTGTAGTTAGCATGCTAAACAATTAATGAAAACCCACATGGGTTTGGATCTATATACATCTGATACACATGCCAAAAGGACTTAATTCATTCATTAAACCGCCCATTACACATCATGTTCACACTATAAACACACTACTGACCACAGATAAGGTGGTTGAGAGTGTGTGTGTAGTATAGTATAGTATGGTATAGTATAGTGTGTTTCTTAAGGTAGTGTCTTGCAGCGTGAAACTGAATTACATCATTTATCATAAGAACATAATTATTTGTGTTTCGCCCCTTTCATTATAGTGAAGTGGCTTCTGTATTCTCACACACTTTGGCTCAAAAGCTATAAAAACGCAAATACACTCGCGCAATTGCATATCTACAGTGGCACAGATACATCGACTGTCTCTATATTTGTTCAACTTTACACGGTGCTAAGCAGCTAGACAACATTATCATTAGATCCTGTTATGAGGAACTACAGTGTACAATCGTTAACGTTCTTCACCTGAACTTAGTGTTATCATTATCGCACGTCACATACGCTTAACACATTTATAACATGCTACAATTGCCCAATCTACAATCTGCTGCTTTTCGTAGATACAACACTTATTCAGTCTGTAAATAGCACGCCCACCCTATCGAATAGCAATGGAAGAAATGTGCATCCTAAGTGTCTCCCCCTCTACCCTCCCCCCTGTGGCCCGGTCTCTGCCTCGGTCTCAGAGTGTTGCTCCAGCTGAGCGGTCAGGAAAGGGTTGAAGAAGAAGTCAAAGGAAAACTGCAGTGCGCTCTGGGCTGTGCGCCTCCAGTCGTGTTCGATCTTGTACTGCCGGCTGGGCACTCGGGTGTCAGCGCATGATATACAGTGGATGGCTTTCAATTCAAATACAGGCCATTTGGAGCCAAGACGGCCCTCTAGGATGGTGCTGAACCCCACCAGGCTTCCTGTGTTCATATGCAACAGCACAGGCTTGAACTCATTACTGGCCCTCAGGACGATGTCTTTGGTCGCGTCCTCGTCCTCTATGATCGCCCCGTTTTTGGTCTTCCTCTCCAGTGGCATCCCCATTGTGACTTCAAATTTGTATCGATCGAAGCGTTTGACGTGACACTCGTGCTTAGCTAGTTTTTTCAGTTTGCAGAGGGGATCTTCTGGAGGCGGCTGGGGCTCCGCTGTGGCGTTGTTCCCCTCTTCGCATAGCGGATACACCTCGCCATACAGACAGCGCATCCAGTTCCCCACGAAAACCGGCAGCAGGTTGATAATGGACTGCGCCCCGTTCTCGATGTCTGTCACGCGGACGTATTTGAAGCGTCCAGTCCAGGTGACCCGGTGTCCTTCGAGGTGGGAGCAGAGAATCTGGGTTTGGGCCATGTTGGATTCTCTCCAGGCCCGCGGGCCGCAGAGGTTGCTGTACTCAGGCCACGTCAAGGTGGAGTTATAAACCTTCATGCCCTCTGATCGGTAAACGTACATCCAACAGAAGAGCACCACCGCGGTGAGCCACACTAGGATGAGCTTAACGATGCTACTCCGCGACAGTGACCGGAACAGCACGATGGGGTTGAGGCTGAACCTGGTCCATAGCCTCAATACTACCGGCACGAAGCAAACGGTCAGCGTAACCAACATCTTGGTCAGTTCCAAGGCTAGGAACCACTGCACCAACTGGATGACGAGCATGGCAGCCAGGCCCAATGAGAGTATAGGAAGGGCAAACAAGAAGAGGAAGTAGCCCACGCAGGTGCGGATGAGTCCAATGGTGGTTGAGTTATGGAGGAACACCAAGCAGAGCTCACACCAGGTGAAGCATACCAGGTAAGGGACCAGGCAAAGGTAGGTGCCCTTGAAGCCTCTGAGCTGGGCCATGCGGAAGAGTAGATAGAACAGGTGCCCATATAAGAGACAGGGCACCCCCAAGTTTAGCGCCACCATCTCCCCTAGGGGCACGGTGATAAACGTCACCCCAAAGGCCCGAAAGAACCAGAGGGATTTGGGCAGGAGGTACGTGAGGGAGCAGGCCCCAGACAGGACCTCTGTCAGGAGGGCTTTGCGGGCGAAGAGCTGGGCAGAGGCGTGAAGGCTGAGGAAAGATGAGACCGTGAAAAAGACGGCGACAGTAGCCAGCTCTGAGCAGGGGATCCAGGACTTGTCAGCCACAGGGAAGGAGAAAACCGCAAAGACCACTGAGAGCAAGAAGTACCTGGGAAAACGAAGAACCAGGATTTAATCACGTTTCAGCAGTTTAAGTCAATCTTACATGTGTGTCTGTATTGTTACCTTGATTACTTGAATTTGTTGTGATTCTTTTGAGGTGACTATTTCACCTGCACAAAATCTTATCTCTTCAGACTTACAGGTACGGCTCTAAGTGTGTCCATCCAAAGTTGATCTCGGCTTGCTCCAGGTCCAGACCTGGTTCAAAGTGAGCCAACAGGTCTGTCAGGGCCCGGAAGTTTTCCCACGCCTTTGAGTTCTGCAGAGAAAAATGCATATTATTTTATCTGTCTAGTATTTTACCTCTCTAAGCCACAGTAGGTCTTCTGACAAATGCAGTAACACAGGTAGTGCATGAATTAACACCGAGTAAGAAAATAAGCGAGCTCTAATATCAGTAGTCGCTGACCTGGAAAACCCGCAGTGTGCAGATGACCATGGAGAAGAAGGAGAGGTAGAAAATCAGTAGGGGGATGAGGAAGACGAAGAAGTCAATGGTGAGGTTGGAGATGATGAAGAAGAAGATGAGAGCGTTGACGTGGTGCGTGGGGATCAGGGCACTGAGCCACTGTATGCCGGCCCGCGAAGCCCAGTCGATCAGATGCTCCTTAATCTCTAGCAGGGCGTGAAGGGGGAACTTCAACACCTGGCGGAGGCATGGGGGGAGACAGGGGTCAATACATTATCTACACAATAACAAACAAACATAGAATTACCCTGGTAAAGATATGGAAGCTCTGTGACCGTGGGAAAAGCACTCTGACCAGAATACTGGTTACTTTCACTGATTGTAACACACAGCCTAGAAGAGGGGGAGGAGGGGGGAGAGGGGAAGTACAGGCAAAGGCAGCAGATGACTCAGTCAGCACTGAACTTTAACAAACAACTTCAGAGAGAAAGACAAGAGGGAAAAGGTGGCTTTGTGGGACAACGGACCGGCCACATCATTGTCTACAAAGTCTGAGAGCTTCACACCTTTTGGTGGAGGGGCAAGTCATCTGGATTCTTCACAACTTCATCGTCATCGTCGCCTCCCGCCCCAGCCATGACCGGCGAAGGCGCGATGCCCTGAGCATACTTCTTTGTCATCTCAACAAAGTCATCCAGACCCACATGGGAGCTGGCTGCAATGAGGGACACAATTTATAAGTTCATTTACGAGCAGATTCACAAGAATGAAAGAGACCGTTCCTTGTTGCAACTGTCATTTTTTCTGACATCGCAAAAATAACTGTAGAAATACAGAGCTCAAACTGAAAATGATATATGGGTGACAGTCATCACTTTATTCCTGCTGCCAATGGCCTACAGGTCTTTTAATTGTGGTAGAGAGGATGAAGCCACGTACCCTCGCTGCTGACAAGACTCTCGAGAACTCTCCTCTGTTTCTGGGCAGAGCTGGAGAGAGGGCCTGGGGAGGCTGGCAGGCATGTGGGAGAAAGTCAGCATGAGAAGGCAGAAAATACACACAGTGCATCTCTGTAAATCCACCTAGTTTGTATCAGTAAAACCTGTATGATCGATATTCAATTTTGTGTGTGTTAAATTACCACACCTGGCTGCCCGTGGACCTGTCCAACGTTCTCCAGCATCTCGGAAACGGCCACCGACTTCTTCTTCTCTGGGTTCAGCTTCAAGTACATGAGCAGAGCAGCCTTCCTGACTCCTCTCTCGAAGCGGGTCTCTGTACACAACCGCTTCACCTCCTCGAAGTTCTCCGACGTGATGCCTGGCGAACGCAAATGTTCACAATGACACTGACTGCATAGCAGGACCTGACCTGAGCGCGAGGAGGAACTATTGATTGAAACAGATCTCCTTTCAGTTTTAGAGATCATAACTTCCCTTTCTAAGTCTGCAGAATAAACACTGGTGGTAGGATGTAGTCATTTCACACCTAGACTGGGTTTCACAGAAGCATGTGTGCTAAGATCCTCTTTCTTAATAAAGAATAATAATGCCTGTCTCTAACCCCTAGGCCACACCCCCATGTTGTAATGTCAAACCAATCCAGCCTGATGATTTTAGTGCTTCATTGCTTTAGGCCTTAATCTCTCCAATCCTAAACATCCATAGATCCAGGGTAGCAGTGTAACATTTTAGTACCTTTCCTGGAGGCCAGGCAGCGCTGCAGCAGTTTGACGGCGTCCTTGCGGCCCTGTTTAGCTGCCTGCACCAGCCAAGTGACCGCTGTGCAGTTGTTCAGCTCCTCATCTCTCTCCTCTGCCAGTGCCAGGAAGTAACGCCCCATCTGGATAGACACAAATGCACTTAGCCTAGCAAGCATTCTCGTGACTTAGCTGACTCATGGCCTGCCCTTCCCGTCAATATGCCGCTCTAAAATAACACTAATGATTGGCTGACTGACCTGTTCTTTGCCTGCCATATGGCCATGATGAAAGTAAATACAATTTGCAATGTGGTTATTGAAACTCACCCTGGTCTGTCCTTTTGCATCTCCAGACTTTGCCCTCTCCTCCAGCTCCTCAAAACTTAGTTCCTCCTCTGGCTCCTCTGGAGGAAACAGAAAATCATTTACTTTTCATGTTCATGATGAGATTTAGGTCTCACAAAACCCCCTCTGAGGAGAGTTTTGTCTTTTATGATTTGATATAGAACTGTGTAACTGCCTGTACTGTAGGTGGGAAGATAACAGTAGGGGGAGGGAAACCCATGATCAAAATAGTCATGAGTCATAGTCAAGAATGACGCTCTCTTGTGCTAACTTAATGGTGAATAAAACTCATTTTGCTGGGGGACCCTATTAAGGACCCTTGGTTGTCCCCAGACGCCACTTTACAGTAACACTGAGAAGTCCACATGGTCGTTTTACTGCAGAGCTGCTCCTTTGCTCTGGATATATGCCCATGTTTGGTGCTTTCATCGTAGCCCCTTGCCATGTACGAGGAGTTACTTTGCAATTTGACAAATGGATTGTTGATATAAACAGTGATAGATGTACAACATTTAGAAAAACACACACATTTCCCATGTACACATCTACACGGATGCACCGTAAACACACAGCATTCATTATCAACTGGATGTACTTGCAGGAGCAGTCTTGACTTCCACGTGCACACAAACGAATACACATGAACAGACATGGAAACAGTCCAGCTCAGACATTCCCATCAGTGCCAGTCGGTAAGATGAGTGATCCAAACAGAGCAAGTGCAGAGCTGCATTATGAGCATGACTCAGATCCTTCCACAAACTGCTCCTGTCCTTACGGGGGAATTCAGAGTGGAGATGTTTTGATTAAGCCGTCCCACTGAACCTTGTTGCTTTAATTAGCGCTTTTTTTTCAACCAATGATTTCGGCCACCCACATAAGGTATGTGGGTGGCCTCCCCAGTATGATATAAATGCTCTTGATGTGAGAAAGCTTGTTAACCTACACTGTGTCTCATTGCAAGAAAGTGAGGTGCCATCTTAGTTGTGTCTCAAAGGCATGGGAGGAAATCTCTCCAATGTGTACCAGGAAACGCTTTAAGAGGGAGGATGGGAAGAAATGTGGAAAGACTTCCAAGTCTCAAAACACCCAGAGGCTGAAAGTGATACTAAAATACCCCTAAAATAACTGTTTGCTTAGCTTGCAACAACTTCTATACTGCTATGACGTAACACACGCTTACACACAGACACACAGATGCAAGTGTGTTGCACTGTTGCCACACAACGCATTTTTTTCAAAGACAGGCCTAGGTCTACTGGAAGAAAATGTACACTTCTGTGTTCCACATTCAAATACTGAGGTGTTACATTTCACACTGGATATTTACATTTCTGGAAATCACTGCCAGAGATGCAACAAATTAAAATGGGATAGTAGAACTGAGAGCTCTCCTACTGTGTGAACTTCCACCAACCACGCTTTGGTTGGCGGAACTTGAGTAGTGTTGAAATAGCCCTTTCTCCTGAAGTCAGCAAGATGGGAGAGGCTGCTTTACATGTTGTGGTAAACGTCTACAGTTGTCATGGAGACACAGCATCTCATGTGACACAATGGGAATGCTGGGTGTGCTGATTGGCAGAGAATCAGGAAGTGAAACCAGTGCTCTTGTCTGGGGATTACAACTTCAAACTGTCAATGGTCAGAGTCTGATTTTGTGTGTGTGTGTGCATTTACATGTGTGTGTGTGTGTGTGTGTGTGTGTGTGTGTGTTCTCACCTGGTTCAGCAGTGGGAGGAGGCTGTGGCAAGGTAGCAGCAGGACTGGCTGGAGGTCTGGTTGGGGAATTCCCTGTACAGGCTGCATTGAGCTGAGACCTGCCCACCTGAGAGAGGCTCCTGGTGGGCTGGTGAAGAGGGGAGGCAGGGGGGGCAGAAAGGGAGGGAGAGGGGGTACAGAGAACGGGAGAGACCCGAGAGGAGGCAGTCGAGGGAGAGGGGGAGGCAGAAGTGGTTGGCGTGGCTGGTTTCGGCTGGGCTGAGGTAGGGGTGGCTTTGGGGCTGGCTGTAGATGGGGTGAGGGGCGGAGGGCCAAGCTTTGGGGTGGTGGGTGAGGAGGGGCCAGGTTTGGGGGTGGTGGGGGTGCCGGGGGTGCCGGGAGTGCCGGGCGGCGATGGCTCCATGTCTGAAAAATAGCATCAGACAAGTCGCTCAAAAACCTACTCCTGAATGCAAAAACAATGATCTTCAGAGTATATGAAAACATCAATACTGAAATTTACTGTGGTGGAAAATGTGACGGCATGACAGTAGAGTGGAAGTAAACACATTCACATGATTCACAGCTGCAGTAGCAGGGCGGGGGGGGGGGGGGGGGGGGGGCGGTCGGGGGCAGCAGACTGTGCCTGCATTGAGAAACAACTGTAAGGGCTGTTGTTGCACATGTGGTGAAGTAACGGCTATTTTAAAAGGACACTGTCTCTTTTCTTCTCATCATGCCTCTTACTACCTAAGGAGCCCACTGCACACGACAAATCACCTACATCAGTGGTTCTCAGCCTTGTGCCATCGAGGCCCAAGAGTCTGCAGGTTTTCATTCCAACTGAACACTACAGCAGCTGACTATACTGAATGGCACATCTTCACCCAAGGGGGAACTGCTCAGTGAAATGAGCTAGTGTAATATTTGGTTGCAACGAACACCTGCATAATATCTTGGGCCTCAATGGTAGATAGTTGTAACCTAATCTCATTTGTGGTTCAGATTACATATCTCTATGGCACCTTTAAGCACAATTATTTTGATTCAGCAGTGTGAACCACCCTTTTGTCAGTTAGTGTTTTCTCTGACAGCCAACCTGCCATGTGGTCCCTGCTTTAGGCAGTTTCAAGTGGTCCCACCATCAGGGGGGCTATATTGAGAAGGTGACATCCTTGAGCTGGCGTGCCTAGAAACGTGATGTGCCCTGTTGCAATGCAGGGGATCCCCCTTAGCCAGCAAGACGCTGCAACGACATTGATTCAACCGGAACTGTGGACGAAGTGATAATCCCAGACCAACTGACGGTGCGGAGGCAAGAATACACACATTTACACAAAAGTACCAGAGTCAGGTACCACCTTTATACGGCCCATATGCCACGAGCATCCAAAACGTGACAGACAACGAATGATGTGGCAGGTAAAAGGTGTTGTTTTGGTGCTAATGCTAGCATGAGTGTTCACAAAAACACATTAGTGTGTTGTCCGCTCACCTTTACGACCAGTTTGAGTTTAATCCACTTTTGAAGCTAGAAATGTCTCAGTATCTTTGCTGTTCAAACTCCCTTCTCATTCATCGTTTCACTTTCGTAGGCCGTCTGTCCACTCAGTCCAGTCTGTGGTGAAAGTGATGAAACTTGGGAAGGGGTTGTCAGCTGCTCCGGACGACATATACGTCCACTTCGTACTCTACGTGTTATGATTGGACGCAGCTGGGTACTGCAATATCTACATTCGATTTGATTGGCTGGAGAGCCAGGAAGTTAAAATAAAATCTCTCAAGCAAAATAGTAGACCGTCGAAAGACTTGGTATTACAGATGAATGATTTAATGTTTTATAAAATATGATTTCAGCACGACATGAGCATAAATAATGAATTAAACTTGTTGACTTGACATAAACTATCAACAATTTATTGGAATACTTCTTTAAACCTTGCTCTGGTTTGGTAGATCTGTATTCGATTGCTTTTTCTGTTTGCCTTTCTTGTAATATATGTTTTTCCACCAGGAGATGGCAGTATTTTCTCTTTTACAGTTTAATCGACTATCAAATACAGTGGCGCCATTAGAATGTAGTTTGTGAACATTTTCATTTTCATTGATCTTAAATAGGCTTTAAAAAAAGTATAAAGCGCCTAGACCTAGCAGCTATGTGATCTGATGTCTTCTTTCTGATTCTGATTCAGTCCATTGATGGAAACTGGCAACCATGATGCAGAGGCAGTAGATGAGCAGTTTTGTGTCCCAGTGTCTAAATGTGTTGCAGGAGGACAAACAACAAAAACAAATCATCACAAACTTTGTGATCATTTTAATACATTTATTGAATATTCCAATCCTTACTACAAGCTACTGAGGGTTTGCAGGGCCACTTAAGAGTATTCAACTTTTTACTGACACAATGCAGCCTGCTATCATCAGCACTGGGGGATGGATGAGGAGAGCAAGAAATAAAAGTGTAGAAGAAAGGGATCTGGGCAAAAAAGGAAAGAGAAGAGACCAAAAAGAGGATAAGCAACAGGGTACAGGGGGGAGGTTGAGAGAGCCACAGTGAGATAAATTAAAGTCTGGGAATGAGAGTAGGTACAAAAGGGTGGAAAAAGAAGGAAATGGTGGGAGTAATTGCTTAACTGCAGCTGCATTGAGGCAGTTATGTAAATAGATCAGGATTAGTAGATTAACTCAATCCAGTTGAGAGGATAAGGAGGCCATTTTACTGGTTTGGGTCTTTCACACGCACACCTTCAATCTATATTAGGAAATTGGTCTTTCAAATGTGCTTAGACTGAAACGCACACACATTCACAATTCTAAATGGGTAAAGCAGCTCAAGCCAGATATTTTGAATAGTGAGCTTGTTATAAATCCAATCCGTTTGACTATGGAAATCTCCCGGTAGGGTTGTTAGGGCCAGACTGTGACCCCGCCTGAGACGGTCACAGACGGCGCCTACAGCCATTTACAATGTGGTGATTGCTTTGGAGAGAGAAGATTAAAGCTATATGGCCCCAATTACAGACAACAATCTTTACTCTCTTTACTCCAGTCTCCAGGAAGTGATGGCTTATCCTAAAAGGGGAATGCAGCTCAAGTGATGGAGGCTTCCCCATCTTCCCGGCTCAATCTCACATCTGGCAAGCATTGTAGCCCAGCTTGTGTTACTCGGTCCACTGAAGTGATTAACGACTACTGCATGACATGACAGAACGGAGGCCAAGCACAGCAGTCAAAAATACAACACCCTCTTCTCCCCCCTGTGTCTAGGTAACAGGTCCCTGCAGACACAAGCCCCGCCCACCCGTCTCCTCGACGATTTGAATGAGTCGCACAGGAAGAGAGACCTGAGGAGGAGGAGGAGGAGGAGGTGGTATGGTCAGTAACCATAGCAACCAGGGAGGTTATGTGAGAACGGACACTGCCTGTGGAGTGGAGAAGATGAGTATTGCCACTGTGAATGCAGCCCGACGTCTATTCCGACCTTTGAAGTTTCCCTCAGCAGGAGAGTGGGCAGTTCCACTGGCTGGACCGTAGCCAGGCTGCAACACCCGACATACTGGCAACAGTTGATCATGGATATCCCATGGAGGTGATGCTCGTTTTCCAATTGTCATAATGGTGGGGCCACAGACTGATTTAGATGAGAACATGAACCATCTTTTATTTAAACCCGTTATTAGAAAGCTCTCCTTGTGGTTTGACCATGAGCACTTTCTATTCATTTTCTAAGTGGGGGAAACTCACCTCTTTCCCTGCCGGCTTGTAATAATGGCTCATTGTCCCCTGCCAGCTCTCACTATATTGATCTGCTGCTATTCTGAGGCTCTGGAGGAGAGGAGGAAGAGGAGGAGGAGGAAGCTGAAAATAAATAGGAGGAGGAAGGACCTGGGGACACAAAGGGGGATATAACTATATGCCCCTCCTCTCCCTTTTTCATGATGTCTTACTCATGTCAGTACAGTGTCCTGAAAATGCCATGAGGCCTCTATACACACACACACACACACACACACACACACACACACACACACACACACACACACACACACACACACACCACAGTCACAATGTAGCTACTGTAATTATAAACCATGTGAGTTCAGTTTGTATTGCAAATGATACACTACATGGTTGATTTACTTTCACCGCCGCTGGGTCAGATGGTGCAGCAGCGAACTAGGTCTCTCCTCTCATACTTGAGGCACAGTCTTTTGTGCTGCGGCTCCATTTCACAACCTGTATTAGGATTCAGGGTGTGGGTGGGCAGCGCAATGGTAAAGTACTGGATTGCCTAATGGAACAAGCAACGGCAGTATTTCCACGAAAAGCCTCGGATCTCCCTCCGGCGGTCAGAGAGAGACGTTTACATTCCTGGCTCAAATCAATGAAACACCAACCAACATTCACTGTACTTGTTCGCCTGTGAGGGTTTATGATGTGTTATGTGAATGTTTTTGATGCTTTTTTTTGGGGGGGGGGAGAGGGGGGCGATGGACATGGAACATAAGGCTCAGAGTTTTTTTGTTGTAGGCTGACTAATAGGGGTGAGTCATGCCTGGGAAGCCTAATTACCTTCATATGAAAGTGTTACGTCATCACTGGCCTGGGGACTTCACAGTTTGGAAAGTAAGGACAGTTTGGTGGCTGTCCTCAGAAACAAAGGGGTCTAATGGGTGATGCTGAATGTGTGTGTGTGTGTATCCGTGTGTGTGTGTTTCCATTGGTAAATCCTATATGGAGGGGAGGTTAGCTGGCATTATACTCCTCATTTGATTCTCAGGTCCCCTCTGAATTCCACCGACCTTCCTTCAAAGTGTAATCAGGCGTATGTTAAGCTTGTTGTGGACAGCGCTCATGAATCTGCTGAGAACCTAAGCTGGTTATGCTAAGTTAATAGAAACAGTGATCCAAAGAGATGGCTAGACTAGACTAGATCTACCGACACCCTGCTGAGATTGACTGAGATTATTCTACCTGTTAAAGATGAGATTAGTCAGTACTCCTTTTCCTAGAAACTTAATACAGGCCCAGGATGCTTTCTACTGGGATCAACCATCATCTCTACCGTCACTATTATTATCACCTGAGTGTCATAGGATACAGCGGGCTACGCTTTCATTCGAGGCCGAGACATCACATGGTCTCATCACAAGGTTATCTTGCAGCCTCAAAGAAAGATGCTCTCTCTCTCTCTCTCCATTGAAACTATCTCCTATTGTTTCTGCTGGGAGGGAGCACGGTGAACACAGACACACAAAATCCCAAAGATTATAAAGTAAAGATACCTCTGGCAAAACCACAAACAGTAGCACCGTCATTATCTGTCCATCTCTCTCTCTCTCACACACACACATCTGCTCTCTGAGGCCATCCTTCACCACCAAAACAAAACCCTCCCCCCACCCCTCTCTCCCCACCACCTCACCCTTTTTCACTTTATCACTCCATCTGTGTGCCTCTATGCTAGCCTCAGCAGGAACCATTACCAGAGGGTGTATCCTAATACTCCAAAGTCACCTCCTTTCCTTGTCTCCTCTCCCTCACTCAAAAGTGATCTGGACATATAAATAGGACAACGTCCTATTTATATGTCTCCAATTTTAGGTCTAACTGAGCCCAGTGAGCAAAGACCAAGGGAGGGGAGATCATGTAGACACACCCTAGACAATTGAGACTCATCCCTGGGTGCATACTCATCCCCTACTCTCCTACTTCCTGCGCCCCATGCAGAGCCCTGCAGCAATGGGGCGCATATGCTGCAGCTGCGGAGAGCGGTGATGTGTGTGGCGCTGCCTGTGAATCCCAGTCAGACAGGCGCAGAGATAGGCTGCTGGGCGGAAGTAACGCATCTGCCAGAATCTGGGTCACTCTCACACACACACTTTCATATCGTCAGAGTATTTGTGATTTGACAAGTCATACTGGCCTAGATAGACACCCTATACACCTGTACCCCCCCCCCCCCCCCCCCCCCCCACACACACACACACACTCAGACTGAAGCCTTTAGCTTGTAACACACCACTATAACAGATGCAGATATTGAGCATTTCAGACAATGTCGCTGAAAGAGCAAAACCAGTAGGAAGGTTGCCTGACTCCATGTGGTAGAGGTGAAGATGAGGAGGTGGATGATGGTTGTGGGTGGTGTGTGATTTAAAAAAAAAATTATTTAACCAAGCAAGTTCATTAAGAGCAAATTCTTATTTACAATGATGGCCTGGTAAGAACCAAAGTGTCTCATGGTAGGGGATTGGGGGAAAGGGAAGTAAACAAACAAACAACAAATAAGGATAAATAAGGATATAACAACAACAATAATAATAAGATACATGATGTGGCTGTGGGTGTGTGTGTGTGTGTGTGTCTGTGTGTCTCAAGCCAGTTACACATGTAATATATGTTTTGTTAGGACCCCCTCTCTCTCTGTATGTGCGGGGGGATCGTACGCCGTGACGACGTACGCTTGTCCCGCACCGGCGTGGGCACGCATTTTCCACGCGCGGTGTCATTCTTGAACACGCAGTCAGGTGTCGCGCTTCTATCACGCTACCGGCGGCGACGCCCGGCTTCCCCCCACGTTCACGTCGCGCTGGCATCGGAGCCGTTGTATCTTTTTTTTTTTCTCGCGGGGCGGAACAGTGTGGATGCAATGTATAGAGACGGGTGACGTCGTGTGCGTGTGTGTGTGTCTGTTTGTGGGCGTGGAGGAAAATGTCAACGCGCGTGAAAGGAGAAGCCCGGAGCTGAATCCGGTAGGGGCTCTAGTTCATAATTAGTGGATACTGGTGTTGGAAATGCAAGTTGAGTCGCTGCTCTAAGTGTTGGAAGAGCGGACTATTTTTTTTTTAAATAAAGTTTGTAAATGGACGCTTTTGCACACAGCACGGCTTGTCGAAGTGCATGAGGTGTGCGGTGCTCTCCGCGCCGAAGCCCAGCCTCCCTGGATGTGAAGCAGCAGCACTTCAACATCAGTCGACTCTTGACCACTGGACCTCCGCCTGAAGTTCATTTGCTCCGTGAAGGTAAGCAACCTCACCCGGCCAGCCGGGTATCGGAACGCTTTGGCTGCTATCAGCTGCACGGCGAGCCTGCATGACACAGATACCAAGGAGGAAGTGTGAAAATGCATGCGGCGTGATAGTAATGTTGCCTGACACGACTGATTTTTAAAATTCAAACCGTCCCCGTCGGTTATCTGAGCTGGTTTTCCGCTGCTTCTGCCCTGTCCTACCCGGTCCAGGGCAGGCCACCGGCGGCGTGCGGGCCAGGCTCACACGGGAGCGCTGCGGTTGTGCTGTAACAGCACAGCGGACGTGGTAGATAGATGACAGTTGCATGCCCGCAAACATCACCGCATTGGAGAGTAGCCCGAGCGCAAGGACGCCCGACCTCCCTCGTTGCGGGATGCTGCAGCACCCCCACGCATGTCGCCGTGGGGTGTGGTTGGCCAGCCGGACAGCCCCTTCATCTCCCTTGCAGCCCGGCCGATTTGACAGCTCGTTAGACCGTGGGTCCGCCTCGCATTAGGCCGTCTCCAGTCCGTCCTCCGCCATGCACTCTGTCCAGTGTGTTTACCGTCGGGGCCTCTGTCTGTCTGTCATAACAGCTCCGGCAGGCGCTCTGGAGGCTCGTAAATCTCCCCCAGTCGACAGCCGACATGTGTTACACACCGCCTGATGAGGCTGCTCAGGGCGTGCAGTAAAAGGATGGTGCATGCTGGGCTGCTTGTTGTATGTATTGAGTGTTAACTGCAGGCAAATGGATTGGGTTGAACACTTAAGTCTTATGAGAAAGAAGTGTAGTGATCCTATTATGGATTTTCAGAAGGATGCTATACAAATATCCAAGCAAAACTATAATTCCCTATATGAATATTATTGTGAAAGCAGATTTAAGAAAAATACAATAAAGTATGATAAGGTCAGTATTGGTAAAGGCTCAATGTTCCTTCTTAACTGGGCTGGGGTGCAAAGCAAGGTAGGCATATCACAGATCTTATTTCTAGTCGTATTTCTAAGCCAAATGACCTCACCTGTATATCTCAGCTGAATGCTCAACAGCTTTACACCTGACCTCCAATCTGCCAAACTGCTCTACGCTAGCTGTAGCATCTTCATAAACGCTGACATTCTGTGGGATTTCTCTTTAAGTCTCTGCCCCCCCCCATCCCATCCCATCCCATTTCTCCACCCTTCCCTCTCTAACTTGATCTATCCCACGTATTCTTCATTCATAATCCCATCTCTCCCGCCATACTCCTGCCTTCCTCAGCGAAAGGCTTTGAGTGATGGGCCACTAATCCCAGTGGTCCATGCCCACATGTGCATGCCGCTCTCTTCGCATCATCACACTCACTCCTTTTAACCCTTTTGTCAAGACATGCAAGGCTGGTTCTTCCTATATTCTGTGTGTGTGTGTGTGTGTGTGTGTGTGTGTGTGTGTGTGTGTGAGTGTGTGTGAGTGAGAGTGTGAGAGAGCCAGAGGTCTAAACAGCCAACCAGCAGTGACTGATGCTGAAGTTCGAGAGAGAGCGAGAGAGGGTTAATCACATTATTGACTGCACTATCATGTCTTTGTGAGGGAGGAGAGGACTGCTAATGCTGCCTACACACAAATGCAAGCTTACATTAACACACACACACGCGCGCGCACACACACATTCATGCATACTCATACACACACAGATGTGTACAGATACACAATCGTAGGTGTACTCACACACAAACCATGTGATGACTCCAGCAGTGAATGATGAGATGTAGCAGTGAGAGAACTAAACCCTCGCTTCTGTAACACCATCACGCTGTTCTGTTAGCATTTGCAAATGATTCTTGAATTGAACATTTACACCAAACTGAGTAGGTGTGTGTGTGAGTGTGAGTGTGTGAGAGAGATAGACTTGTAGTCGTTTTACTGTCTGCTATTCTAGTTTTTAGGTTACATGCTCCACTAGTGTTGCACTTGGCTGGGTTACTTAGCCTCTCAATGGGATCTTTAGAGTGTCTTTGGAGTATCAGCTGTGTGTGTGTGTGTGTGTGTGTGTGTGTGTGTGTGTGTGTGTGTGTGTGTGTGTGTGTGTTGAGGGGGGGTAGTCTGGCGTGTGGCCAGACCTGTTCTGTCAGTCTTCACTCTGCTGATGCTCTGATTAGATGGAGAATGTGTGTGGTGTGTCCACGTGAACTTCTATGAGGTGTTGTAATGTACAGTATGCATAGGAGTGTGTGTCTGTCTGCACCCCCCCCCCCCACACACACCCCACACACACACACACACACACTGATTTTGAACCCAGATGGAGAAGTACAGAGGTTTTGTTTGAGTACACATTTGCAGCTCTTTTATTGGGCGTGTGTCTCTCTGAAGTGACTTCTGGTTGATGTTTATCACTCTGTGTGTGTGTGTGTGTGTGTGTGTGTGTGTGTGTGTGTGTGTGTGTGTGTGTGTGTGTGTGTGTGTGTGTGTGTCGGGGGGGGGGGGGGGG
The DNA here is from genome assembly GCA_034670405.1 of Hoplostethus atlanticus. NCBI lineage: Eukaryota > Metazoa > Chordata > Actinopteri > Trachichthyiformes > Trachichthyidae > Hoplostethus > Hoplostethus atlanticus. Next base: position 727,570 of record JAXDDX010000150.1, on the reverse strand, counting down.
TGCTAGATCTCCCTAGCCTAGAGGAGGTCCATCTGTGTTTGGGTAATAAGTTCCTGACCATTGTAAAGACATCTGGCTGCCTACACTTAAGCATTTTATTGTGCTTTATTCATCACCAAAAATAGTTTTTTTACTACGTAAATAGTTACCGTTATGATATTTTTTTTTCTTCTTCTTTCTTCAATTTAACTTTGTTGCATTTTCTTGTCAGGAACTTCAAACTGAGATGGACTTACTATGCAGCAGCCACTGTCTTCAAAGTGCATCTAAAACGTTCTCCAGAGACGTTTGATTTGACGAGAGGGAAAAGTACTTGAGCTGACTTTTTCTTTGCCATATGCCTGTGCTATTAAGTCTTTCTGCAATTCCACGGAAAGACAAATTGCACAAGATTGCAGCGTGTAGTGGCACTACTCCTAGCCCATCCCACAGCAATGCACGCCTATCGTATCTGAACTGGCAAGAGCAAATGTTGAAATTTTTATGCAAAAGCAGTGGCTTCATTGCTAACCAGTAGGCCATGTTTTCCTCCCCAAATGGTCAAAATGGTCTCCCACTGTATGGAATGCAGTCGGTTACTTTATGCACCCGTTGGTTCACTAACCTACACTTATTACAATTATCATGCCTTATTGTCCCTTGCTTTATTGTAATCCTTAAACTAAAAGGCAAAATCAAGTAAAGCCTGCAGACCGTTGGGCTGCTGTAACCTTAGACAGTTTCCTGACACACCGTTTCCTGAAGCAGTTCTGAAACCACATATTTGTTTGTCTTGATGCTTTGTTCAGCCTGTTTGGAAAGGCTCAAGTCTGCCACGTCGGCTGGCCAGGTATTAGTCTCGATTATGTTGTGCTCCGTTATTAGCGCGTGAGCTCAGCTTGGATTGTTATGCTGTGGGTATGTTGTGCTTTTGGTGACTTTTTACAGGGTGGCCCCAAAGTCATCAAGTTCATTTCTCAAGGGAGAGTTAATTGTGAAACTCCTCAGCAGCTGCAAAATTCCTTCATCGTTTTTTGTTGTAGTCACCGTCAAGTGATTTAGTGATTATTTGAATGAGAAGATTGTCTCAGGGCCATATCCTTGAAGGTTCTCTCACTCGATTTCACACTTCATAACTCCTTGTAAAATTTGACTATTTGATGACTCATAATCTATGAAATGAATGTGGAATTATACCATCTAACTCATCTGGGTGATAGCAGGTGTGTTACGAGGAGTGACTGTTTGGCACCTTGAGAATAAAAGCTGAACTAACTGTTCATAGTGCATGAGTTAATGTTAGGTCTGCGACCTGCTGGCTTTTGTTTGCTTCTGTGATCATTAACAGTGCTTGTTAGCTTCTTGATGCCCCTATAAAACTTGCCCATTTTCCCATTATAGCATTCCTGGTTTTGGGCTATAAACCTCCAGAGTTGGCTCCTGGCTCCTAGCATGGGAACATGTGGTTCCAGGATGCTTTGTGGGAGCTGAAAGTGTTTGATGTGTTGCCTTTTGAGTGTCTGTCTGTGCCTGTGTGTGTGTGTCAGGCAAAAATGAACTCATTCAGAAATGTTCACACCATGTCAAATATGTGCTGTATGTTACTGACCCAGACGGATACAAGCCTAGTCGGTAGAAGAGCCTCGTTCCAAAATCCGTAGAGAAATATGAACAGCAATGATTGACATTTGTTAGGCTAGGAACCACTCTTATTTTTTTATTGATGGAAGGTTTTACACCAAGCCCAGATGTTGGTAGGATGAACGCCCACGCCTCCTCCGCCCCAGATGCAACCATCCATCACGCTCCTCAGCAGCTTCAGCTTGGGCACACCTGGTTCCCGACATGGCACAGGCATGCATGAACATGCTGAACACAGTGGCCTGGTGGAGGCTGCGACACAATTCATTACTTTTGTTCTTGTAAATTCAATTCCCACATTTCAGCAGTCATGCTTGAGTGAGTCGAGCCCACTGACCCACATGAATAAGTGTTTGTTGGTGTGAATCGGTGTCGACTCGTTTTTTTTGTGCTGGCGTGAATGGATGTCCGCTGTATCCTAGCTGTATTCTCTAGGACTTAGAGAACGTGTGCTTGTGTCTGTGTTTTCTCTGTGTGAATGATCTCTGTCTCTGTGTCTCTCTGTCTCTATGAATGGGAGTGAGATCACTGATTGCCTCTGCTCTGTAGCATCGTCATGCCAGCTAGTGGGGGGGGGGGTTGGAGGTGGAGGGAATGTAGGCCAGAGTGGGGTAGAGGTGCATTTCTCTGTGCCTGGCCCCTACTGGCTACTGGTCTTTCCAGGTTGTTGAGGCTCACATCTTTTCTCCTCCCTCTCCTCTGCCATCCTTTCTCTCTCTGTCTCTCCCCCCTCCACCCCCCATTCCTTCACAAATGGTTGAGTCTGCTTGCTCTTTAAGACTCCAAGTGGTGGAAAGCTTCCTTGCCCCCCAGCGTCAATACATTTCTGTCTCTCAGTCAAGCTGGGCTCGGAGATGGGAGCCAGATAAAGAAATCACGCGTGTGTTTTTCAAACACGCAGCCTCTGTGTGACAGTGTGTTTGTGTGTGTGCATGTGTCTCAAATCCAGGCTCTTTACCTCCTTCCCATCATCCTTTGCTCTGGGTGAAATGGAGTTTTGAGAGCAAGGGTTGCCTTGGTAACTATTGCTGCCATCTGTGTGTATTGTATGAATGTCTGTAATGTGTGTGTGTGTGTGTGTGTGTGTGTGTGTGTGTGGGGAAAAGATGGCGGCGCCTGCGGTCTTAATGCTTCAGCTCCCTCATCGTTGCATTATTTATTTAATAGTCAGCAGAAAGACTGGGAGGTTACTGGGTTACAATTCCACTTCCAGCTTGATGAATGTGTCTCATGGTATCAGCCACAAAACAATAGGAGTGCCAACATCTCTGCAGCCTTGCTTCAGTGGAAAAACCAGAGGAATGGGGTTAAGCTAATTACGTTGAGCATTTACCTCACTTTGGTGAGCAGTTGGCTTGGATGTTACCAATTCAGTGCGTAGAAATGGTGTCCTCCTTTTTTTTCGTACCCAGCAAACTCATGCCAGCATCCACTCTTAGAGGAAAAGGCGGAGCTAGACGCCGGGTGCGTATTGCACTGATGGTTGCATCGCATGGCATCTTTATGAGCCTTGTCCATTGCGCCAGACGAAATGAATCAATCTCAGACATGTGAATCCCTCAAAGCAGTAACCCAGTAACCCAGGGGGTGAAGACAAAGAGGAAGGGCGCAGAGAAAATGGACTGACACTTTTATTTCATGCATTTTCTTGGTCCGGTTCTCTGAGACTCTGTACTGTGTGAGGTCCACTGGTGGAGTGTGTCAGTGCTCAGGACCTGCACAAATAAAGCATCAAAGAAGTGCTGGTATCTGATTTACTGTTTTCCTCTCAAGGCCATAGTAATCTTCTTATCTGTGTGTACGTGAAGTGACCAGTGATGCTTTATTCGTTATGCATGCAGGTCCAGAGCGGCAGACATGGAGGGATGTAGGGAATCACCAGCAGATGAAAGGGTGACTTTATTAGTCACACAGAAGGCGAGAAGAGTGGAGGGAGAAGGCAGAGAGAGGCCGAGGACCCAAAGGATTGTGGCCAGACACATTTGTCTGCACTACGGAGCCTCTAAGCACAGCCCAGGGAGTGGGACTGTGATAAATGGCCAGAGAGCTGCCAGTGCTGGATCCTTGTGTATGTGTGAGAGAGACAGAGGGCCACAGAGGAAAGTGTATGAATGTTGGACCCAAAAATAGACTATAGTGTGTCATGTTGCTTGAGCCTGGAGAGTTGTCATGCTGCGTGTAGTTTTGTGTAACCTAGTTTTTAACACTGACTCACCCTTTTTTTTCTTTTCCATTTCTCTCTCTCTCTCTCATAGGAACTCTCAGCAGCCTCCAGCAATGATGTAGACTTGACGATGATGATGTGCAGGGTCAGCCGCGCAGGGAGGAAGAGCAACGTCTGACTCTCTCCTCCGTTCACCCACCGCTCTATGTCCGTCCTGACTGGGCGGCCAGAGTGCTATGTCATCGACCACGCCCCCTTCTGCCCAAACCCTGAAGAAGGGAAGGAAGGCGGAGAAATCGGAGGCGATGGCCGACTCGGCGCAGGCTCCCAACGAGGAGCTGAGGAGTAAGCTCATGGACATCCAGATGGAGCTGCAGCAGGAGAGGGGCAAGGTGAGGAGGAGGAGGAGGAGGAGGAGGGTGGTGATGATAGGGGAAGTGGTCCTGTGTAGCTCAATAGGTGTGATGATCAATTGAAAAAGCAAAAATGTATTCAGTCTCAAAGATGAAGATGCGTACCGAGGTTGTGGAACAGTTGAAATGGATAATACTTGCACAGTTGAGGCAACATGTGAGGGAATAGCCTCTCCCTCAGGCAGCAGTCATATTTTCAATAACCCTTTGCTCTTTCCTGCATCCTTCATGGTTGTACTTGGAGCATGGCACTCACACTACCACGGGACCAATTCTCACTGGGGCCACCCATGCTAAGGATGAAAGCAGCGACCAGATGCAAGAACGGGTGTACGAACATCAAGAGCAATGCATTTACTGGCATTTAGGGTTCAACAATTGGGCGAATACATCTGATAGAAATTCCCTTGCCAACTGATTTTAAATTACGTTGATCTTCGCTAATTTAAATTGTAGCCTTGTGTAAGACACTCAAATGGGGGAAGCACATGCAGGGACAAAAACTAGGCTCACGTTGATTTTAAATGTGATTCAAACAAGCACTGAGGGAAACTTAAACACTTCCCCATTAGAGTGTCTTGTTATTGCTTCCTATTTGGAACGCACCGCAACCTGATAGTCGTCACCCTTACGCCGCACCACTCCCCTCTTCATGGGCGAATACATTGGGGACCGACAATATATGTGATGACGATTGGTCATCAGGAGGTTGTACACATGTGCCCAACCCTATTGGCAATGCCCCTCCGTCTCTCCCCCAGGTGTGTAAGCTTCGCGAGCGGCTCCAGGAGCAACGGCAGGCCCGGGAGCTGGAGCAGCACAAGCACGCCGTGGCGATCACCGACCTGCGCGCCAAACTCCACGAGGAGAAGGTACGCGAGTTAGCGGGCGCCCGCGAGGCCCTGGCGCGGCAGCACGAAGTCGAGCTGGCCCGGGCCATCAAGATCCGGGACGGAGAGGTGCAGAGGCTCCAGGGGCTGGTGAACGCGCTCAGGGACGGGGCGGCCGACAAGCTGAAGAACGCCCTGCTTGGAGAGGCCCGGGAGGAGGCCAGGAGGGCCTTCGACGGGGAGAGGCTAAAGCTACAGCAGGAGGTGGGTTATTGTGTGTATGTTGGTGACGAAAAAGCCTCATTTAATCCACTTTGTATTCAGGCTGTAAGAGCACAACATGTGGAAAAGTTGAGGGAGTTGAATACTGAAGGTCCTGTATGTGGTTTTTGGGTGAAGATGCCCTTAAATGTCAATTTGGGGATCACTCCTCACCCCACTTTCTGTGTGTGTGTGTGTCTGTGTGTGTGTCTGTGTGTGTGTGTGTGTGTGTGTGTGTGTGTGTGTGTGTGTGTGTGTGTGTGTGCAGTGTTGGGACTGTGCAAACCTTGAATGTGCTCCTGAAAAACAGGAAGCAGTATGGAAAGGCACTTCTTGCCAGGCTATTGTTTCACTGTAGCCTTTTCAGACAAATAGGACATCTATCATTACCATTGTTTGATGACATTCAACCTATGTTTATGTCTGCGTGTGCATGGGTGTCTTTGTTGTTTTTGTCTTTGTGTGTGTGTGTGTGTGTGTGCGTGCGTGCATGCTCTCTCTCAGGTCCAGGAGCAGAAGACAGCCAGGAAGCAGGCTGACGAGGCACTGACCAATGCGCTGCAAGCAGACAAGGCCAAAGCAGCCGACCTCCGCACAGCCTACCAGCAGCACCAGGATGAGGTGCATCGCATCAAACGGGACTGCGAGAGAGACATCCGCCGCCTGGTGAGACCACACCCTGCTGCGATCACCAGACACACACACGTTTCCTATCTGAAACTGTCATGACTGCTTGCTGAATTGTTTGGATGAAGACTCATAGTTAAAAGACTTTTGGGTGATGGGTTACATTTATTTGATGTTGCATAACAGAAGTGCAAGTAAGTATGTTGTCAAAATATTAATAACATGGTGATAGTTTTCCTTTATAATGCCTCTTCAGGGGCAGAGGATTCAAGCTGAAATGGGATATATTATGTCAGCGTTGAGCTTCTGCCTGGAGGGGAAACCTTATTATATCCTATTATATCCATTACAATGATCTGACCTTCATTAAACCTCAAAATATGGAGCTGTGACTCACACCATGAATGGGTGGAACTCATCTCACAGTGACACACCCAGTTGGAGATGGCTGTACCAACACACTGACACCGACTGACCCGCCTCCTGAAGCTCATTTCCAGCTCAGGGTTTATCTCACTGATGTAGGGTACAGGGTTAGAGGCTAATTGCTATACTGTCTGTCCTGCCCTGGCTTTTATCTCACTGCGCAGTTCAGCTTATCTGCAAAGATAAAACACTATATACCTACTGTAGTTACCCATTAACCACCGTGAAGGGCATAATTTCTGTCAGAAGGGAATGTTGGAGAAAGGGGACCGTATGTTTAATCGTACTTGGAAGCTGATTGATAGAGAATGAGATGAGGAATGCAGGAAATACCAGGAGAGGAAGAACAAAAGAGGGAGGGAAGTGGAAACGGGGACAGTTGTAGAGGAAGTGGTGTTAACTCAGAGCAAGAACAAAGCTTTATTAATTGGAGTGGGAGAACAATATTTGTCCACAACACACATTGTTAGTCCCTTATTCTGTTCCTGAGCACACAGCTTGTCAGGTGGAAGGTGTAGACAGGGAGGGAATGAAAATCAAATGGAATGTAAAGCAAAAACTGTTTACACCAAGCGTCAAGCACAAAAATAGAATTTACTCGATGTATTCTCTGACTGCTCACACTCCGGCGGTAAAACCATCCACCACCCTATTCCCCCATCCCACTCCTGTCCCAGATGGATGAGTTGAAGGGGAAGAACCGGGTGGTGTGCGCCCTGGAGAGGGAGCTGGGGGCGCAGGCCGGCTACACCCAGAAGCTGCAGCTCCAGAAGGAAGCCCTGGATGAGCAGCTGGGTCAGGTACGAGACGCTGAGAGATACAACCATGGCAGCCCCAAGAGAGAGGTGGTGCTTGGGATAGGGGATGGCCCCGACCTGCTCAACAACCAGGTATACACACACACACACACACACATACCGGATGGACACACACATACCTGCCCACATTACGGTTAGACCCACATAAAGACCCACATAAAACAAGAATAAAATTCTGTTTTGGCATGGTCATATTTAAAAATATTGAATGTCCACCAGACCCTAGTCCATGTGCATGCAGGTAGCCCACATGTGCATACACACACACATAGATGGGAACACACATGCATGCAGCAACGTACATATGCATGGAATGTGTGCAATGATTTTGCAGGTAGACATAGAAGACATGCATACCTAGGAGACGCATTCATGCACACAGTGATGTATCTGCAGGGATCCACTCTTACAGTGAGACAGACAAATATAGGACATGCATGCAAAGTGCACATCCAGGTCATGTACAGAATGCTTTGACACACAGACACACAATCGCCCTGCAAAACGCCAACTCATCCTCTATCTCATGACCTCCTCCTTCCCATCCACCTCCACCGCCTGCCTGCATGCCCTCCCTTTCTCAGTTTTTGTCCTCCTCCTCCCCTCTCCCCCCTGCCCCCCAGGAGGTCGAGGAGCGCGACATGAGGAGGTTCCAGCTGAAGATAGCGGAGCTCCACTCTGTCATCAGGAAGCTGGAGGACAGGAACACACTGCTGGCCGACGAGAGGAATGAGCTTGTAAGGAACACACGTCCACGGGTATATGCACAGGGAGGTAAAGGTGGGATGGGTACTGGCAGTCAGCACATCACGTCGGTGCTACTGACTACCGAAATATGTTACAACATTCGGTGCCATAGTTTGGTACTTTAACGGTTAATCTGACACCGCCTCTCATCCAGTCACCGTCCTCTAGCCCCCGACCCCTGATCCTGCCAACCACGCTAAATCTCAAATACAATGATTAAGGATACAGTCTTCTTCCCCTTCCCTCCGTTTCCTTCCTCCTCTGTCCAGGTGAAGCGGGTGCGGGAGGCGGAGAGCCAGATGAAGCCCTTGTTTGAGAAGAACAAGAGGCTGTCCAAGAAGAACGACGACCTCCTGCAGACGCTGCAGCGCATGGAGGAGAAACTCAAGAACTTGAGCCGCGAGAACGCCGAGATGGTGAGAAACACCCTCGACGTTTTAGCTCTGCTCTCCTTTTCCTGCCTCCTTTACTCATGTCTTGTGTTATTAACTAAAGATGGGTACAAAGTTCAAATACATGTTGTAAAGGGTCGTTTTTTATTTTAATCAATGGAAGGAGAGTTCAGCTGTATGATTTAATTTTTGTTGTCAGTGAGAATTTTAACACTTGAAAAGTAAGACCTCCAGTGGCCACTTTAGGAAAAGCAGGAGAACAATCTTTTCTCTGTACAAACATAATGTGGATTCTGTCTCCGTCCCTGTTCCTCAGAAGGAGAAGGCCTCCTCCTCTTCCTCCTCCTCCTCTCGGCCCCAGTCACAGCAGCAATCCCATCAGCCCCAGCTGAAGCGGCCAAGCTCGCTGACAGACCTGAGCCACGCCCACGAGGAACAGGAAGTGGAGTTCCTCAAGATGCAGGTTGCCGAGCAACGGGTCATCATCGACGAGCTCACGCAGGTCAGGATTCTACACAGACCAGCAGGGTGGGTGGGTGTAGGTCTGGGGAGACATGGAAATATACTACTACAAGGAATTTTTGTGGAATATTGTTGAGGTGAAACTACACCGTATGAAATAGTGGGAAAGTTGGGAAACGGGAGGGTTCTTGTATATGTCCAGACCTTCTCTAGACTCACCTTCTTATCCCAAGCAGTTAATCAGTAGCTTCTAATTCCCTCGTTTTGTGGAGCGTCCACCCACACACTCTCATTCATTAATTCATATTGATACATTTAGACCTTCATAATGTTTTCATTTCATCACAAATGTTGTGGAAGCCAACGTCATCGACACCTGTCATTCGATATTGTGATGATAGCTCATGTTTGTCTGCCAAAGAGGTTTTGTTTCTCCTCTGTTGTTGTCTGTCTATCTGTCAAGACATAGAGACAGACAACAGATAGGACTTGGGCCAAGGAATTAATTTTGGTGGTGATCCGATCTGGGATTGCTGCCATTACTTTGGAGTGAATATGATGCCAATATAACTTACAAATGTTTTTAGAGAGTCACAAATGTGACAAAGTTTTGTGTACTGCAATCATAACTTACGCGTGTTTTTTCCGAGTCACAAATGTAAAAAATAAATGTGTGCACAGCAAAAAAGATTTGTGCACATCTCACAAGTACAAAGTATGGCAGACTGACTGATAACAGATAATATGGTTTAAGGTTTACAAGCTTGAGATTTACAGTGTAAACTCTTAGATACCCACACTATGTGCTGTGAAAATCTTGTGACCGTAGGACCACTACAAGACAAATTGAAAGGTGCATGCATTATTCGGCAGGGCTTGTGTTGTACCTGCCGGGAAATGCATGCCCCCCCGATCTAAGGCCAGTTAATAATTTCTACTCAGCATGAATACATTTTCATTAAATATTACTCACCTCCTCCATTTCCGCCATATTTTCAAGAACATCCAGTTGTGCTGTGCATAACGTTGCTGCTCACTGATTGGTTATGAGCTCTGGAGGCAACTTCATTTTGATTGGTACATACGCGTGTGGATTTTTTCCACACGTGCCAAAACCATTTGAAGTTTTGTGTCTCCACAACTTGAGATCCACACATGCGTGCATATTGACAAATGCATATTCAAGACTCACTTTTTACATTTGTGACTCGGAAAAAACACGCCTAAGTTATGATTGCTGTGCACAAAACTTCATTCACATTTGTGACTCTCTAAAAACATTTGTAAGTTGTATTGGCATCATATTCACTCCATACATTACACAATTATTGTTATTTTTAGCCATAACTATGAAACAAAGGAAGCTCGAGACTTGATTACAAATCCCAAGGGGATGTTTGCAGAGTCAAGAAATAGATTTCACCTAAAATCTAAATGATATGAACAACGACTTTTGGTGTAACAGCAAGTTGGAGGATTGTTGGCGGAGGTTTGCGCTCTCCGAGTGTCTTCTAGTTTTGGTGTGTGATATCTGTCCAACTCACAAAGTAGTAGCCTGAAGTCAGACACACCGGGGACGAAGTCTGAGACTATGTTTCTCCTCAGGAACGTGACCAATTGGTGAACAGCAAAAAGAACAGGAGGAAACCGCTCAAACTCTCTCAAACTAAAGTAAGTGTATGTGTTTTATGTGTCACTTTGTTTTGCATGTTGTGCCTGTGTGTTTTCTATAGTGTGTGTATGTGTATGTGTGTATTACACACTCAGTTGCACACAGTTACTCCAGTGGTGTTGTCACTAAGCAACCACCGTCTATCTGGTAGATTAATCCTCAAGTTGTGTGTGTGTGTGTGTGTGTCTAATTGGGCTCCGGAGACAATAACGACAGCATCCCTCACCGCTGAGAGCACCGAACTGAGTCAGTCACACACACAGCTGGTGGAGAATGCTTCTTTCTCCCATCCTTATTTCACTGTCTTCAGTTCTTACAGCTGTAGGCTCAGCAATACATTCATCACTACAGTAACTAGTGAACTGAGTTTGTGTGCAGCACTTGGCAGAGGAGAGGGAAGAGGATCTCCAATTAGATGAGATGGCTGTTTTAGAGGCAGGATAATTGCTGAGATAGTTGTGTGTCTGTGTGTGTGTTTGTGTGTGTACAATTGAGCTGGGACATTGGGACATTGGGAGTTTGCAGAGTCTGTGATGTTGCTAGGAGAGGAGGAGTTTGTAGAGGCGCGACACACATTTTCTTCCACATCTCCTCCTGCTAGCACCAGTCCGTCACTTTGGCTAAAGGGTTGGGCGCGGCTGCTTGGCACTGGCACTTCCTCCTGGAAATCTGTCTCTCCTGTTGGGAATTTAAAGCGCAAGCTGAAATACACGAACTGGGACACAAGAACCAAAACATAATCTTCTGTTTTCTCGGATGTTACCAAACTCTTGTGTGTGTGGGAGTGCGACCGACAGGAGCTCATTACTCAAGGCCTGCGGCGCACAGTCTAGATCATCTAGCATGACCGACGTGTTTTGGGAAGGTCCCGTGTAGCTCGGCGTTGGCGTTTTTAGTGTAGTTGCAATATGACCGAGTACCTCCTCCTCATCCTCTACTTCTCCTCCTTCATCTGCCTGTGTGCTCTCGTCTGTCTCTACTTCTCTGGTTGCCAGGAGATGACTTACAAACACGATGGTAAGGGTTGTTAGGGGTTGGAAAGAAGTTGTAGCCGGGAAAGTGTGACCTGTTATGACCCGACTTGATATAAATGTCAGGAAAAGGAAAAGGAAACCGGATGGATGGTGAATGATCCATAAGTGTTTAGTCTTGTTTGTTGTTTGTGTGAGATTCGATGTTACAGCATGTCTCTCCTTTCTCCCCCACTCCTCCTGTAGAGGCATGTTGTGGAGACATATTTTGGATTTGATGAGGAGTCGGTAGACTCTGAGACCTCCTCTCTGACCTCCTACAACACTGACCTGACCGACCGCACCCCCGCCACTCCGGAGGAAGACTTGGAAGACGTAAGAAATTACTCTTTCTGTATCAGAAGTAGCCGTGTAGTGTTATGATGACAGATGCTTAGAAATTAGATCAGGTTTGGGTTCTGGGGGGTCCGAATAAGTTATGGTAAACAATTGAGGTGCAGTTGGTGTTTTGTGTGTGTGTGCTTGACCCCGTCCCTCTTCAACACCACAGGGTGTTTCCCGTGAGGAGTCAGAGCTGCGTTTCCGTCAGCTGACCAGGGAGTACCAGGCTCTCCAGCGGGCCTATGCCCTCCTGCAAGAGCAGACCGGGGGCTCTCTGGATGCTGAGAGGGAGGCCAGGGTTTGTACTATAAGTTTTAACCTCTCCTCTAACACTTGATAACCATTGGTCCCACCGTTGCCATGCCGATTGCCACACGAGTCCCTGATTGGCTGATCTTCCCTCCCACAGACACGTGAGCAGCTGCAGGCCGAGCTGAGTGGCTGCCAGGCCAAGATTGCCGACCTGGAGAAGGCCCTGGTCGAGAGGGGGCAGGTAACAAAGACGAAGGGTGGGGACAGGAGGTCCCTGGTCCTGCTCTCTTTGGCCCTCCTCCTTGTCTGTCTGGCTGCTCTGCTCCTGGCCTGGCGCTATGCCGACCGGGTCTGCCGCAGAATCCTGTGATGTCACATCCTGCTTGTGTGATGTCACAGCTCTGCGCCTGCATGCTCCGCCTCACCCCCCCTCTCTTTCTCGTTTTCTGGCCGTTTCGGCGCTGTCGACCTTGGAGAAAAGGCTGAATCAGCATTGACCCATGAACAAATAGATTGACACTTGCAAAAAAATTTGATCCAACCATGTCGGCTGTATTACAAATATGAGGAAGTTGATTTTAGTTTATTTAATACCTGGAGAAAGTCATCATAAATCAGTCATTTGTCTGAGAACCAAGCCAAATTGAGCAATGTGTAATAAACTTTAGAACTCAGTTTTTCTGTCAAGCGAAGTTGATGGCAAGAGATGCTGCTATGGGGCACAATTGAATATCACAAGGAACAGTGAAGATATCGTTATATAAAAATACACAGTTCATATCTCTCTCCTTATTCATCCATTTGTTCTGCATGTTGCCTGTTGCACGGTGGCTTGATGCAGCACTGTCTGCCAGTGTTTTATTGCACTGCTCTTCTTCATCTCAGAATGCCTTCCGTTCTTCTGAACATGTGATGACTGTGAACGCAGCTCTTTCTCCTCTGTAACCTTGGACTTCCTCTCTTTGGATCAATAAACTTGTGTTACCGCCACTTTGTCCCTTTCTGTTTGTGACTGCGTTTGCATGTATCACATGGCTGTTATGATCCAGGCGGTCGGTTGTGGGCTGATTGGTTTCGTTGCCCTGTTGTTGGGGAGTTTGTGTGTATGCCATACACTACTTCCTCTGTCTTGGTTCTCTCTTCCTCCCCTATTATTTGATGTGTCTATCAGTGTATTACTTGATGATGATGTGTTTGGTTGTGATGGCAGGACTCCAAATGGGTGGAGGAGAAGCAGTACTTGCTCAGGACCAATCAGGAGCTTCACGAGAAGGTAGATGGCATTTGTCTCCTCTCACCAGTAACACATCACTTCATAGGCAGCATTGATGTCAAGATCCCATATCACCCCTGTACACCCTCTTCGTGGATAGGAGGCTAGCAATAGGGCATCAGTTCAGTATGCTATTCTTCATGAGGACGTGTGTGTTTGTGTGTGTCTAGATGTGTGCGCTGCAGCAGGCGGAGTCGCGGCTGCAGGCGGAGGTTCAGGACTCGCGGGACCAGAATGAACTGCTGGAGTTCAGGGTGCTGGAGCTGGAAGTAAGAGAGTCCACCACCATCAAACTGTCACCAGGGGGCGACACCAACAGCCTAATCTCCAGACGCAAGACCTACATACAGTGACTGACCAGACAAACATAGACATACATACACACTACACACTAGTTTTCTACTGTATGCACCCATGTTTTATTGTTTTGCATGGCAGCTGCCTGCACATCCCTCTCACTGAACTGGAATATTCCTGATAATTTTTTTTTTATTGAAAAATGTACAAGAATGTTGTGTTGAGATGAATATAATTTTTAATGGAATAAAAAATGTATTTAAGTTCACCATCCAACCCCATCTTTGTTCATTTTGTCTCTCATCCTTGCATGTCTGTCTTATGTTTTGTTTACGTTTTCCCTAAAATCATGTTTGAGGTCCATGCACCACGCAGGTCCAGCAGTAAACTGTAATAATCCTATACTGAAATAATAATCTCTCCCAGGCTATTAAGACCTACTTGGATTATTCCTGTTATTTTTCTACCCATTAAGGTCCTCCATATATGTTGAACTAGGTAACACACACAGAGGTTTAACAGCATTTAGCAATCAGACTGAATGATGATCACAAAACACTCATATCAGTTGATATTGCATCCATGTATGAGAACAGTTTCCATGGAGAAAGTCAGTCATGTGAAATGACCTTCTCAGTCTTTTAGCATGTGTTTTCAAACCCCCTATTTGGTTTTCTTCTCCCATGTAAAAACTGTGCGTTTCCACCTCCCTGATTTTGGCAGATCCCGACCATGCTTTCAGTATCGTGTAAGTACAGTTCATCCCTCATCAGCTCCCTTCACAATCCACATGTACTGTCATTCACATTTAGTCTATATGGATCACAGTCGGTACATGTCACTCACAATCAATGTGTCATTGCTCACCAAAACTGATAGTATGCTAGACTGAAATTTATTTAGGGCCAGTAGAAACCTTGTTAATTTGGATGATGCTATTCAGGTGTGTGTGTGTGTGTGTGTGTGAGAGGACTAACATGGTCTATTCTCCCTGCAGGAGAGGGAGCACAGATCTCCCGCCCTAAACCTCCACAAGTCTGCCTTCCCTGAGAACCGCAACAGTGCCCTGCAGATCTACTGTCACCAGGAGGGGGTCAAGGTGACACAAAATCCAAATTGCGCATTAAGATTCTCTAATACAGTCATCAATGTGATGTGCATGGTTTTGATCTATCTGTGTGTAGGATGTAGTCATTCCTGAGCTGATGAAGAAACTGGATATCCTGGGAGATAATGGGGTGAGTTAGTACCACTGATGGAGGAATACTACATATATAGTTATATAGCTTCGTCCTCTGTGATAACACTACCTGCCTGCGGCGTTTTCTGTAGAATCTACGTAACGAGGAGCAGGTAGCGGTGATCCAGGCGGGGAGGGTGCTCTCTCTCTGTGAGAAGGTCAGTGGAAAGCCTCTCAGCCATCACCTATCGTATCACTGTGGACAAACACTACACCTGGTCCATCTCGGTCTAGCTCATTTCCTCATTCTGTTAGTTCTGTTTTCTAAAATGTAGCTTCTCTCACAACACATCACCCCCCCCTCCCTCTCCAGTGGTTGAAGCAGATAGACAGCACAGAGGCTGCCCTCTCCCAGAAGATGATTGACCTGGAAAATGACAAGGTGAGAGCCAGATTCAGGATCAGAAAGTTAGTTTGTCTGGGATCAGATGCAGGAGAGTCGTCAAACAAATCAAGTGTCCCTGAATTTGATTTATTCCCAGAGCATGCACGAAGTTATCCCTGTTTCAAACACAAACCAAGCTATTCATCTGCTGATGTTTTATCACTGCTCTGCTTAGGTCAGAAAGCCCAGTCAGGCTGCTAAATTTAGCCCACCCTGCATTCCTGAGTGTATCGTGTACCTTCCTGTTGTGATGTCCTGCGTTATATAATGTGCCGTCTTGTTGCAGGAACTGTTCAGTAAGCAGAAGGGCTTCCTGGAGGAGGAGTTGGACTATAGGAAGCAGGCCTTGGACCAGGCCTACATGGTACGGAGCGTGGAGCAGTACGGCACAGCGGGCCGATACCGACACCTGTAGCTTATAGACTAAATAATGGCCAAGCCTCTCGGATAGACAAAACAAGTGTATGTTGATAACATTTATCAAGGTTACTTACAAGGCAGAATGGTTTGGTTCAGAGTAACAGAGGTGGAACGCTGTCATTCAAGCATGCAACATAAACATTTGGGACCCCATCTTACATCATGAATCCAGTGTGAACCATGACGGTAAAATTGGTCATATTGTGTCGGGATACTGCATCTTTTACCAGTGAAGTCCTTCATGCTCTGAACAGTACAAGCCACTGAATTGGCTGAGGAATTTGGCTGCTTGTTCACTGGTCTAAACCTCTCCTGTCTCAAAGGAGGCCAATCACTGCTTTAATCTCTAGTGAACTGTGTTCAGGTGGACTGCTGACTGAAGAGAAGAATTGTAGACAGACTTTTATAGGATTTTGATATTAGAGTAGTGAGCATGTTGAATTAATTTCCCTCCCCTCCCATCTTAATTGAAACCTCACTGACTGGGATAGGCTAAACCCCACATATCAGAACTCCATATGATTTTGATTTGGTCAGCTGTTTGTGTTTATGGTCCCACTTTATACTGTGTTGGTTAAAGCTTAGTCTTTACATGGTAACCACACTGGGACGGTAAGACATGGTAGGAGAATGAAAGAAAAATATTTATTGTGTTGTTATTATGGTGTAGTTACCATGTAAATGCCCTGCCCCAATAACCCCTCATACAAAGTGGAACAGTGTTCTTCATATCTGACATGGTCACAGTGGTATGTGTGTGTGTGTGTGTCTGTCTGTGTGTTTGTGTGCATATGTGCATCGGTGTGTGTGTGTACTTGTGCATGCCTGTGTGTTTATGCATGCGCATGTGCACGTCACTGTGTGTGTATGCTTGTCTCCCTGTGTGTGCTTGTGTACCTGTATGTGTATGTGGCTGGCTGTGCAGAGGATCGAGGAGCTGGAGGCCACGCTGTATAACGCTCTGCAGCAGGAGCAGCCGGCAGGCCGGGCGGTGGCCGAGTCGCTGACAGACAGGCAGAGGGAGGAGCTGAGGCTAGCCGTGGACAAGCTGCGGCGTCAGATTCTCCGGCAGAGCCGGCAGTATGACAGTCAGATCTTACGGGAGCGAATGGAGCTCCTTCAGCGGGCCCACGAGGTAAGGCTGAAAACAAATCCAGTCAGGTTACCCAGTCCTGCCCACTCCCAAGCGTCTGAAACCTCTGACCCTACCAAACCTCTGGTGCTATGAAAAAGATGCAGTATCCCTATTTGTCCTCCCTGTAACTGTTTGGGGCAAGTGGAAGAGTGAGAGAGAGAGAGAGAGAACGGTATTTTTAATATGTGTGGCTTGGTGTGTGTGTGTGTGTTTGTATCATTGTGGTCCCTCCACTCAGCCCTCACAGTAGTGGTCTTGTACCCATGGCTTGTACAGAATATTCATTGACTACATCAACCATGGCACCCTGAACTTCATTTGAAACTCTTATACCTAACTTTACCATGGTACTTCTAACCTCTAACCACAAGACACTGACAACACATAACCACACATGAAATAGACATTTAGAGAAACTAATATTGTGTAAATTATTTGGACAGTATGTGGCGTACCTACCTGCAGAGTAGCCTAAAGAGATCTAAGGAATATTTTCAACAGGTGTCTCTGAAGCGGTGCCTCGTCCATAAAGCTCCAAAGAACTCTGAAAGTATCTCCAGCGTCTCCTCTCACGTCAGAGTCCAGTTCCCCACAGTTGGTCTTTATTTACACCCTACCCCGGTGCTCTGGCTGACTCAGCGGTCCAGTCATTAGGACCTAAGCAGCTTTGGGTTTTTATGGATGAATGTGCTGTGTTCAGTGGAAACACTCGGCATCAGTGTGGATGAATAGCTGTTTTGCAACTCCACCAAATGTTCAATAAGATTCATTAGGAACAGATCAATTCAAATGCAAAAGCTTCTATTTTAGTCTCAGTGTGCTTTTTCTCCACCCTGAATACATTGAAAGGAAGCTGGACGAGGCCTGTTTTCTGTAGCCAAGAACACAATTTGGAGGTCTGTGTCAGCTAATGTTGTTGTCCCAGTCAGCTACTCAGGTTTAACATCTCAAAAACAGAGTCACTTCCACTGTTCATTGTTCTGCTCTCTGGTTGCCATGGCAGCTCATTCTTACTTGACGCTGAGCAACAGCTGCCATGGAGACGGAGGGCATGATGGGAAGGAAGCAGGATTTAGGAGTACATGCAGGAGTTGCTGGCTTCGCCGTCTTATTAACTGTTTAATAACCATTTCTCTTTCACGTGTATTTGAACACTTTTGACTGATCTAAACCGTTCCTGTCTCATTTGCCTTACAGAGAATTAGAGAGTTGGAGGGCAGGATTGACGTGCAAAAGAGACAAGTAAAGGAAATAGAGGAAAAGGTACACGCTGCATCTTTACCCCTGTTTCTTTCTGGGAATGCTTTCTGTCATGGCTGGATAGAGGACGCATGCACATTGACGAGAGAGAGATTAGCTGAAGAGAATGGGAGTGTTCATGTACTGATGCCTTTGTGACAAATCAACTAATTGACACTCTTTTTCTTCTTTCTCTTTTTTGACCTGTCGATTAAACCCCTTGTGTTCCTTTAGTTTTTGTTCCTCTTTTTGTTTTTCTCTTTAGCATTTATTCTTTGGCCTTAATGAAATGGACCGACATCAGGTAACACCTGCATTCACTGTATCACTAGAGCATAATCATCACATAGTATTTTTACTCTGTCTCTCCATTATTTAGTGATTTATTTAGTCGTTGTGATAACGATGATGATGATGAGCAAGGTGTTTTGCCTTTTCTCAGGTGCTAAGGCGCTCAGGAGGCAAGTGAGGACGAAACACAACCTATTCATTTTTTATGCATTTGTAGACAGTTCACAAAACCCAATGGCCTTTTTGATAAACATGCACTTTTTGCCGAAGACCCTAACCCGGAATGCAAGAGCATATGGAAACTTAACAAATAACCACATACCTATGAGATAAAAGTGTGTTTTATTTATAAATGATATTATAAATGATGGAACATAAACCCTAACTCCTCTGTGAGTTACGAACGCATGGACTTACTGAGGGAAAACTCTGAATCAGAGGAATGGTTAAAGGGAGAAGAGCCACAGCCTCAGTTGAAGGAATGCCAAGCCAGACGATGGAAGAGTGCAATCACACAATCACAGAGGGGAAGATGGAGGGAGGAGAAGAAGGGAACACAGAGGAGTGAAAGGAGAGGGAGGAGTGAAGGGGTGAACAAGCGGAGTGCTGGCCTTGATGTGGGAAGTCCTGGCAAAGTCCAGCGTCCATGGTGTTTCTAAGGAAACAAGAGGACAACTCAGTTCACAGAGTAAAAAGTGAACCCACTGGAGCCTCGTCTCAGCGTGGAGAAGACCAGACTACGGTCTATGGAGCGCACGAAGCAGGTTACTACTTATGTTACTACTCAGCAGTTCAGAATTTACTCTTTCATGCATGTATTACTACAACAGCTAACGTCACGTCAAATATAATGACTTTTACTTGGTTATATTAACAATACAACTCCCAACGTTTATCGTTTTCTTGTCATACATGTGAATAAGTTATCCATTGGCTCGTATTGAAGTTATGCAGTAACCAAACTAACTTAGGTAAATGGGAAAGCTTCAGTTTTCAGGATGGAGGGGTTTGTGGAATGTAGGGGGGAGGAAGGGCAGGAGGGGATGGGAGGGAGAGGGATGGAGAGGGGGAGGAGGAGGGGTAACTTGAGAGATACCTGCGGTCGGCGGCTTGCTACCAAGCTGTTGGCATTGTAAATAATAGATAACTGTATCTGTGTGTGTGTGTGTGTGCATGTGTATCTTTTTCTATGTCTGTGTGTGTGTGTGTGTGTGTGTGTGTGTGATGACCATGTATACTGTAGATAAGGTCCAGACATGGGGAGGAAGAGAAACAAGGGCTGTAGAGGAAGGGAAGACATGCATGGGTAACGGTTTGTCCTCCCTGTACTGAATCAGCCTGACAGCTTTGGTTCCTGTGTTGCAGGTAGACCTCGCACCGATGGAGGGTCACGTGACTCTGTTGGAAACAGCGGGGGCCGGAAGTGGTTCCGTAGCCATGGTAACAGACTCAACGGGCGCCGACTCGGACTTGGACCTGCGGGTTCTGTGTGACAGAGTGAAGGTCCTGGAGCACAATGCCAGTTCAACCAACCAGTCTGACGTTTACCTGAGGAACAGGTGAGGGACTGGGGGAGAGGGGATCCAATGACACACACACACACACGACTACATACTCACATATGGCCAAGGCGATATCGCATATCACACACACTTGACTGTACTGCACACTTACACACGAGCCTCACCCTGGAATTACTTACTATTGTGGATTTTATTTGCTTGATGCCAACCTTGCTCACAGTGGGAGGTAAAACACATTCAGATCTGTGGAACCGATGAAGTAATTTCACCTTTTAGCTAAATGCTAATTGCTATATGCCGATTTGTGTGAAGTTAGTTAAGGTCAATGCTAACGCTAGGCTAATGTAATGTGAGCTCGTCTGTGTTGTGCTGTGGTAGGATCAGAGAGTTAGAGGGGTCAGAAAGGACTCTGCTGCTACAACTCAGTCAACTAGCCGCTGCCTCCCACCTCCCACCACCTCCCACCATGCAACACTCCCAGAGGCTGGACCAGAGACTCCACACGCTCAGGGACGAAGTCAGGACCATGGTGAGTGCTCTGGATCTCCTAGGTCGCATTCACAGGCATGGCTATATTAAACATAGTTCTAGACTACAATGCCCAAGACCCTTATCAATGTGTCTCCTAGGGTATCCTAGGGCTGATTCACTGACACTGATTGTATGTCGGTCTGGGCTAAAAAGTCCTTTCAATGCAGATTTCCCTTAGACATAATCACATGACATTATGTCTTCAGGTGAAAATGAGAAAGCAGAAGATTGAACATGCCATGTTATATATTTGAGTAACTTCAGTATTTGAAAGTTTATTTTACTGCACAGTTGCTTGTGTGATGGTAAAATGTATGTGGTGTAAAGCAAGTTGTCATTTGGAGCAACTGTAGTGTGATAACAAAACAGGTGTGTAATGGTTGTTTGAGTCTCTTAATCTCTCTAACTTTCACGTTCTCTCCCTACCTCCCTCTTTCTCCCTGTCTCTCTCCCTCTCCCCCCCCCCCTACACAGACTCAGGAAAAGGAGCGAGGCGAGCGGCTGTGGAGGGAGCGACTGCAGCGCTGCCAGAACCAGCTGAAGGCCAAAGAGGATGAGATGAGTCGCCAGTCCCAGTACTTCCAGAACTTCAAGACCCAGCTGCAGCACAAACTCAGCCTGGCCCGGGACAGGGAGCAGAGCCTACAGAACCGTGTCCACACCTTAGAGAAGCAGCTACTGCACATGACTGTGTCTGCCGCCACCAACATGGCGACTATCACTGCAGTCAGCATTACTGCCGGGTCTGTACCACAGCGGGAAGAGCAAGAGAGACTACCCTGCCTGAGAGGAGAGGGGGAAGGAGAAGAGGAAGGGCAGAAGAAGGAAGAGAGGAGGAGGCAATGGCAGCAGAGGTTGGGGCGTCAGAGAGAAGGACAACAAGAGGGGGATGAAGGAGAGACAGAAGAAGAGATGGAGGGAGAAAGAGAGAGAGACACAAGCAAGAGTTCAAATGAGGACAGGCTGCGAGGCTTCATCCTGAGCCTACAGGAGGATCTCAGGGTGCTGCTGGAGAGAGAGGAGAAGGGGGTGGCAGAGCAGAGGGGGCTGACAGAGCAGCTCCAGGAGGCCCAGGAGAACAGCCACTTCCTGGGCTGCAAGGTGGAGGAGATGAAGGTGGAGGTCCACCGGCTGAAGCTGTCCGAGAGCTCCCTGATGGAGGAGGTTGAAGAGCTGAGAGAGGAGAACCAGAGACTCCAGCAGAACCTCAGGGAAGCTGCCAACCAAACACCCAGGCGGTCAGCCACAGTCCCCGAGTCTACCTGCCCCAGTCCTGGGCTCGGCTCCCCCGGTCCCAGTCCAGCCCATAGTGCTTCCCTCACCCTCTCACATACCACTGCCATGGTCCCATGTTCAGCGGGTATCTCTGGAAAGGTGCGTAAGACAAGATTCAAAGAATTTGTTCAGGGCCCATATGTGTCAAGCTTTAAAGATTATTAGTGCTGTACACATTTTTGAAGAATCACAAATAAGCATTACTGTTCTAAAACACTTGATACACACAGTTAGGCTCGACTGTTTGACCAATCTCTGTCAAATTACTATTTTAAATGGATTCAGTTACTTTTCTGTGATTCATTGATCTTTTCTGATACAATGTAATCAATGTTTGGACTGCTCCAAAAGTGCACACCCACCTGTCATTCACCTTAGACAAAAACAAATGCTTGAAGTAGGAATGACTAGAAGAATGACTGTGTTGTTGTTGCCTAAATGTTAGTTATTTCTTACATTATCATGAGAAGGTGTTAGAGCACGAAAAGTGTCAATGCTCCCCTAGAGCGAACGTTGTGTTACATAACCATCTCCTCCATTGTAAATGCTTATACAAGTGTGTCTGAATAGGAATAGTTGCTGCAGCAGAGCCAAGAATTGGGATTACAAGTAATTGTTATGAAATTATGTTCTAAATAGGATTATATTTCTGTAGGGCCAAAGTGCAGCAGCTTAGTGGCAAGTTATTCTAAGTATAAGACAACCTAATTAGTGTTCTTAATGAATGATGCTCTGTGTTTAGGTCCAACTAACCTTGGAGGAGCGAACAAGCCAGCCACACTCAGCTGCAGCTCCACCTGTTCACCACCAGGGTGCAGCAGAGAGCAAACAGAGCACCACAGAGGATCACTCCTCATCTGCCAAATCAGACACTCTGCCTTTACCTAAACCAGACCTCCTGAACCTCTCGGCCCACTTCAGCTCCGTACCCAACCCCAGTCTCCAGTCACTTTCCTTGGCTACAGAGACAGTGGAGGTGGGGGAGTTCAACCTGGGGAGCTGGTGTTCCAGAGGGACCCTAAACGTGGAGGAAAGCCCCAGTGAGGAAGCTGATGCCCTGAGGGAAGTGTACAGGAGCCTGGGGTTGGGGGAGGATCTTGAGACCCTCCAAGAGCAACGTGACCGCCTGGAGGCCGCCCTGCAGCACACGCAGGAGCAGCTGCAGAGGCTGGCTCAGGAGAATACCCGACTGAATTTACAACTCAGGAAACAGGCAGAGGAACAGGAAGCAGAGGCACAGCAGGGGGCTCCAATAGAAATGGTATGTCAGAGGCATTGCAGGATTCCCAATTGTTTTTGTATAATCTATTCTTTAATTTGTGTAATGTAGATGCCCTCTACATTACCTACTTCACTTCTAATAACACACCATCCAGTATCTCACTGATCAAATCCTACCTTCTATGTACTCAGATTAACAGCTTGCCGACGCAGAGCCTATCAGCCACCTGTGATACAGCTGACCAATCCTCTCCCGCCCAAGACGACACCATCCTCACCCTCGCCCAGGACGATCTCATCCAGGCCCTGAATCGGGAGAACCGGGCCTTGGCGGAACGCATCCAGGAGCTGCTGGCCCACATTGAGGTCCGGGAAGGGGAGAGTCTCGGGGAGCTAGCCCAGCTGAAGGAGCATGTCTCCAGGCTGGAGGCGGACAGAGACAGGTTGGAGCAGGAGAACCAGGAGCAAGGATGTCTGATCACAGAGCTCACCAGGAAGACTGAGGATGATCTCAATACTATCATGGAGCTGCAGCAAAGGTTAATGGAGAGAGGGCAGAGTATGGAAGAATCACAGGTTTATCATCATACACCTGATAAGGAAATCTGTGGACGTCAATTGCAGAGCAAAACATCGGCTACAGGGAGTGTTCAACGCAACGACCTAGAAGGATTAGTGGACAGCTTGGTGGACAGTCCACTACAGGGTGATGAAGAAACCCAGTCCCAGACCACAGCTTCAGCACTTGTCTCTCAAGCTGATGACCACAGTGATTCACTACACAGCAGCACATCAGGAAATCCACGTGTTAGTTCATTATCTGGACAAGTCGACCAGATGACCAAGTCGGTCCAGAGCCTCAAAGAAGAGCAAGAAGAACTGACTGGCTCTGTAAGTTCTCTGAGAGAGGAGCAGAGAGAGGTGGCTCTGTCGGTCCAAACTCAGACAGAAGAGAAGCAGCAGCTAACCCGGACGGTTTGGGGATTGAAGGAGGAGAGAGACCGCATCACTCAATCTCTGACTGGTCTCAAACACGAGAGAGAGCAGCTATCCAGGACAGTCTGTGGGCTGAAAGATGAGCGAGACCAGTTTATAAGGTCCATGAGTGGACTGAAAGAGGAGAAAGAGCAGCTAGCCAAGTCGCTGCCTGGGCTTGCAAGAAGAAAGAGAGAAATTGCTGGAATCTCTCTCAAGTGAAAAAGACGAGAGAGACCAAATGATGCAATCACTACAAAGTTTACAGAAAGACGGGGACCAGTTAAGCCAGGCAGTGTACAGCTTGAAACAGGAGAGAGATGAACTTACAGATGCCCTCAAGTGTCTGAAAGAGCGGATAGATCAAGAACAATCATGTTACGCTTCGAAAGAAGAGCGAGACGAGTTCACGCCGTCAGTTCGCAGTTTGAAAGAGGAGAAGGAGAGAACGGAACATTCGATCACTGGTTTGAAACAAGAAGAAATGCAGATAATGCTATCACTTCAGGGCCTAAGAGAGGAGAGAGACAACCTACAGGCTGAGGCCGCTGCTCTCCACAACCAATCACAAACAGAGGGGCGGAGTCAGAAGCAGCATTTGTTCAGTTCGAACCAGGCGGGTGCAACAAAGAAGACAGATGCTGTGGTTGTTGGGACAGGAGGAGGTGCTGCTCAAAGAAATCAAAGAAATGTACAGGTATCTAAGACTGATTCTGGGGCGGTTATGCCTATGTTTTTGTATTGTCGGTTAAAATATGATTTCAGGATTATGCCTTGTCAAGATATGTGATTATTATGTATTTACATAGGAGGGTTTGGATGGAAAACGGGAGCAAAGTGATCTGATGAGGGAGATCGAAGGTTTAGGAGGAGAACTGAAGAAGTCACGAGAGGAACTGGAAAAGACACAATTAGAGGTGAGCTGACACAACTTCCTGTTTCTGGGAAATTGGAAGAAGATAGTTCAGATAAGATGTACTCGTGTGATCGCCGAGAGGACATTTAGTGATTGCAGCAGCAACGATTGGGATATAGATAAAAATACATTAAATAAAACATTAATGATTAAAGATCATCATACAGAGGTGTGATTGGCTTGAAAGAATACTTGACCACGTTGACCTTTGACAGATTAACAGACGTTTACAGTTTACAGGTTCCAGTGCAAGAGCATTCAGTATATCTTATTAGAGAGTAGTGGTGTGCATCATGAGAAACTTCAATAACCATTATACACCAACAATGTAAGTAATTAATTCCTCCCTCTGTGTGTATGTGCATGCATGCGTATGTGTGCATGTAGACCAAAAGGTTATGCAGTGAACTGTGTCAGTCAGAAGCCAGGAGGGAGGAGGCGGAGAGGAAGGCAGCTCAAGCAGCTAATGAGGTGATGAGGATGACAGATGTAGCCAATCAGATGGAAGAGACCAGGGAGGAAAACGACAGCCTCACAACTCAGGTATATTGGTTTAAATAACATCCAACCCCATTCATTCTGCTTATTTGGTTGCATTTCAACATCCCAAGGGACAGGTTAGCCCTTGCCTAAGACCTTATAAGCCTAAATATATCCTTTAGTCAGGATTCCCTCTCGGTTACCGGGTATATATTCAGTCAGTTACAGACACATCTTCATACCTGGGATTCAAATTCACTGCTTTTCACTAACCTGTCCTCCACATGCAAAGATGTGAGGCCAAATTAGACATTGTGCATTTATCTGTCTGGTCTAGGTGAAGGAGCTGCGCAGCAGACTGACAGGTCTGGCCAAGGACAAGGTGGATGCTCTATCACTGAAGACACAGATAGAGGAGCAATTCAGTGTGCTCCAGGCTCAGCTCAAAGCCAAGGTGGGGTTTTTTTTGTAATTGCTAATGTTGGCAATGATTTGTGAGCCTTGTGTGTGTTTGTTCAATACTGGAGATTAGCCCTCAAGGCCTCAAGATGTCGCTGTTATTTGTTTGTATTTAACTGCTTGCTGTTGAGTCTGAAACCAGACAGTGTAAGAAATGGAAGAAATATTGAACATAAAGTGTGCCAAAAGCGTCTGGTCAAAAATAGGTTCAAATAAAATGCCTCTCTCCTTGTGGATGTAAAATGGTTGGAAGTGTGGGCCCTTATGGCAAGCGTGGATGTATGCATATCTGTAGCTGGTGTGCATTGCATCTAGTACACGCAGATTTCAAAATAATGATGATTCTCGGACAAACATTCATTACTGCTCTTCAATTGTATTGACTCCTCTAGACCGTGGCTCTAGAGGAGCTGAACTCAGAGTATATAACCTTGAAAAGAGGGCAGGGAGGCAAGGAGGAGTTGAGCACTACACTCTCACTCCGGACGCGCTACAATGACATCAGAGCCAAGGTAGGCAACCCGTCTGCTGTCATTTTGCAGTCCCTTGGTAGGGTTATAGTCACCACACTTAGTTGCAGATTATGAGTTGATCTATTCTGGTCTTTACCTCTATCTTATGCAGCTTTGTATGTTTATTTTGATTGTTTGTAGTACGATGTGCTCCTGAAAAAGCAGAGCCAAACCGATCTGGACACAGCTCCTTTAAAGGTCAGTAGAGGGGAAAATGGCTTTTTACACACGGCATTTCTTCATATGTTTTGTTAATACATTAAATTGTTAGTTATACAGGGTCACATATTATATGAACTCATTCACTACTGTCCAGCTGATATCATGTCACTATTGTCATGGGTCAGCATTGTCTAGTTAAAGTATGACTTGTGTTTGGACTGATAGCACCAAGCTATCTGCAGTGGATTTTGACTGACAGGTGTTTTATCCAATAACAGGCCAAGCTGTCGTGCCTGGTGATGAAGTGTCAGGAGAGGAACAGCCTGTTGGTCCAGATGATGAGAGCCATGCGCAGGCAAGGCTGTCTGGACTGCACACTCACACAGCAGGTTGAGCAGCTGCTCAGTGACGCCGCCCTGCAGGACTACACTGCGGCATTCACACCAGGAGCCACCAAGACTCAGCGCTACAGTAGTGGGTTTACACCGGGGTTTGCTTTTAACCTCCTGGACTACACCGGTGGATTCACACCTGATCAAAACTACTCTTCGGTATTCCCACCTGGAATGAAACAGCAACACCACAATGCATTCACACCTGAATCTGGAGTAAAACACCAGGGACAAAAAGGCGGAAACGTCACTAGTGTAGTCACTCCTGGATCCATAACAAATCTACAAGACTGCAGTAGAGAATTTACAGTTGCACCAACAGGAACACTGAAGAAAAATGCCAACTCACCAGTGTCAACTTCACCAACACAAGAGCATTCCAGTGTCCAGGCGCCACCATCACCTGTTGTTCCAGCACTGAAAGGGAGCTTGAGCAATTTGCCTGTGCCGCGCTGCATAACACAGGTAAGATAATATACAAGTGAAAGCCCCGTGGAACAATGTTAATCCTCTTCAGTAAAGCTAAAAAGAAAATGGAAGAAGCACAGATCGTCTTTGTGACAGGAAGCAACAGGGTTTATGGGAAATGTGTGAGATAGAGGCTACCAGGTATCACAATTAATTTCACAATGATATACTGATGTTTAAAAGTGCTACATGTTGCACCTTTAATAGAAGCATAATTATGTTAACCTTTCTTCAATCCCGCAACAGCTACCTCCCTCTGCCAGTGGACCAGTCCAAGCAGCTTGTGGTCCGGACAGAACTGGGTTATACCATCCGGAGGTGAAAGGGGAGTCCACCCGAGGTCCTGCCAGTTTCTCAGAGGGGAATGCACCCCCCTCCCCAGACAGACGTGTCAGCCTGAGTAGGAGGCTGAGTAGTCCTGAGAAGATCATCAACCTACATGAGCAATTGCAGAAGACTCTGATGAGTAGCTATCAGGTAGACTGTAGCCCTTCGAACATTCAGTAACATAGTACGGAACGTCCTGAACACACAATGCTAATATATATCTACTAATTTGTCTTTGTTCCCAGGCTCCAGTGAGTAGAGGGAGAGGACAGCAGCCCAGGAAAAGCCTCTCAGATTCGGCCCTTGCAGAGCTGAGCCTGGCCTCGAAGAACCAGAGCCTCGCTGTCAAGAGTCCAAATACCCCTCTGGCAATGACCACTGCCTCTAACCACGCTAAACAGTCTCCGATAATAACTAGACCTGCAGCAACCAACACGCCAACAACCCTCTTTACTGCAGTCGCCTCTAGATCTGCCAATGTTACATTCAACCCCAGCAAGTTTGCTCACACTCTTTCTAAAGCAGACACGGTTACTTCTACAACTTCACTACTTTCTAGCTCTCCTGTTACCACTATGGCACCTAGCAGGGCTAAATCCACCTCAAGCGGCAGCGCTCACGCCGCTGCTAACCCCAATATACGAACACCCCCCAAACCGACAAGGCAAACTATTTCCATCCCCGCAGTATCTGATACTGGTAAACATGAAACTACTACGATTTTAACTCCTACACCCACTACCTCTATTACCTACACTGTCAGTTCTGCAGCTGCTGTCCCTACTGTCCTGGTATGTTCTGTTACTAATCCCAATACCACTGCCGTAAATAGTACTACCCCTAGGACATCAACTGCCCTCAAGGATAATACCTCTAATATGACTTGGAAAATGGACGGTGCTGTATATGACGGTCTTGGATCTGCTGTGGCCTGCTCTGAATCTGACCCTCACTCTCTTGAGAAATCCTCCAAGCTCGCCAGAAAGTCCACCGCAAGACCAAAACCAGGTAGAGTGGATACACCCCACACTGGACATCATATACACAAAGAGAAAAAACATACTAGTAATTCAAATCCTGGTGGAAGAAATTCAAGACACTCTTTAGGCTTCCTGAAGAGTTAAAATGCCTTTACTGAGCTGACAATACAACAATGCTTTTTAAAACTTTGCACAAGTGTGTCTTACAGCTGTATTGGGGCTACATTACACCCTACTTGCAGATCAATAAGGAAGAGGTCAGGTACTTACGCTGTGCTTGCCCTGTCTTCGTCCTGTCCCCTCCAGAAGCTCCAGCTGAGGTGGGCTCCGTCGAGGTCATCAGATCGGTGGGCCTGAGCAGCCTCATGATTGGCTGGGAGAGGCCGCCACTCGACGAGCTGGGCTGCAGCCACGGCACCTTTGTGTATGGATACAGGGTAGGGCATTTGAACCCCACATTGGGAAAAGTCTATTTTTAAGCTATCTCATACCCTATTTACCTTTTATTGCGCAAGATTCTGGTGTTTGAAAGGTTCTTGTGTTTGATTTTTTTCTTGTACATTTCTTTTCTCAGGTGTACGTAGATGGGGAGTTCCACAAATCTGTCATGAGTTCTGCATGCACCAAGGTATAGCTTCCCTTACACTTCGTAACTGTGCATATTGTATCCTATTATCACCACACAAACAGCAAATAACAGTGTATGTGATTGTTTCTCTTTCCCCAGTGTATTCTGGAGAACGTGGACCTGAGTGTCCCGGTCCACATCAGTGTCCAAACACTGGGTTCCAACGGTCTCAGTTCGAACAGGGTCCATACCACGTCCAGGAGCTCTGTCGGGACAGACCACCGATCCCTCCACCCGCACTGACTCACAGCCTGCCTCTCCTGGCCTCAACACGCCACCCTGTCACAGACACAGTGGCCTAGGCCAACAGGTAGGTTGAAATGGCAGGAAGAGACACCTCGTTTTACTGGCTGTTTACTCGTTATTCCATCAACATTGGTAGCATCCTACAGTTATCATTCTGTCAATGTCTTTGTAGAGTTCCGGCAACTCTTCTCAGTAGAAACCTCCACCACCAGTGGCCAAGGCTAGAACGGTAATGTCTGTCTGTGTTTTTGTGTGCTGCTGCATTATGCATCTGGGTTTTTTTTATTCAAGTACTTCAAAGTTTGAAACAATGCACCATCAAATGATCTTCCTGTGTGTCCTGTGTGTCCCGTGTGTCCTGTGTGTCCCGTGTCTGCATATGTCCTCCAGGCCCTCTGAGGGACAGTCCTAACCTCCACCCCAGCGGAGAGCTGGCTCTGCTGCGCGAGGGAGACACCGTCACGCTGCTAGGCAACCCTCGCCATGACGGTTTCTGTGAGGCCCAGGTTAGCCAATCAGAAACATCTGACAAGGTCATCCCCAACCAGTGAGCAAGCAGTGACTCATGGTTCGACACTGTGACTATGATCTTTAAAGTGGATAACTGCAGCCTTCAAACAAAGAACCGAAGAAGACTCACTGCTGAAAGACAAAGGGTCAAGATTTCCTTCTCCTGCACTGAGAGTGTATCTGTGTGTTCAAGGTCAATGGCAGGAGAGGACTGGCACCCATAGCCTTCTGGGAAGAATTTCCTGTTTCAGAGCCCCACCCCCACGGACTTCACCTCTTGAGTGGATAGGACATTGTGACTGCCAATCAAAATAGAGGCATCGGCTGCAAGACATGCCAGACAAACTGTTAAAGTGTACTTTACTGTCAAGGTTTATGAAGCCACGGTCAATCACATCATCAAAAGCTGCCTGTGACACCAACATTTATGACCATTATTCAAAAGACACAAGCAGTAGAGGAAATGTGTGAAACATATAGCGGGATTATGTGTCATATTTAACTTTGTTTTATCGAAGATCCCCACTGCTGCCGCTGTGAACTCAAAAATGAATGGTTGGTTCAAGGGACATTTGTGAAATGCCTTTGTGACAGCAACCTGTATTATGTGCCGAAGCAGCGTTATACCTGAAGGTCATCTTACTTGATTTTCAGACATCAAGCCAAATATGAGAAAAGATGGTTAATTCCAAAGACTTTTCTGTTTCGTTTCCCCCATAGTGCTATGTTGCGCAGAAGCCAGATATTATTGTAGTTTTGAAATTTGCACATGATCTTTATCGGTATCTAGAAAATGAAAATAGAAAAAGAGATTATCACTGATATTTTTTTGTAGGGAATATTATTAAAATGTGTTATATGCCAATGGTCTATACAATATTCTATGCCCACGCTCATATTGTTTTATGTTACAATGTTCACAACACACAGATGTCGTCCTCTAGCAGTGTATGTATGGGTGTGGCGTGACCATGGTGCAGCAAATGTATTTTTCTATTAGTAAATGATGACGTTGATTTCCCATTGGTTCCTTAAAACTGTACAGAGAATAAATGTTTATATAGTAACTGGCATTCCTGTGTGTGTATGTGTGCGTGTGTGTGCATGTGCGTGTGTGTGTATTTATGTCAAGGGGTTTCATCAGCGCAAGTTCAGTTACTATGTGAATCTAGTTGATACGTAGCTGAGCTGCCTTGCCAATCAAGCCGGGTACATTATGAATTATTAACGTTCTTTTAGCTCTTTAGTCCCAAAGAGTGAAAAATGAAGCTCCTCATTTCAGTTTGTTCAACCTAAACACTTCCCATTAATCAACACTAGATGGCAGTCATTACCAGATGGATAGCCATCATCCATTTTCTGTGTGGGTAATACTCTGGATGTGGCTTAATCACTACTGTTGACAGGTGCTTTTACCACTGATTTAGTGAATGGGTGATGCTGACTTGTATACAGAGCAGGTACTCAAGTAGCCTTAAACATCCTCACCTCCAGTACAAACCAGGCACAACACCAAAACACGGTGAAATTAAGTCAGAAGAAGAAGCATCAGCAACAAGAGTAGCTTAATAATTACCTGCTGTGCTCTGCAGCTTTGGGAGCTCCTCTGAGAATGTCATCCCTACTGCTCAGCAGAAAGCGAAGTGTGTGTGTGTGTGTGTGTCGGAGAGTTGGGAGGGGGTTGGGGCTCAGAAACACCTCAACCATGAGGAAAGAAATAAAAATGTGTGTGTTCACCCCTCTCCGTCTTACCTTTCCCCTTCCTCTTCTTCCTCTTTTACCGTTTTTGTTTTGTTTCTTAATTTACAGTGTGTGTTGACATCACATACACAAACACACACACACAAGACAAAAAAGACAAACATTTCTCATATCTCAGACGAAGGAAATGGTAAGTCGGCTTTAGTCAGACATCTTAGCCTTTGTGTATCTACTAATTTTATGGTTGATGGAGTTTCATTATTTTACGCTACACTAGTATATTGTTTATTCAAACCCCTTAATGGTGAAAATCACTCAGAAGAATAAAGAGTACTGGAGGACAAACCAGCTTAATCAAAATATGAAACCTTCATGCATGCCCATTCCGAAACGGTCTGCACAAACAAACTATGCAGACTAAATATTTTTAGTTTGTTTGTGTCAACGAGGAAAATAACATCAAGTATGCAAAAACAGAGCACATTTTCGCTGCACTGCTTCTTTGGCCCATTATACCTGTCTGGCAGACTGGTCGACCAGTCTGAAGTTTTAGATGAATGAGGGTCTACTTTAGTCCTGCAGGGTGCCAACTAAAAAATGAGCCTGCAGTGCAGCTTCAGTGCAACGGGCCCCTGAGTTAGCCTAGAGAGCCGCAGCTGGAGCCACAAGACTCCCATTACGCTCTCCTAGGAGATTCACCTTCATTATCAACACACACACCAGCACACGTGGCACACATCCCTCAGTAGCAGTATGTGTGTGCTTAGTGTCTTGTTTACATTAGTTAATGACCTCTGTTTTAATTAATTTTCCATGCAGGGTGTTAATGATGCCAAGATCAACGCTTCCAATATAGGCCAGCATGAGCGTTACAGTGAGAGAGAGATGGAGAAGAAGGAGAGATGAAATGAAGACAGGATGAATCCAGAGAAATGGAAATATGTATGCATGATTACTCTTGCAAAGCATTTTTTTTTCTTTCTGTGTGTGTGTGTGTGTTTGTCACAGCGGTGTCCATGACAGCTGCGCTCCAGCCTCATGCAAGCCTCATGTGTGACGCAGACAGACACTTCTGGAACTTTCTGTGTGTGTCTGTGTGTGTGTGTGTGTGTGTTTAGGTGTGTGTGTGTGTGTGTTCGTTCTACATATGTGGCTTTGCATGAGAGTATATTAGTACTTCAGGGGATATCTCTTGGAGAAATGTATCTGTGTGTGTGTGTGTGTGTGTGTGCAGTGGTGCAGACAGGCAGCTGTCATCAGCAGGGTGTCTCGAGGGGGGGGGCGCTGGAAAAGGATTGGTAGATGAGAAAGAGGAGAGGAGAGAAAGGGAGGGATGGTGTGTTGAGTGTTTCATTTCACCCAGAGGGGACATTGTCACTCCATCTTTGCCACTGACACCTACAGCGTCCTGGACCCCAAGTGGGGTGGCTGTCTGAAGCCGACTTCCAGACCCCCGGGGCCGCGCTCGCTGCTCACACCCAGAGATAGGCTCTAAAAGTGGGCCTCTCCCTCTGGTCTGTCTGGGCAGATGGGTCTTGGTGCTGGAAGGCTCCTGTTATGAGCGTCGATGATCATTTGTTGTTGTTGTTGTTGCGTTGTCACACAGCAATGTGGGTAGCTGTGATATTAGCCTACCCACATTGCTGTGTGTGGATGCCCGTGTGTTTGTGTGGTCTGTGTGGCCACATGCATGTCTATTGCTGTTTGTCTGTGTGTGCACATGCATGCGTGCTGGTGTCCATTGTAAGCTGGTGAGGGGTGATGAGCTGCTTTTGCTTTTGTATGTAGACAGATTTGACATTCTTTATCGTGCCTTCCCTTCCTCGGTGCTTTGATGTCTTTATTCTTGCCGTCCCTGTGTCTGTTGTTGTGGCCCTATCAGTCCATCTTAGAGCCTGTTATATTTAGAGGCACGGCGCTATCAGAGCTTACAGCTGGCCGCCTGTGATTCAATCCTGACAGATCTACGGCGTTCAAAGCAATCCCCTCTCTATTTCTCTAGTTCATTTATCCTGCCCTTCCTCCCCTTCTGCCTCCTCTCTTTCCCCTTCTCCCCTCTTCTTTCTCTTGCCTCCACACTCCACATTCTTTGTTTCTCCCTTTTCTTCCTCTTCTGTATTCTTTGTACACCCCAACCTCTCTATCTCAATCTTATTCATACAATCCTTATCTTCACCCCCCCCTTTCATCTCCTCTTTTTCTTTCTCTCATCCAACTATTCAATGTGACTCTCTCCTTTTTTATTGCTTTTTCTTTGCCAGTTTCCCCCCTTTCGCTGCTATGTCCATACAATTCAATTCACAGTGCTTTATTGGTATTGTGTGTCACAAAACTCTATCTCCCCTCCTCCTCCCCTTTGCTTCTCCCCTCTTTCAATCAATCCTCCTTCCTTTTCCCCCCGAATCTGTATCATCCATAGTGCCTATCAGGTAAACTCTCCCCTACCAGGCAGGGAAACAAGGACTCAGTCAGTTTGAGATTATCCACGTTCACCAACATCAAACAGAATGCATGTTCTAATTTGGGAAGAGACAAGCAATTAGCTGCTATTACATCCTTGAGTCGGTGCACAACAGCACCCTAATCTCGTTAATCATGAACAATGGGGGCGGTAATGGAGAAGCATGTTCATGCAAATTCCCTCACACAGTAATCTCCTCCATGCTTAATAGCCAAAACAGTGGCGGCTCCTCAGAAAACAATCCTCCCCCTTCTTTCCTCGGCTCGCTTTTATTTTATTTTCCACTTTTTCTCCTACCCTGCTCTCACGTGGTTTCCTTCCCTCGCTACATGGCCCCCCTTTAGCTTTCTCCCACCTTCATGAAGTGAGAGCCAGAACTTTCACAGTCTGCAGAAAGACGTCGATCTGAGCTCCTGCCAAACCCTTCAGTGTGACAGCAAATAAACTGAGTGTGTATGGGACATTGAGTTTTATGCCCCACCTCTAGCTATCACCTCTCCTCCTCTTGGCAGTCTCCCCAGCTAATTCTCTTCCTCACCCATCGATTCTCTCTGTTTCTTGTGTTTTTTATGCCTTGCATTTGCATTTTTATTGTTTCATTGCTTCTTTCTCGTTCTCTGCATTTTCCCCCCATAAAGTGTCTCTTTACATCTATTTCTCCATTCCTCCACCTCTTCTCCACCAACTTCCCCATCATTAATGTTTCTTCTAAATTTTGCGTCCTAGCCCTCGGTCCAATAGGCACGTTTGATTCAGAACTAAATATAGCCAAGAAGGACGTTATGAGATTATCTCTCTGCATGCTTCCTCCTTTCTTCTCTCCTCCCCTATCTTCTTCATCCTCTCTTCTCTCCCTTAGTCTTGCCATCTCTCCTGAGTTATGTGCTAGTTTTAGATGATGACGATAGCAGAGTCTGAAGCCTGGTCAGCATGTAGCAGGGCCCTAGTAAAGGGCAGCATTAAAGCAATGGTCAAATTCAGCTGAAT
>JAXDDX010000150.1:570000-687500 GCA_034670405.1 Hoplostethus atlanticus | reverse complement strand
TTGCTCCACTGTGGTGGTCTGGGAACATATGCTGGCACCTCCTATCAACAAAGACAACCCAAGAAATACAACAGACTCCCCTCTCTCCTCCAGCTATGGAGAACCTCTTCAATGCCGACATGTATACCATACATGTATCACATCCCATCCCATCCCCTCTCTCTCATCTTTCTTCTGTTTTCCCACTGTAAACTATCTAATGAAGCGGAAATGCCGTAAAAATGAACTGTGATCTACTGTGATCCACCTAGACTTTCCTACATGATCCCTTAGTGGTCCTCTGGTAATAAGTAATCAGCCCATTCAGAGGAATCCTACTGACTCAACTCAAGCCTGAATCATCATTCCAGTCCTCCCAGTCTGCTAACCACCTCGACCTGCGGTTCATTGCTCCATATTTAAAAATGATGATTACATTCCCTAAAATGTGACCATCTTGTCATATATTCATATATATAACTGAAATATTCACTTATATTCAAAAGTGGATCTTATTTTCATGCCAGTGATCTTTTTTTTTATGGAGCAGTGCCATGCTTTTAACATTTTTGCATTTTGGAGCAAAACTCTTCATTTGTGGTCATGCTGCTCCTCTCTCTCTCTCTCTCTCTCTCTCTCTCTGTTTGTGTGTGCGCGTGTGTATTTGTGCGTGCGTGTGTTTTTCTCACAAAACACAGCAGAGGGCGTCAGGCGCCTCTTCCTGATTCCCACCATTAATCCAGTCACACTGTCAGAGCGGAGCAGAACAAAAGCGGACAGTCTTGACTAAATGACGGTTAAATATTAATCTTGCTGATGAAGCAGCTCCGCCTGTAACGGTTAATGAATGTTGGCGGACAGTGAGATGAATTTCAAACAGGAGGTTCGCCGGTATGGGCCGCATGGACTCAGATCGGAGGTGTTCCTCATAAGTGCTTGATAAAATATTCAGCAGCCTTTTTCCATCAGATACTCGCTGCGGGTCATCCTCCTGAGTCGAAGAGACGAGGCTGCGCTTTTGTATTCAGAGAAGAAGAGGAGGAGGCGGGGCGGGGAAAGAGGATGGGGGAATAAAGTATGGAGGTTGTGCGCGTGTGTGTTTGATCATGGATTGGATTCATGTGCACAGTGGGAGTGAGCCCATGTGTGTTGGTGTTTTTCCTTCTGTGTGTGTGTGTGTGTGTGTGTGTGTGTGCGTGTGTGTGTGCGTGCGCTGCTGGCTCCCAGCTGCTGTCATATCACTTCCAATGTGCCAAAGGGGACGCAGTGAATGTTTAATACAAAATATAATGCATAATAATTCATATGGAAAAGGTTCTCAGGAGAGGAGAGGCTGCCTCCCCCCCCCCCCAACAATGTAATCAATCCCCTAGCTGCATACAATTAACACTACCATCACTCCCATCTGCCAGACAGAGAGCGAGAGAGAGAGTCAGTCAATGGGGCTGTTTGCATGCACTTCACAGAGGACACTAAGGTACTTTGGGTAAAGGGATCGGATTTGGCTGCAGTTGGGTAAAATTGAAAATTGGGAACATTTTCTGATGAACTGTTGCCGAAGTACACCATGCAATCTGCCATGCAAACTGTGTCCAGGAATAGTATGGGGATGTGACAGGGCTCTGGTACAGTAGCACCCCTAGGCAAGGTGAGGCTGTCTATGAAACATTTATGACCAAAAAAAAAAAACCAGTAAATATTTCAACTGAGCTGGAAAATGGATAAAGGGCTCGCCGTGAGTGTCCCTCTTGCAGATTTTTGTCCTGGACACTGTGACACGGAGGCTGTACAACTTCACCTTAAGCCGACCGGGTTTTAAAGAGCTCTGCGAAACGTCTCATCCGTGTATTGACTAGAGGGAGTCGGTTAGACGGTGGTAGCAAACTGGAGTTTTCCACCTCCTGGCAGATCACATAAAATATGTGGGTGGCTTACAGCGGCGAATCTCTCTGAGAGAATCTCTTGTGGGACAAACAAAAAAAACAAAAAACAACCCAGCAGCCGTGGCCTTGCTGAGAGAAATAGACTGTTGTCATGGAGAGAGGCTGAAAACAGCACAGCGCTCTGCAGCACTGGCCCTGCTCTTCCTAACATGCTGTTACCACTGATGAGGCTGTTAGTCAGACACCTTATTCTTGCTCAGTTGCATTCTGGTAATGATATAGTGAAACGTCAGTATTGGTGCTACACAACCACTCTAAAGGCAAAAACATCAATGGTTATTCACTTGCTGCACATTGATTGCCAAGTCAAGCCTGTTGCAGAGTTTAGCCACCGTCCTCCCTCCTCTCCTGGGGGACAGCTGGAACATGATGGAATCTTCAGGGGCAAACCGACATGCCATTGATTTTTTTTTGCAGCAGCAGGAATTGGCTCATGGCAGCATGTGTGTTCCCTGAGGTCGATGGCTTTCGGTGTTACATCTCATTGCCATGTCTGACAGGATGGCGGAGCTTGTCTCCTCGGCCCAGTAAATCAATCTGTTTGTTTTGTGATGACTCAGACGACAGTGACCGCGTTCGAGCCGGCGCGCTCGGTTGCCAGGTACTGTTTCGCACCGTGCGCGACGCAGTCTGTCCCTCTCTTCCTGTCTGAGGAAGAGATTGCGTCTGTCTGACTGCCTTGCGTTTGCCTCCCTCTGTTTCCTACTCTCTACTCCCTCGCTCCCCCGTTCCATCTACCCCCTCCCTCCTTCCCTCCCCCCTTTCCTATCTCCTTCCATCTATCCTGCCCTCCCAATTCTCTGCTCTCATTTGTTTCCCCCCCTACCTCCTCTCTTTCCCTCCCGACCTCCCTCCATCTAGCTTTCGCTCCCAATTCTCTGCTCTCATTTGTCT
Source organism: Hoplostethus atlanticus (assembly GCA_034670405.1). Classification (NCBI taxonomy): domain Eukaryota; kingdom Metazoa; phylum Chordata; class Actinopteri; order Trachichthyiformes; family Trachichthyidae; genus Hoplostethus; species Hoplostethus atlanticus. Next base: position 684,684 of record JAXDDX010000150.1, on the reverse strand, counting down.
CCCTCTCTCTTCCCCCCCTTACTCACCTCCCTCCCTCCCTCCCTCTACCGTGCCTTCCCAATCTTCTACTTTTATCGCCCCCATGCCTCATTTCTCTCACTTGCTCCTTCTATCCCTCCCTACCTACTTCCCTCCATCTATCCTGCCCTCTCAATTCTCTGCTCTCACTGCCCCCCCCCGCCCCGCATCTCTCCTCTTCCCTCCCCCCTCCTCCTCTGTGGTCACCACTATGACAGACTCTGTCCAGCCTTCTTCTGATGAGAAAAGGCAGCAGCTAACCACCAATACATTATTCACTGTTGGTCTGTCTGCCTGTCTGCCCCATTTCCTCCACTTGTCAACACCTTCTCTCTCTCTCTCTCCCCCGTCAAATTCCTTCTCCCTCTCTCTGTCACCTTCTCCCTACTCCACAGTTTGTCTCCATCTCTTTCTTTCCCCGTTTCCCTCCATCCATCCATCCATCCATCTGAAGCCGGTAAAAGGTCTGTTGTGTAATGGTTAATAAAAGATGAGCTAGAGGTAGGCCAGTACTCTGAATAATCCACAGCACTCTGAACAGGACTAAGCACCAGCACAGGCCATGTCAGGCTGAATGTCTTCCAAGACACTTAACCTAATGTGATGGGCCTGTTGCTGCTTGTTGTCATTGCACTGGTCTTCACTGTTAAACAACTGAATGGAGGGCTATGAAGCTGGACTGGTTTCCTTGTTATTTCTCACGTGGCCACTTTCTCAGAATTCAGCTCAATTCTATTCTGTTCAATTCAATTCATCAAAACCTCGTGTCATCAACAGCCATATTTTTCGTTTTGACCGCCATGCATCTGCACGTTTATCCAATGGGGGTTTTGAAAGGGTTTCATAAGCCCAGGGGGAGCACGTAATCCTTCAATTCAATTTGAAATATGAAAATCACCAAAAGTGGAGTTACGAGGTTTTCACACGACAACAACCTTGTCACGCTCTGCTATCTTGTCCATTCAGACTAGCCAGACTTGTATCTTGTCTGTCTGCCCTCTGCCGACGCGGGTTACCTGTGAGCCTGCATGCATGTGTATGCGTGCATATGTGTGCATGCGTGCATGTAATTGTGTGTGAATGTGTGTGTGTGTGTGTGTGTGTGCTCTGCCTCAGTGTCGGAGGCTGAATCGAGAACTGCTGTCAGATCAGTCCCTTTCTGCTTGAGAGAGATGGGTGGAGAGAGAGGGAGGGAGGGAGGGAGGGAGGGAGGAAGGGAGGGGTGTGTGCTGTTGACGACTCATATACCCAAAAAATGTCACTCATCATTACACATACCTGAACCCATCTCCCATGCCCTGCAGTACTTCACTTCTCTCCCTCCCTTTTTGTCTCTCTCTTTGTCTGTGTCTGTCTCCCTTGCTCTTTCTCTTTTTTGCACTATTTCTCTCCATTCTACACCTCTATCTCTCTTGCCTCCCTCCTTCTCTCTCCCTCTCCTCCTCCATCTCTCTTCCTCTCTTCCTCCATTTCTCCCTCCCTCCCTCCTTCCCTCCCTCCCTCTCCCTCTCCCTCGTTTTCTTTCCTTATTGATCCTCAGTGCAGGGAACTGCAGCCGGTAGGTTATAATGAATGCCTTGGCCTAATGGCTTTATCATTGGCCTTGATGGCCCCAGCTCAGCCACAGTGAGGGCTTGGCTGTAAATTGTTTTCTTAACTAAAGCCACGCCAGGAATTTCAATGGGGGGTCTGCAGTCGATCGCGGTGGCCCAGCCTTGCCAATCTCAATCATGGGATATTACAAGGAGGGCAGCGAAGGGTTAAACGTGATTGACGGGGGCTGTCGGCCGAAGGAGTGAGCTGGTCTGTGTCCATTATCGTCATGCCCCTGGTCTTATGCTGAGGTTATGTGCTGGGGGCAGTGGTGACGTGGCCTGGTCGTGTATCTGTGTGTGTGTGTGTGTGTGTGTGTGTGTGGAAGTGACACCAACACACAGCTCTTACACAGTGTGCTGGCGCTGTAACGTAAGCCGAGCAGTAACATGTGTGAGGCGGCGCTCCTGCGCACGTAGTAGGTGTCAGATGTACGGGGCTTTGTCCGTGACCCACCCACTGGTAAAATTATTACACACACACACACACACACACACACACACACACACACACACACGCAGACACACACCACCTGTCAGACTTGGAGATAAAGCAGCAAATACGCTCTCCCCAGTCCGATTGCCTGCCTGCTGAATAGCAAGGGGGACGGATCAGTCTACCCCTCCCTTATCTTACTTCACCTCTTGCACTCTTCATCTCTATTTTTTTTTCACCCCTCCCCTCTCTCTCTCTTCCCCCTCCCTCCCTTTCTCCTCCCTCCCTCCCGCCCTCCACCTACCCTGGTGTTTGTGAATTCTCCTAATTCGCCTCTGCCTCTTCTTTCTCTTTACCCCCCCCCTCCTCTTTTCTCCTCCTCCCTCTCCCATCGCTTATTCCTCCTCTCTCATCTCTCGCTCTCTCTCTCTCTCTCTCTCCCGGGGTTTTTCTTGGTGAAGCAGAGACACACCACATCTTCCTCCTCCTCCTCTCTCTTTTTCTGTGCAACAGTATGCAATCCCTCTTTCCCCGCCAGACAGACAAAGAGACATAGCGACAGAGACGAATAGGAGGAGAGCCGGGAAGAGAGAGAGAGGCAGATACATAAAGAGGCACAGAGGAATTGATGGAATGACAGTCTGGTGGCAGGGGACACACGCTGAAAGAGAGAGTGAGATAAATAGCGAGAGAGAGACGAGAGAGAGAGAGGGAAACAGGGAGGGCGGGCGAGGGAGAGAGATAGGAGGGGATGTAAAATAGGCAGCTTCAGTGACAGCGTAGACAAAGGTAGCTTCAGAGTGCATGGGCGTCCTCTATTTCATTCACACACACACACACACAAATACTCACTCACTCACTCACATCTTCTCTCTTTCTCACACACACACACACACACACCCTCGAGCAGAAACAGTAGAGCTGTGTGGGTGTCAGGCAGCATGAGAAGTGATATCTATACTTGCACATACACAGTTGGCTGATGGACTGACTTAACTGAAATACACACAGATACTCACAAACTCTCACACACTTAGACAGACAGACAGACAGACAGACAGACACATACGCACAAACACCCAGCTCGTGGCCAGAAGTCAACATGGGTCTCGTGGTGGGAACCTTTTCCATGCAGTCCAAGCAGGTGAACTATCGCAAAGGTAAGAATTTATCTTCGCATCTCTCACACATACTCAGGGTATGGGACAGTGTGTATGTGTGTGTGTGTGTGTGTGTGTGTGTGAATGTGAGCACATGCATGTGGCATATGGGCGAAGCACCTGTCATGATGGAGTCGTGTATGTTTATTCACAGAATCACGTATATTATGGTAGTGAGCTGAATGTATGTTGAATGTAAATAAATTCATTATGGGTCCGTCTGTCCCCCTTGTTTCAACTGTGTGTGTGTGTGTGTGTGTGTGTGTGCGGCCGTGCCATGGGGCATGTCTATAAAAGGTGATGGTATTCACCCCTGTCTGCTCTTCAAACCAACCTGCCTCCTGTCTGCCCTGCTACTGTTTGACAGGAGGAAATTGGCACAGACTCTTTATGTGTGTGTGTGTGTGTGTGTGTCCATGAAAATGTTTGTGCGCATAAAGTAAGTGGATGTGTGTTGCGTGCATGTTAGTGTGAGACTGTTTATGGCGGTGGTGGCGTGTGAGTCTTAAATCAGTGTAGTGTCATCCGTCAGCCTGTGGCCGTGATCTGTCCTGCAGCCATTGACCTCAACGCTGACTGTTATCAGTGCAGAGCTGGATCACACAGAACGGGCGGACAGAGATCGAGAGCTAGACCACGTAGTTCCACTGAGCTGTCACATGGAGAACCTGAGAGAAAAAAATACTGAAGCGCTTCATAGGACCGTAAACCAGCCAGTTCCAGACGCGTCGGGGCTGCAGAGCGAGAACACATAAAACCTCACAAACGCTGCATGGTAAAAATGCCATTGCAATGAAATGTGTAGGCGATGCATGTGATGTACGTTATGTGCTGTGAATATTTTTTAAGTCCTTGAGAAAAATTGATGTCTTGCATCTCTGAGGCTGTGTTGGATTTGTCATCTATTTTTCAGACCACAACACGTATTTTAAAGCAGCTGTTAAAACCAAGAGGCCTTAATGGTCCTGCTGAGCTACAGACGTACAAGGTCCTGCGTGGGTTGTTGTTTTTCAACCTGTGCCTCATTTCATTGCATGACAAAACCAGATCTGCCAGTGACCTGAACATGTGCTACAAACTGTAGCCTAGAATATGAAGCAGTGAAAAATGATGAAGCACGGCAACACCTAAATAAAAACATAACATATCACACAGCAGGTGTGATTCCTTTAAAGAGAAACTCGGCCGTGGTGTTCTCCACCATTTTTTTTTCACTTTCAAACTCGACCCATTTGCCGGTCGGGGGAAGACAACAATCCTTGCTAAGCAGCTGAAATTTATTTTTAGCTTTAACGATTTTTTTTGCGAGAAAACCAATTGCCTAGCTAGCTGAGTAACCTCCAAATAGCACGCGCTTTGAAGTTGTGCTATTGGGGTGTGAGGCTGTGGCTGGGAAGAAGGCAATAGATGAGTTAGAGAGTGAGTGAAAAATGAAAAGTTGAGGGAGGAGGCGAGGTTGCTCCTCAGGGGGGCTGCAGAGTGTGTGTCGGCAAATGTGTGTGTGTGTCTCCATCTGCTGCGAGCGCATGAAAAGTGGCCAAATGAATGCAGGAATCCTTCATTTTGCATGGAAAACTGGTCCATCCTTGATCACAACGCCACATGAGAGCAAGCTGAGACTGACCCAGAATTAACTTGCTGAGAAATGAGCACAGAACTTTTCCAAACCAACCTGCTAATTCATCATTTTGTGGGAGAACCACGGGCACCTGGCCCAGCGCAAGCACCCCTGCTGGGGTAGTTCTGGGTAATCACATTTTGATTTCAAAATGCTGTACAGTCTAGTTGTCAAGTGTTGTCAGCTTTAATTACCTGCTACTCTCTCTCTACATCATCTGTTTTTATTTTTCAATCATTTTGTAAGAGTAGGTTTCACTTTAATTTTGGAACATAACTCTCTTGGGGCCTTTATACTTATTTAAAGCGCTATCTGGATGTAATACAAATCCAGCTAAACAAGAAACACACATCTATAAACCAGACTTTTCTATCATGCCTGACCTAATGTTGACTCTTAGCTGCTCAGTTTCTCCCATGGTGATAGAGTGAATGACAGAGAGATGAAGTTAATACTTTTACAATCAGAATCAGAATCAGAAACAGGTTTATTGCCAAATATGTTTACACATACGAGGAATTTGTCTTGGTGATTGGTGCATAACAATAAACAATAAACAATAAACATAGAAGAATATGAACAAAACAAGAATAAAAGCAAGTACTGTAGAGGCAAAGGTCAGGAATACAATATAAAATAGAGAAATTCACGCTAAAATATATGAAACGATATAAGAAATAAGAAAATAATAATAATAACAATAGAAAAAGAAGAATATTGTGCCATATACATGTGCAAAATTTTAAACCGAAACCGAACTGCGACGTGTCGTGCCTGAGGATTTGCACCAGTCTTCTCCTGACGTGTGAGGAGAGATTGCAAGGGATTGCAACGGTGTGACGGGGGAACGAAAGACAAAGGAATCCCAGGTACATCGTATGAAGAAGGGCAGATTTTCAGGGTTAAGACGGCTCAGGTGAGAGCGACAGCGCTAGAAAGCAGACGTGCACACTGAAAGGTGCAGAGATATTAGCCAGTCCCCTGATCAGCTCATATGGTCATAAGCCGACGGTAAGGGATGACTTACTGTTTAGCCGTGTGTATCTCTCCGCCCCGGGGAGCTGAATACACTTATCTACTGTCACCTTGCACAAACTACTCTCCTCATATGAAATATTTCCCAGCGGGAGTGTTATAAACTACAAAACCTGCACTTTGCCGACACATTCATCTCCCCGTCCCCTCGCTCCATTTGTGTTTGCCTCCCCCTTCATTTCTCTGCACTCCCTCGCTCTGTCACACCAATTTCCACTCTCCCTCTTTTGTCTTGTTCTCTCTCACCTCATTTCACCTCCTCATTTTTGTCTTTTATGTGTTTCTCCCTTCAACTTTCTCTCCCATTCCCGCCGCCAAACTCTCTTCTTGATCTACGCCCATTTATCTGCCTTTACTATTCATCTCCGGCTCTCTGTCTCTCTCTTTCTGCCTCCCCCTCTCTGTCTGTCTCTTTCTTTATCTCTGCAACTCTCTCATCTCTGTCTGTTCTAAGCTTTACAAAGGCCTTGCCCTGCTCGAAAATCGTCCAAGTGTTTTGAAGCTTCAGCTAGTTGCGTGGCGCCTGGGTTTGGGGCCAGCAGACTATATGCAGCGTGCATGTGTTTTGTTTGTGTTTGTGTGTGTAAAAGTTTATGTGAGCTCTCTGGAGAACAAGTGCATTTGGGTTAATGTATCCATCTGCTGCAGGGCTAAAGAGCTCTGAAGAGAGAAGCTCTGTATCTTTAATAGGCTACAGCTTCCACCCCTCTCTCTCATCCACACACATCAAAAGAAGTGCACCAAAAGGGCCAATTAGGCCAGCAAAAGAGCTTTATTAGACGCATGACAGTATCAAAACGGGTTACTGGTTAATCCCATGCCCACAGCACTGTGTGTCTGTGTGTGTCTGTGTGTGTCTGTGTGTGTCTGTGTGTGTGAGGGAGTGTGTGACATGCATGTACATGAGCACTTGTACTATCACAACCTAATATCTCTGCTCAACTGATTTCTCCACACGCTCCACTGCAACATCATTTCCATGAAAAAAAAAAAGAAGAAAAAAAAACCCTGTCCACCATCCAGGATCACCTGTCAACGTTTGATCTTTTGATGTTCAAGATTAAACCCTCTGCTGGAGCATTTTCTAAAATAAAAAACCATTACGCTAAATAAATAAAGACAAATGATTTGCGTGTTTGCTTTGCTGCGCTCCTCAAAGATAAACAATATTTTTCATGCCATTTATCTCAGAAGACAGCTCAGCCCTGTGTCTGCCTTTAGGCCTTGCGCAATACTGAAGCCAGTGTGAGAAATACCGATGAGGACTATAGATAGCTAGTTAGCTCCGACTATATATGGTGAGACACGTGCCTTGCACAAAACGAACGTGACAGTTGAACTGAGAATCATAGATGTAGATGTAGTCCACAGTCTGCGCTACATGCAACAGTGAATTACTGCTGCGTGGCCGCTTCGCCCCCACAGGGAATTCTTTTGGTAAATTCTAATTTGTTCTCCTCTCAGCAGTCAGGGGACACAAGGAGCCCGTTTCTCAAACACATTTTGTGTTCCAGTTTGCCAGTTCAGTTCTAGTTAGCAGATAGAAGATGAACATCCTCTATTAAATAAAACCATAGATCTGGTCGATGAGAAATGAGGCCTCTGTCATTGCTTCCACTGTAACGTTCAAACACACAACGGTGTTTGTTGTTGCTTGTACCTGTTTCAAGTTCCCAAAGGTGTATATAACACCGACCATTACACCTGCTTTACATCATCTGACTGGTATGTGTGTGTGTGAAAAACATGTCAATCGACAGTGTGTGTGTGTATGTGTGTGTGTGTGTGCGCACCAATTTTGCTGTGAATAATTCATGTGTCCCTGTGCCCTTATAGGCCAATGAGTCATGGCTCAGAGTCGTGTCAGTCCACTGATGCACTTGATGGATAGCTTTGTGTCTGTGTGTGTGTGTGTGTGTGTGTGTGTGTGTGTGTACTACTTCTGAGACTGTTAGCCCTCCCCTCCCCCAGCCTGCAGCCCCCACCAGATTGACTGTCAGTCAGTTTTGCTTTCCTGTTCCTCTTCCAATCCTGGAGGATAAAACCTCTTTAAACAACCTATCTGGGACGAGTCAGGAAGCCCATTTCTTCCACTCCATCCTGTGCCTGTGTGTGTGTGTGTGTGTATGTGTGTGTGTGTGTGTGTGTGTGTGTGCGTGTGCGTGTGCGTGTGTGTGTGTGCATATACCAAGCCATCACGTCCCACGTCAGCCTAGTTAGATGAGAATAATGGTTGAGCAGAAAGCGTGTCAGAGTGGAAGGCGACTCTATTTCCTTTGCCTCTCTCTCTCTCTCTCTCTCTCTTCCTCTCTCTGTCTCTCTGTCTCTGTCTCTCTCCCTCTCTCTATCTCTCTCTCTCTCCATCTTTACATCCTGCTCGTGTCTCTCTATGGTTTCTCATTAATTCTCTATCTCTGTTTCAAACATTTGGTCTCCCTCTTTCTCTCGTTCCACATTTCTCCTCGTCTTCTCTCTCTATTCATGTCCACACTACCTCCACCCCCCCCCTCCCTCCGTCTAACCACGTCCCTCTCGTCTCCACTTGCCCCCCCTCCCCCAGATGATGATAGATCAATAGCGGAGGCTCCTTTAATTATTCCCTTTTTCCATAATGTGACAGGAGCCGGCGAGAGGCTCGGCATGTGTCCGCTAATAAAGATCCAGAGAAGCATCTGTGTGAGACCTCATTCAGACAGCAGTAGATATTAGTATTGATTTTCCTAATAGACACGTTCTTCCCTGTCTGAAGCTACGCTGCCCCTGATGAGAAACTGTAATGGCTTGTGTACACGCCGAGATATATGCGTCGTGCAGCAACACGGACCCATAATCTATAATATCTATAACCGCTAGCCTCTTTTGGAAAGGCAAGGGATGGATTTGGATGCTGCAGGCCTGTAGGTGACCCTGAGGTGCTCCAAAAAGCTTCCACCCGGGGTTTTTAATCTTAATCGAGATCTTCAGAGTTTTCGTTTTCACTCGCTCTGCCTTTCTCTCCCTCTCCCTTTGTTCTTGTGTTTCCTCTGCCTTTTCTTTCTGTCGCTCGCCCACTCTCCTGGCTGTTGTCACCCACTTCTTCCTCTGTGTTTCTCCCTCTCCCTGCAGCGCTCTCAAATCTCCCTCTAGAATCTTCCCCCGGTGTGTTTCCCTCTTCTTCCTCCCTTCTGTCTTTCTGCATGCACCTCTTCCTCTGTTCTCTCAGTGCCATCAATTACTCTTTCTCTCTCTCTCTCTCTCTCTCTCTCTCTCCCTCTCTCTTCTACAGACGGACTTTGAAATGATTACCAGGAAGAGAAACACTTCTGTCAACATGTGGAAACAGGGCTGTCAGAGAATGGAGGGAGCTGGAAGGGGACATTGGTACAAGGCAGGAACCGTGTTGAAACGTCAGGAACACGAGGTTGATACTTGAGTTAAGATTTATAGGGAGCGATGGGTAGATAAAGGAGATAGGGGGATAAAGCATTTTGGCATAGGCCGCGTGCCTCGAGACAAATTCATAGATAAGGGGTGGAGGAAGATAGATAGATATGGCTTAAGGATAAAGATGAAGTGAGGCGCAGTGAAGATAGAGAGAATTCACCTTGATAGACTGTAAATTCCTAAAGGCACTATAAAGGCACTGTTACATAGCAGAGCAAGTGGAGAGGATGGGTGGAGTGTGTGTGTGTGTGTGTGTGTGTGTGTGTGTGTGTGTGTGTCCATTCTGTCTCTCTTGCAGAAGATGTGAGTACATTGTCATAGAAGCAGATTGTACTCAGCAACCTAAATCCTGGCTTCCTATCAATGATGCCTCCTGCATTATTCACCATTATTGTGAACGTGTGAAGATGTCCTATATTCTAGGAAGTTGACGCCTTTAAGGAGGCATCTGTTTCGCCAGGCACGACAGAAGAACGATCCTGACTCATTACCAAACATTACGGCTCGCCCAAATAATGGCACAAAGAAAAGAAGCTTAGAGGGGAGTTCATCGGTGAGCTGCACCTTTCATTATAGCTAGCAATGTCTACAGGCCTGAGGTTTTTCTATCTGGCTGCCTAGGCCATGTCTGCAGGCGAGTGGTGTTTATATCTGGGAGCCCCAGCCATGTCCGCAGGCTAGTGGTATTTATATCGGGGAGCTTGGGCCACTAGCCAGGCTAGTGATCAGTGGATGAGAGCCAAGCAGCTAGCAAGTTACTGTTGAGTGTCAGATAATATGATGTATGAGTGTTTGGAGCCACTGCTTCCTGGAAGACTTGTCTTGTATATGCACACTGAGCACATATGGAACTGGCAGGTCTTTCAATTTGTCTGATTGTGTGACTTCATTGTGTATGGCCCTGTATGTAGTATTGATTAGGCCATAAATAAGAAGTATGTTTCTGTGTGTGTGTGTGTGTGTGTGTGTGTGTGTGCAGCTAACACATACATACACACACACACACACACATATTATACAACACATATTACCCCCCCCACACATCCCTCTCTTCCCACCGTATTAAATCTCATTCTTCCTCCATCCCTTCCCTGTTCTTGCTTTTAATCTCTTTCTCTCTCCCCCTTCTTACCTCCTTGCCTCTAAGCCGTCTCCCGCCTCTCTGCTCTCTCCCTCTCTCTCCCCCTCTCTCTCCCTTTGTCCCTGTCCTACAACCAATCCGCCATCACCCACTCTTCTCTCCCTCCTTCCCTCCATCCAGCCCTGTAAGTGTGTCTGTAATATGGATGGATGAACGGGAATGATGGATGGAGTGGATGGAAGTGTTGATAGATTGGAGTGGTCTGGCCTTTCATGAACATGCCATGAAAGGAGGGGAGAAAGAGAGAGAGGGAGGGGTGGAGAGAGTGGGTGGATGAGTGGAGAACGGGAGAAGTGACGCACAGTGCTGTGTGTGTGTGTGTGTGTCTGTGTGCCTGTTTCCACATGTGGCCATCCATGTGTCTCCCGTCAGTCCATAATTCATATTTACTCACAAGTCAATATTTGAGTGTTTAACTATATGCGTGTTTGTCCTCCGCCCGGGAAAAGCAGATGCAGATAGGTGTGAAATGTAACAGGGAATGTTTTTCTGTGACTCACTGAGTCTTATCATCAACAAATCAATGGATACACAGACTCATATTAATCTATAATTCAGTGAATCAACATCTTTGCGGTTTCACACTGAATTACTGATGTATGGCTCCGGCTCTCGGCTGCTGCAAAGGTGGGAGGGGAGAGAGAGAGAGAGAGAGAGAGAGAGAGAGAGAGAGAGAGAGAGAGGCTACAACTCCTAATGAAAAACAAAAGGGAGGGAGGGAGATGGAGAGAGAGAGAGAGAGAGAGAGAGAGAGAAGGGGAGAGAGAGACAGAGAAAGAGAGGAGGAGCACCGTGAGATAGCGAAAGAGAGAGAGAGTGAGAAAGAAAAAAAAGGGGGGATGATGAGAGCAGCCATTGAGAGGGCAAGAGAGGAGGAGAGAGGAGGAGAGGATGAGAAGAGGAGGCAGAGCGAGGGAGTGTGTGTGTGTGTTCGAGCCGTTCGAACACGTGACGAAGAGATACAGACTTCAGCATAGACGCGCTTGTTTCCACGACGACAACGGCAAACATGGGGGCCGTGGTGGGTACGCTGACCATGCAGACCAAGCAGAGGAGGCTGTCTAGGGGTGAGGGAATACACACACACACACACGCACACACACACGCACACACAGACAACACACACACACACATGCAGAATGGATTTTCTCTCTCTCTTTCTCAGACAGACACGTGCATACAGACACACACAAACTTTTAACGGTGTGTTCTTTCTCAATATCACACACACACACACACACACACACACACACACACACACACACAGACACACAAATGCAAATATACAGCACAAGTACAGGGGTTGCAGAGCAATGATTTAAATAACTGCAGGTATTTGTGTAAGGATGTGATGATTTAAAGGGGAGATACAATTTGTGGTGTGTGTGTGTGTGTGTGTGTGTGTGTGTGTGTGTGTGTGTGTGAGAGAGAGAGAGAGAGAGAGAGAGAGAGAGAGCGAGAGAGAGAGAGACCAACAGGTGTTCCTAAAGGAAATAGAGTGTCTGTTCATTTTACAACAAAGTTGTGTGTGTGTATGCTAATGTGTGTGTGTGTGTGTGTGTGTGTGTGTGTGTGTGTGTGTGTGTGTGTGTGTGTGTATAGGCCTACACTCATGTGATTGTTGTGTGGATTTGTTCAGCTTATCTTTATGACAGAGCAAATTGAGGAAGAAAGCTAGTAAGAGCTGGTCTCTTTTGTGTTGTGCATTTGTCTGTGTGTGTGTGTGTGTGTGTGTGTGTGTGTGTGTGTGTGTGTGTGTGTGTGTGTGTGTGTGTGTGTGTGTCGGGCTGGGTGTGCAGACGTGGGCAGTGCTGCTGGTAAACACACACATGTACAAGGTGTTTGTCACTCTGCTCACACACTGCTTTTCCGTCTTGCTGTTACCTTGGAAGCACAGTAGCCATGGCAACAAAAGATGTCAGTTTTGGGTGGGAGGGGTTGGGGGGGATATGATGAGATTGGGGTATTCCTAAGTAAGTCAAGGCCGTGTGAAAGAGACAGAGAGGTGCAAACATGCAGGCGAAGAGAGGAACGAACAGGAAGACTGACAGTGTTTTATGAAGACCTGTTGCCTGTCGCCTCGCTCCTCACTCATTCTACTAAAAGGAAGTAAACCTCATTGATACAAACCTCACAAATCCTGAATGGGCACGATGATCTATGTGAAAATCATGTGTGAAAATATCCTATTGTATTGTGTGCAGTCCTTTAAACTTACCTGTTGATGCAGGCTACTGTAGGCTTTTCAGTGCAGAACAGACCGTGCAGGACTTTTTCCAAATGAGTGCATTGACAGGTTTCATTTTTTCCCCCACTAGTTCTAACAACTACCTTTCCCCCGTGGGTGTTTGAGAGGCGATGCTATTCTGTGTGTTTATAAGTCATGCCTTCATTTAGAAGCAGTCTCCTCCTGCATGTGAAACCAAGCCATTTTACCTCCCCCATCCCCCAATTTCCTTCAAAAATGAAAGAATCGTGACATCGTGCTGGGATTTGAAGACTGTCTGATCACCGCGTGCAGTAATTCTAGTGGTGTCATGACGTGGTACGTCAGCATCTCTCTGCCTCCTGCTGTAATGTGTCCTCTGTATGCAGGATTAGTGTAGCGGGGCTTGTATGCGTTTCATCACAGACCCTCCGTCTATTCTGCGGTGCTGCAGATACCATGTTATCTGGGACGGCGACACTGACAGCAACACTGAAAAAGGCAGCGCACGGCTGCAATAATGTGAGATTAGATTCCTATATGATACATCGTCTGACCATGAGCTTGTCACCGTGCCCTGAAGAAAATTGCGTCTCAAGCTGAATTTGATTTATTTTTTTGCATGGTAGTTATCTTGACTTCCTGTTTTCATCAGGGTTGCCGCCTGTCTGTTTCTTCCTCAGGTTGTCCCGTCTTGTCCTCTCAGGTGTTCTTGTCAGTCTTTTTTTTTTCTGACAGACTGGTTGTTTCCTTCGTTGTCTGCTTGTTTTTTTTTCTGCCTTGCTGCTGTGTCTCGGTTGGGCCGTCTGTGGTGGTGATGGCCTCTGACAGCCCATCTCTCTGCCGAGTCTTTCACGTGGCTTTTTCATTTGTTTTCCGCCCCCATCTCTCCATCCTTCGCTCTTTTCCCTGCAGCAATGTTGTCTTAATCTTCTCCCTCTCTCTCTTCCCCCGTCTCTGTCACTCTTTTGCTCTTTCTCATATCTTGCTTTCTTTTTGCCTTTTTTCTGCCTCTCTCTCTGCCTCACATCCTACCCCCCTCCCTGCCTCTCAAGCTTTTCTTCTTTCTTTTTATTCCACCACATCTACCTTCCCCTTTCTCTCTGTTGTCTCTCCCTTTCCTCCCTCCTAATCGTTTTCTATGCATGTTTCTCCTCTCTTTATCTTACTTTCCTCTAACCTCTCCCACACAGTTTGCACGCTACCACAATCTCCTCCTAGCTCCGTCATCGCCATGCCTCTCTCCTCTCTCATTTGTGGCTCCATTCTCTCTCTCATTTGCTTCCTTTCCCCATCACCCACGCTCCCATTAACTGGTTGTGAGAGTACTTATTAAGCCATGTTGTCATGACATTCCCCTCTTTCAGCATCCATCAGTGTGTGTGCGTGTGTGTGTGTGTGTGTATTTGTGTGCATGTTTTTGTGTCTGCACAGATGGGCATGTGTGTGTATGAGTGTTCGTATGTTCCTATAGCTTAGAGTCTAGACATGTATTTACTTAAAAATCAATATTGGTGTGTAAATGAGCTTTGCTTGACTCGGTCATTCACAAAATTAATTAATGTTGTTACGCTAATGTCTGTTGATGTGCATATCGGTGTGTGTGTGTGTGTGTGTGTGTGTGTGTGTGTGTGTGTGTGTGTGTGTGTGTCTGAATGTCTTTCCTTTTACCTCCCTCCATTGCAAAAACCCTCCAGCACTTCAGTCTTTCTATGGCTGAGGATTAGTAAGCAAACAGATGTGAGTGTGTGAACGTGTGCACATGCATGGGAGTGTATGCATGTGTGTGTGTGTCAATATTACATGTATGTATGAGATAGTGTGTGTGTGCGTGTGCATGTGTACGCATCTGTCTGAGTTTGAGGGCATGTGTCTGAATGCATGCGGTTGTGTGTGTGTGTGTGTGTGTTCAGCTAGAGTGAGCCAGTGGACTCTCGATGAACCACCCCAAAGGCCAGTCAGGAACTGGCTGTGTGTCCACTGGCTTGGATGTTGACTGTGGAAAACAATGCGACTCAGACTGAGCTGAGCTGAGCTTGACTTCCTGCCATGGAACACGGTCATAGCTTTACGTGGTGTAAACAGCCCATGTCGCTGAAGTCTGTTTTTATGATTGTTCACCACACCTCCTGGACGCAGCGGCTCGTGGAGCTGCTACTTTCTTGGAGAGCGCTCCCCACCAATAAAGAGGCCAGTGAGAGCGAGCCCTCTCCGTCGCCGCCAGGACGACAGATTAGGCTAATTCAGATTATGCAAATGGAACTCTCTCTGGTGAGGATTACAGGACACAGTAGGAGAGAGAGAGAGAGAGAGAGAGAGAGAGAGAGCATGGCAGAGCGAGTGTGCCAGAGCAAATGAGATAAGTGAGAGAGGAGAGAGGGGAAGTGAGACGTGGGTCTAACATTAAATTCCAGACTCAGTGGCAGTTAGAAGCAACATAGGAGCTAAATCCTGCTTCTGGGTTTATGGAAGGGTGTGTGTGTGTGTGTGTGTGTGTGTGTGTGTGTAATGAGTGTTTCTTGTGACAGGGTGCTGGCTGGGGAGAGTGGCAGGCAATCTACCTGCACTGACAGGTTGGGCCACCTCTCAAAACTGAACACTGAGTTTAGAAAGAAAGGCCTCAGGCTGTCAAACCACCCCGCGATAATATCTAGTTTTCATAATGGATTGCTTTTTACTTTACTCAGTCCTGCCGTTGGAAGAAGCAGATGCTCTCAACACGCTTTCTAGGTTACTGTTTATTTAGGCTGTACAGTATGCATAGCCTGCTATATTTGGTGACCCGTTTTTACAACATGAATCATGTTTCCCCATCTCCAAAACTACCTCACCACAACCATGACTTACAAAATCTAACAACAGACTCGTATGCTGCACATCTATCGGACTTTTTAAAGGTTGAATTCCTTCCTTAAAAGAGCTTAGACCATTACCTACAAGCTGAATCCCTTATCAGACCACAGCCAGCCACCCTGACCACAACAGAGACTAATATCCATCTCTAACACTGATAACACCCGATTGTCTGATCCACGTTATTCATGTGTTTTCAATAAACAACATCAGCAATGCTTCCTGATCTGAGGTGGGGCAAGCAGGGCAGGTGGGGCTCCAGCATCGCCCCACTCCCCAGTTTCCTTCGTCATTGTGTCTGCGCGTTGTGTCGCCACAGTAAAGCTGCTGATTGGTAACAACAAGAGAGCGGAAGGAGCAGAGAAGCAATTCTCTTAATGTGCACAATAGACAAGAAACTGAAGACACTTTCCATAGTTGAACAATAAAAAGAAATGCTTCATTTACCTTATCAAGTGATGTTTCCACTACTGAGTGTCTAGCAAATTAAATTAAATTAAACTCCCCCTCCCATTTGTGCCTCCATTCAGATACAGTGTAATTCTGCTGTTAATTTGACTCCAGAGCTGTAAAGCAAATGTAAGTAAAGCAAATGTTCAGTTCCCAACTCAGTGGGAGACCTCTTGATACAACAGAGCCCCCTGCAGTCTGCAAACCAGTGGCTGCACCTCAGCTCACTGGGAAATCACCGCTCGAGTCTACCTTCACTTTCAGGGTGCAAAAGCATAACTGGTCCCATTAGATGGGTACTATAGATATACTAGATACTAGATATAGTCCATGTTTATTTCATGTTTATAGCACGATGTATATTTCACAAAGAAGACCGTTTCTTTTGGTTTTCTCTGCAGTCTCTCTATCACCATCACCATCATATATATATGAATCCCTATATATCCCTATATATATATTTCAGCTAAAACTGAAATAGCACCAATAATAAAATCAAAGCAAACCTACATCGGAAGATTTGCTGAACACTAGCAGTCTACCTATGTCTTGGTGCCTGCTGCTCCCTGCTGGTCTCTACGGGCTATAGCAGGTTCCCAGTCAGTGACACTACAATATACTGTACAGTACACCTCAAGGGGTGTGTTCAGTTCAGCAGGACTGGTTCAGTTGAATTGTTACTAGAAAGAGTAAGTCGTATGAAAGGACTTGGGCATGTTTAATTAGAAAAGTCACTTTGTGGTAAATTAAGCCTTGTGGGACAAACATGTGACTTAATGGGGCCAATTTATCAACTGCAGAGGTGTGGCTGTGCACACACAAACACACACACACATAAAACAAACACACACACACACACACACACACACACACACACACACACAGTAGAAGGTGAGTGTATCATTGCCACAGTGTGCTCAGGTCAGACCCTAGAGTTAAAGCCCTGTTCCCAAAGAGTGAAGGACACTGACTATAACAGAAGGAGAGAGAGAGAGAGGGAGGTAGAGTCACTGGGATGGAGCAAAGGTCAAGGGGGAGAGAGGGAGAGGCCCTGGGGAGTAGAGGGAGATAGAGAGAGGCAGGTAGAGTGATATTGAGCCCCGTCTAGGTGGGGGTGTTTATGGGGGATGAGAGAGAGAGAGGTGTAATAGAGAAACAATCGGATAGAGAGAGTACAGTATAGTTGGGTACAGCTGGGGGTACGAGTGGTACGTGTTGTAGGGCTACAGACAGGAAGAGTTGAAGAGTTCAAAATACATGAAGAAGAGGCGAGTTGGAGACAGAGAGCCACGACACATAAAGGTGGGGGAAGAGAAGTGATAGAGATGGAAACAGAGGAGCAGCATGACAACAGCTTACACACTATAGCCATCATTCTGCTGTGCTGTGGGGCCGTCAAAATGCTGCACCTGCTGGGAGTCATCACGGTGGAGGGTGAGTCAGAAATACAACTATTACTAATGGTGCTGTAATCCATCATTATGAACTGTTGTACTATTGACCTGAATACTCATAGGACAGGGCTTGAAAATAACAGTGGCTAGTAAATCTGTCACTTCTGCTAGACACTAAGTCACTTGTTTGGCACGGTGGCGAGGTCCAAGGAATGTGATGGTCTGCTGATAATACTGCTGATACAACTCAAACTTTGCTACAGTTACAATTATTACAATTTCTAATGCCAATTCTATGACAAATGATGAAAACTGAGCTTGCTAAAGCTGTGATAAACCAAGATTAAACCAAACAATGATGACAAACGTTAGTATGTTAAGGGATGATGAGTAATAATAACGTGTGCCATCCTCATGGACTCAGAAATCAGTTGTGGTTTAGGGTACAATCTCCTCATCACTGCCTCATCCTTCCTCTTTCTGTACATCTGGAGGTTTTGATAAGGTGAACTAGTACTGCACCAGTCCCAATCTGCACCTTCTGTTCATATTATATCTACATCTGTAAATTAAATATATTTAGTGAGGTGAATAGTTTTCTACGATGCACACGTGCACCCCTGGACACTTTTGCACATTCAATATATATGCTGTAAAATCACATATTTGTTTTGTTCATGTTCTTGTTTGTTATATATTGCATGTATTGCATTTTCACCTATCCCGTACTGCATTTATTTCGTATTTCTGATATATTTCCATATTGTACATATTTTTCATTTACTTTTTCTTTGTCTCCATGTGTTCTGCTGTTATTTTGCACACCCTCATAATGCTGTAATTGATTTTTCTTTCAGACTTTTCACTCATAGACGTCTACTAAACACGCTCTAGTGTTGAAACTGTCAGCTGTAATATGTCTAAATACCCGCTATTTGCTGCTGCAATGACCCAATTTTCTCATGGGATGATTAAAGTTTCATACTTTCATCTTATTGTATTGTTACGTATCGTATCTCATCTTGTGTAAAAGGAAGTAAAAATAATCAAAAATAAACTAGGCACCTTTTGTGTAGATATCTACAGATTTCCTTTCCCTGCTTGCAGTGGCTTCAAGAATAGTCTGAACACATAGGAAAGAACTGGGGTGACTTTCAGAGAATAGCTCTCTGTCTACAGTGAGCTCAATATTTTGTTTTGGGACAAAAGCATTTTCTTAACTCTATTCGCCACATGTTTGGATTTGAAATCAAATAAATAAACTACAGATTGTCAGCTTTCATTAGACAGGATTTGTATAAATATTGGTTTCACTATTTAGAAATGACAAGTGTTTATCCCCCTATTTCAGGGGACAATATTTATTGGGACAAATTGATATTATGTTCAATACAGCACTAATGTTTAGTATTTGGTGCCATACCCTTTGCATGCAATAGCTGCCTGAAGTCTGAGTCTCATTGAATCCACCAAACACTGGGTATCTTCTCTGGTGACGCTCCTGCTGCCACCTTCAATTGTTGTTTGTCTTTTTGCCTTGAAATGCATGTGGGATTTACATCTGGAGACTGACTTGGTCAGTAAAGAACCTGCCACTTCCTGTTCTGGCAGTATGTTTCAGATCATTGTCTTGCTGTAAGGTGAAGCGCTGTCTGATGGCATTTTCTTGTACTTGAGCAGACAAGATGTTTCTGTACACTTCAGAGTTCGTTCTGCTACTGCTGTCAGCAGTTAAGACAAGTGAGCCAGTTCCATTAGCAGCTAGACATGGCTAAGCCATAACACCCCCTCCACCATGTTCCACAGATAAGGTGGCATGCTGTGGATCTTGGCCAGCTCCTTTCTTTGTCCACATTTTCCTATTGCCATCACTCTGGTACAATAATCTTGGTCTCATCTGTCCACAAGATCTTTTTCCATAACTCTGCAGGCTGTTCTGGGTGCTTCTTAGCAAACTGTAACCTGACCATCCTATTTTTGAGGCTAACTAGTGGTTTGGACCTTGCAGTGTAGCCTCTGTAGTTCTGCTAGTGAAGAAGTCATCCACACCTGCCTCTTAGGGAGTGTTCCTGATGTGTGGGCCAATTTGTCCTAATAAGATTTGTTGAGTGTTGAATGATGAATCTGGCATGCTTGTGTTATGAGATGGCTATCAGCTTTACAGTTCTAGACTTTACAGTCTAGAAAGTTTACACATTGTGTTTGTTATTTCATTAGATATCATCTTGGACTCATAGGATCCTTATAATATAGCCCACTTATGATGCCTCATAATGCCTTATGAGCCACACTTGGTGCTAAATGTTCCCATATTAGCAGATTTTGCTGTTATACACATTGGTTCCTCAAAAGACATGCAAGGGGTTGGTGTGACTTTTGTTCAAATGTAGGCTGTGCCAGATACTTGTTCTGTAAGAGGCATTGCGGAACATTGTACTGTGTTATGGGATGTCCTGAGCTGTAGTGTTTTATAGTGGGGCTAGACTGTGAAGGTGACTGTACCAGTGGAGCTGGGGTTATGGACAATAGAGTCATAATGTAATCCTTCAGGGGAAGTGGTGGGTGTCTGTGTCTGAGTCTATAGGTGCATGAGCCATGTACTGTTAGGGTTTAAAAAAACAACAAAACAACAAAATCAAAGTGGGTGCTGCTGTGTGGTTAACATATTATGAGCATAACGGAGAGAATACTCTGTGGTGTGGCGTGTGTGTGAATTAATGCAAGCATGTGCACCCAAACTTGCCTGTGTGTGTGTGTGTGTGTGTGTGTGTGTGTGTGTGTGGTTATATACAATACATACCACTGGACCAGTGGGAGTTGGGTGTGAATTACCTCACCTTGGGCAAGAGTCAGCCTCCTCCATCTCCCACTAATGTGACACTGACAAAGACTGAACTTGCCTGGCTGATGAAACGAAGGGCCTGCAGGGGCTTTGTGTGTGTGTGTGTGTGTGTGTGTGTGTGTTTGTATGTGTGTGGTGTGTGTGTGTGATCCTACGTGTGTGTGAAACAGAGTGAGAATGAGAGAGAGATGAGAGAGATACATAAAGAGAGAGAGAGAGGGAGAGAGAGAGAGAGAGAGAGAGCAAAGAGGAGGAGTGTAGCAACTCATAATGTAATTCACTGCCGGACACATGATCACCTTTTGGTGGATATTGTAATAGGTTGATACAGTTAATGCTGGTTATGACATTATTACATTAAGTTAATAATGTAATAACTTCAATAAAATGTGTGTGTGTGTGTGTTCAGCTAGAGTGAGCCAGTGGACTCTCGATGAACCACCCCAAAGGCCAGTCAGGAACTGGTTATGTGTCCACTGGCTTGGATGTTGACTGTGGAAAACAATGCAACTCAGACTGAGCTGAGCTGAGCTTGACTTCCTGCCATGGAACACGGTCATAGCTTTGCGTGCTGTAAACAGCCCGTGTCGCTGAAGTCTGTTTTTATGAGTCTTCACCACACCTCCTGGACAGCAGAGGCTCGTGGAGCTGCTACTTTCTTGGAGAGCGCTCCCCACCAATAAAGAGGCCAGTGAGAGCGAGCCCTCTCCGTCGCCGCCAGGACGACAGATTAGGATAATTCAGATTAGGCATTTCTTGTACTTGAGCAGACAAGATGTTTCTGTACACACAGAATTTGTTCTGCTACTGCTGTCAGCAGTTAAGACAAGTGAGCCAGTTCCATTAGCAGCTATACATGGCTAAGCCATAACACCCCCTTCACCATGTTCCACAGATGAGGTGGAAGATTATTTTGACTGCTACATTTGTGGGAAAACTTTAGACCAACTGTTCAGATGATAGAACGATATTTCACCATAATTCACACAAACCAGTTTCAGTTTCTTAATTTGCTCTTTGACAGCTGGAAATGTGTTAACTCTCAGTCAATGAATGGCAGATCAATACGGGTAGAAGTTATGGTGTGGATACTTCCCTGAAAAGGTGAGACACTGTTGAAAGGGCCAAGCATAGACATGTCCCTAACCCTAACCCATGAGGACCATGCTTCTCGTTATATCTCTCCCTGCTTCGGGCACAAGCTCCAACCCTGATCCCAGACACTTGGCCCAGATACAACCCTGGTTCTGGTGGGCATACCATTCTTGCATTCAAAAGTACATTCAGCAACAATCTTTACTTGTTAAGTGTCAAGTTGCATGTCAATTGGACTTCCGGTGTAGAAGTTATGGCCTTTCAAATTTGGAATTATTAACTATAGCGCCCCAACTGGCAAGATGGGGTTTGCTTTTATTGGGACGCGTGTGCACACCACTTACACTAAGTTTCATAGGGATTGTGCACATCCACCTTGAGTTATTAGCAATTTTGTCAATTCCACACCCAAAAGCCCCTAGGCCACACCCACACATACCAATCATGACCAGACTCTGACTAATACTTAGGTCTAAAGCATGTGCACCACACTTTGTTAAATTCTACCTATCACATTATGAGATACACATGTGGCGCCCCCTATAGGCCAATTTTAACACGTTTTTGTACACATGTTTGGGGGGCTGTCCTCAACATATCTACCTAGTTTTGTGTTGATTGGACAAAAGAGTGATGGCCAATTTTGTGTTAGGCCACGCCCTTTCACAAGTTGTGATAATGGTGGCCAGGTTTATCATCGGATCGCGCCCAATTATATTGCGTCGGTGTATCTAGGTCCCAAATGTATCAGTGTACAAGTGTATCTAGGTGTTCCAAATTTGGTGCTGATGTGTCAAAAACTGAAAAAGCCTCAGGGAAAAACAAAATTAAAAAATGAAAATTAGCAAAACATCTACCTAGGCAGACTACGGTGGTCCCTGAGGCACATTTGTAGAGCAAGGATAGATACATATGTGTACCAAGCTTCATGCAAATCAGACTTACGGTGTAGGAGTCATGGTGTAGGAGGTGGCGCTCTTTTCTTTGTCCGTTCAGCCATGAACAGCTTCTGTAAACATAAAACACATCACTTCCTGTGCAGGAGAGGAACGACCTACCTGACCGGAGGTCTTCAGAACAGCAAATGTAAAAGCTTTCATGGACTGGTTGCATCACTGTGGTGGTGGTATCAGTTACCGATGGAGAGCAGCAAATTGGACATTTATTTATATGAAAAAGTTGCAGATTATTACTTTAATAATCTACATTTTAAGCTTTTATTTTTTTGAATGAAATGATGCACAGTTATACCAGTATGCACATTTATTACATTATAAGTTGCAAAAGGGAGCATGTCTGCTGTCTGTGTGTGTGTATGGGAAAGAGAGGGAGATGAAGAAGGAGAGAGAATATGGAGACAAATGGTCTACTGCCATGTGTACCTATAGGCAGTGTGTGTGTGTGTCTGTGTGTGTGTCTGTGTGTGTGTGTGTGTGTGTGTGTGTGAGTGTGTGTGAGTGTGTGTTTGTCCTCTCTCCCCTCCCCTCTAGCGAGGAGAGTAATGACTTGTTAATGATAGACCCGGTGAGGGGCAAGAACATGGAGCTATTAGACTGACCTCGACCTCCCTCCACCTCCATCTCTCATCCACACTCTCCTCTCCCTCTCTTTTCTGACATTCGTGTCATTTCTGTCTTTTTAGACAGTAGGTAGATATTACTGTATCATCTGTCCTCCCATTCCCTTTCCTTTCTCAGTCTCTTGTATGCAAGAGTCAATATAAATACTGATCTCTTTCTGTGTGTGTGTGTGTGTGTGTGTGTGTGTGTGTGTGTGTGTGTGTGTGCGTGCGTGCGCATCCACAGACAAGGTGGACGATGACTTGGAGATGACCATGGTGTGCCATCGGCCGGAGGGCCTTGACCAGTTACAGGCTCAAACCAACTTCAGCAAGAGAGAGCTCCAAGTGCTCTACCGGGGCTTCAAGAATGTAAGTGACTGTACAGCCGCGCTGCTGCAACTACCATTAAAGAAATACCTTTTTTTTTTCATGCAACTGACACGTTGGTCATCTTATCCGTTAAGTGATGTGAACGAAAACCATCCGTGTTTCCCTGGTAGATCAGTTGCTCTGGTGCTCTGTATTAAAGGTGCTTTCAGACGGAGCGGCGGTTTCGCTAGTTGCTAAGAGAGAGAGAGAGAGAGTGAGAGAGAGAGAGAGAGAGAGAGGTATCCATCAGACCAGGTAGTGCAGACAGTGACGCACACATGAGAAAACCACTCAGCTGTGGTATACTCCAACAAGTTTGAAATTGATTCAGCTTTTCCAAGTGGAATCTGTGGGCGGTTCATCTCACGGCCAGTTAAATTTCAGTGGCGGTGGACACCACTTCCCACTAAAACATTCAACATGGTGACTGTTAGCTAGCTAACAAGTTGTCAAGCAAACGATCAACGTTAGCAATCTAAACAAATATCTTTGTACATTACCTCCTCCTATGCGGTATTGTCTTTGATTTGTGCTCATGTCTAAAGTGTTAGCATGGAGTACCCGGGGACACGTGGATGGTTTCTTGATATTCCTCTTCTTCTTCTTCTGTGGTCTCATCATTGAGTTGAGTTAAGTTGAGCAAAGGGCCAAAAGCTATAAAAGCTCAATGTATTCCTTTAATTCTTTGTTACTTGCTCTCTCCCTCCATTACTCCATCCATCACTCACTGTCCACCTCTATTTGACCCTTCCCTCAGGTTGGTCTTTCTAGCTAACTATCTCCCTCTCGTTTTCTGTCTCTCTAGGAGTGTCCAAGTGGTGTCGTAAATGAAGAAACTTTCAAGCAAATATACTCCCAATTCTTCCCACATGGAGGTAGAGTGTGTGTGTCAATGTGCGCTTGTGTGTGTGTGTGTATCTCTACTGTTTCTAGTCTATTGACTAAGTTTGCTCCCTTTCCTGCAGATGCCAGCACTTACGCACACTACCTGTTCAATGCATTTGACACAGCAGACACCGGCTCCATCAAGTTTGAGGTTTGCAAAATTCACTCGTTTTCAGAATTCATGCTCAAGATATGAATGGGCTGGATTTTACTGACTCATCAAAAGCTTTCCAACCGATATCGCCATGAGAAATAATTTAGTGTTGAATATGGCTTTTCATACTGTAGCCAGTCCAGGATAGACTGATCTGGGTTGAGATCTGTAAATTAGAGATGCCATTAGCACCGTTTGACTGTGGCTAATAGATTACAGCATTGATGTTTGATGTTAAGACTAGATTTCAATTTCTGCTGTCATAAATATGTACTTATGAAATATAGAATGGCATGAAGCAGATGTGTCATCGTGCTCAAGTCACATCCTCTTCACCTTTAAAATATCTTAGAGGAGGTCTTTGCATCTTTGCATGATCTCGCTTTGGATGTCAACAAGGCCACGATCGCCGATGCCCGGGTTAAAAACTCACAAGGCACATTGGCTAATCCTGACGTTGGCTAGCTAGCACCGATCTAAAGCCAGGTTAGCTTAGAATTCCTGCCAGGAACTTATCCAAGCGTGTGAAAGGGGGATGGAGGAGTCTAAACAAGGCCGTTTGGTATTTTATGCCAAAGGCAGTGGTTTGGGAGTGAGGGTGAGTTTTGAAACATTCAGGATCAATTCATGTATGTGGAACTACTTTCTTTCGGGATTGATGCATTGCATGTTTAATTCAAGTGAATGTGTATTATTCTAGAAGGTCTGAATCAAATATTATTCTTGTTCTCACATCCGTTCTCGTTCTCTCTCTCCATCAGGACTTTGTAACAGCTCTGTCCATCCTGCTGAGGGGTTCTGTCAGAGAGAAGCTACAGTGGACCTTTAACCTCTACGACATAAACAAAGACGGATACATCAACAAAGAGGTGTCTGTGTGTGTGTGTGTGTGTTTGCATGGCTGACTTGCAATTATTTTGTCTCTTTACTGAAATATATACACTAATGTGTTTGTGTTGTTTGAACACATGGTGTGTCATCCTTTAACAGATGACACACCATGTGTCATCTATTTGTGCAACTTAACCTGACGTGTGTGTGTGTGTGTGTGTGTGTGTTTCGCAGGAGATGACAGACATCGTCAGAGCAATATATGACATGATGGGGAAGTACACCTACCCTGTCTTGAAAACCGACGCACCCAAACAGCATGTGGAGGCCTTTTTCCAGGTACACACACACACACACACACTTGAATCTTTTATTTACACAAAAACAAGGATGCCTGGCGCTTTCACAGATCCATCAGCTGCATGTAGATGAAGCAAAAGGCATGTTGCATCACATGTAAGCGTGCGATGATAGAAAAACCAGCACTATATATGGTGACTGTTCATCATGGCTGGCAAAGATCACCTTGCCATTTGCAGACCCCTTACCACCGGACCGAGAACATTGCCAAAGCTATGAAAAACATCCACAAACGTTTCCAACGTTTAGATCTCATGAACTGAATTCATGCCTTCCAGTCACCGGCTGCCATGAACACATACACATAGCTTGACAATATGTGTGTTTCTCCCCGCAGAAAATGGACAAAAACAGAGACGGAGTGGTCACTCTTGATGAATTCATCTTTTCCTGTCAAGAGGTACTCTCTTCTTCAAGCCGTCTAATAAATATATCAACGTTTATCAAAGGCCACACTCTCTCAGCTCCTTTTTTTAGAAACCTCCATTGTCGTCTTATTGATGTTCCCATTTTAATATGGATGTCTGTAGAGAGACATTACTGGCTTTTACACGGGACTGTTATTACATTGACCTCATTTTATGGGCCTTTACTGCCCCCTAGTGGCCGGCTGGGTTACGACCGAGTTGAGCGTTGGTTGTCAGATGCCTTTTTCTTTCCCAGTCTGCTTCTCACGTTTTTCCCCCCACATCTTCTTACTTCACACAGGATGAAAACATCATGCGGTCTCTACAACTCTTCGAAAACGTCATCTAGATAACGAGGAGAGTGAGATGGTGCAATAGACGAAAGCACAGAGCGAGAGAAGAGGAAGGAACAAAGGGAAAGAGAAGGAGGAGAGGGAGGAGAGGCGAACCTGGACCTGCAAGGGAATAGGAACAGTGTAGCTTGCAAGTGAAAGGAAACGAGGGGGGTTTTCGTCTCTGTATTTCTGAAAGGTTGCCACAAAACTGTGTGGAGGTGTCTTGCTGTAACAATACCATGGCAACAAACCATCATGATGCTTGGTTAGGGAATTTGTCCTTCAGACTCAACCCCGAGGATCTGACCTTTCTGTGACCTTTTACCTCCGCCACCCCCATCTCTCTCCATCTCCTTCCGTTGTTGCTGTTGTTGTTGTTGTTAGAGTTACTGCCGTCTTGGACCGTGTATATTTCATTGTGTAAATACTGATCCCGCCTCCATCTCACATTGGGTCAAATACTTTACCATATTGTAGAACAGGACTTGGATTCCTTAGCAATGAGATCACCCATAGGGAAATGATGCAAAACTGCATGAAAATCAAGTTGTGCAAATGGAAATGATCATTTATGCATCATAAACTGGAATTATGGCATAAATGATGAATTCTCTATTACTGTTAATTCCAATGCCATGAACATTAGCGATGCTGTAAGGCACGGAAGATATAGACCTACAGTATATTTGGCCAATGTGGCATATAAAACTTGGCTTATATGCGTTGAACTTCACACTAAAATGCTTTAATTTGGGAAGCTGGGTCCAGGGGTAGCATCTCCAGCCATGCAGAGCCAACTCATCTGTTTTCAGAAATGTAGTACTACTCATAATAAATTCAGACACAGGCCTATAACGGTCTGAGGAACTGAATTCGGCTTCAGTCCGCTTGCAACAGTCTTTAAGTCTTGTGACCGGCTAACTTCTACTGTGTGCGTTCCAACGGTGTCAGTCGGTGTTTTAATGTGATGACTCTACTGTAGGTTCTTACTGTCGTGGTGTTTGTGGCTTCTGCTCACTGTCCGGAATCACTTATGTCTGTCTGTGTGTATCTGATTCGAGCTGTCTGTCCGTCCGTCAGATTACACATTACTCTGTAAGTGCTCTGCCTGTTTTTCACTGTGCATTCCTTCATGTGCAAGTGGTTGACCATATAAGACCAATGGCCAATTGACTAAAGTGGTTCTCCGGTGTATAGATGTGTAGATCTGTACAGGGATGTGTGTGTGTGTGGTGTCTTGTGATGTTTCTGTTTGCCAGTATATTAGAAAGCGTCATTTATGCTTGTAGGGACTGCATAATACACAACCAGGCTACCCACTCAGCTGCTACCATACTTCTGAATTGGCCGAGGGACAGCGTGTCTACCAGAGAAGAGAGTTTCGTTACCTTCTTCAACAATTATTGACTCTCAATAACCAACCTTTCACTGTGAGGGAGAGACAGAAGAGGAGGGCTAGAACAATGGGGGGGAGGGATGGGGGAGGAGGATACAGCAAAGGCGAGAGAATATGAAGAAAGGTGAGCGTAAAGACCTTTTCACTGATTCTGAAGGAATGGAAGCCATGTTGCAAACAAGAGCCATCGCTGTGGAGATTGAGCGACACGAAAACACAGATTTATAAACGATTTACTGTCATGCCCTCTCACTGTGCTGCCAGTAGTGTAATAGAATTCCTTGCTGAGATGCGCTGCGGCTCATCTCAAATGTACCCATACATACATACATACTGACAGACAGGAAGACAGACAGGCAGGCATACAGACAGACATAAAAACTGTCAGAATGAAATAATGTGTGTATTGAAATATTGTATAAAATCATTATATTTATCAATAAACTTTTCAAAAAAAAAAAAAGTTGATGGTTGCTGTCTTTTTGCCTTCTGCCGCCCCGTAGCCTTTTCTCTGTTACAGCTTATAATTATGAGCTAAAAACCTAATCAGCTTTTTTTGGTGCATCATAAACAGCATGAGCAAAAGGTTCACAAGAACGGTTTATATTATTTACATAACTATACAACTAAAGTACAAAAAAAGGGTTGTACATGTGCTCCTCCATTCCCAAATCATCGCCCACAAAAGGAAGCATGATAATGTGCATATGAAAAAAAACAAAGTTAACCACCATTACCGAACATGCATCTCTCCCCTCGCCTCCACGTCGCTCCCTACTGATCCTGACTTCTCTTCTCCTGTTATTACTGATTACCATAGCTTATTGAAAATGCAACATTCCTTCAATGTGTGTGCTGTGCTTGGTGCACCACACCTGTGTATGTACATTAGGGCTTGAGGTGGTGCATTGGGGTTGGTGTGGGCAGGGCACTACGTAGATGAGGCCCAATAGAGGCTTGACCCCCACACCCATACAAAGCACCCCTATAAATACATTTTCATCTGTGTGTTTTTTAGCAGAAAGGATTTTTGTTGTGCCCATTTTGGTATCCATTTTGACAAGAGGTGCTGGAGAAGGCCTTGCCTGTTATTTGTTTGGCTCCTCTTCCCCTAATAACGTCTGAGCAGGGGCCCTAGGTGTAACACAGTCACTTGTCACAGAATTAGGAGACGGTTGCACTGATAGAAAACACCTTCACAAAACACTCAATCATGTATAGTTGTGTCTCACCAGTGGAGAATGAACTGCCTTCACACCCTTTAGGCCTGCGGGAATGAATCCCCCCCGCCCCCCCTCCTCCTCTCTCTCTCTCTCTCTCTCTCTCTCTGAACCCCTCTTACTCTAATAGACAGAATAGGTACAAGCAGAAGATAAGAAGACGATCACAATGTGACAAGATTTTTTTTGACAAGAAGTCCAGTCGTTTGAGTGAAACAGTCTCTTGAAAAGTCTCGCTGATGCCACGTATAGAGCTTTCGTCCGAGCTCCAGGTCCAGTTTCCACAACCATTCACTCAAACGATTGTGAACCACTCTTCGGTTTTTGCTCAGTCTTTTTTCCGTCGCGTGGTTCAAAATATGTCCCAAGGATACCGTCCTCTATGAAGTCCTAATTCAATTAATTAACCCTCTCCCCGGGGGTAATAGATGATGCTCACTGATTATAGCGTGACACCATGTGATGTGTGTTTTGGTGTCTGGGCCCTATTCCCTTTCCTCGGCCCAGGGCTGGAGGTTCTGCAGGGCGTATAGGGAGGAGTTATGGGCGCACAGTGGATCCGAGGACGCTGATTCGCCGAGGGACTTCTGGAGGGCGGAGTGCTGCAGCTGCAGGATGAGGCGATTGGCCTGCTGACGCTCCGCCTCCCTCTCCTCGGCCGTCTGCCTCCTGAAGGATGGAAATTAAAAATATATATATATATATTTATCTGTGAGGTTATGTGACATGAGAGTACAGGAATAGAGAGTACAAGTACATTAATAGTACCTGAACCCGAGGATGTTTGGATAGGAAGTAAAAGATGTCAAAGAACGAAGAGAACACTGGATAGGTGAGACTAGAACATTTCGTTCTGTCTCAGTTTGATTTTTTGATCAGGATAAGGAAAACTGATGTGACACTTTTTGACTAGAACATTTCGTTCTAGTCCCAGGCATGAAATAAAAGAAATGATTCCCTTGTAATAATATTTTTCAAGAGTTTAATTGATAAGCCGCGAAAGAGGTTAGTCTTGAAATTTGTTTAATTGTGGCAAAATACAAAATGCGTCCAGGCAATCTCACATTTCCTGTTCAAATTACTTTTGAACTTGAATAAAGGATTATTATTATTTTTAATAGATTTACAGGAATTTAGCGCGAGGTCATCTTGGAAGGGGTGAAAGTTTGATTTTTTTGATCAGGATAAGGAAAACTGATGTGACACTTTTTGTGGCCAGTTGTAATCAGGCCCTGTAGTGTTACAAGGAAATACAATTATGAACGTATGTACAGAAAATGTAGTTTCATCAGACCAACCTCCATTTGGTCCTGCGGTTCTGGAACCAGGTTTTGACCTGCGCGTCTGTCATCTTCAGGCTCTTGGCCAGGGCTGCCCGCTCGGCGCTAGCCAGGTATTTCTGCCGGTGGAAACGCTTCTCCAGCTCACAGATCTGGACTCTGGAGAAGGACGTACGGGGCTTTTTCCGCTTGGGAGGCGTCCGGTTCTGGTACGGGTGGCCTATCCGCCGGGTGACGGCGAAGGGCACCAGAGCCGCTGGAGGAAACAGGGAGAAGCCGGTGAGTGGGATGATGAAACAGGCCGACCACTGACCACTCTGTATGGACATTCAGCATAAATCACTCCTATTTGCCTTTTTTTCAGCAATAATCCATGTAGACTGTGGAGGCCATTTGTAGGGGGATGCATGTAAATCATGGCGAGAGAAGAGCAGCAAGCCTCAATTATTTTAAACAATTAGAAAAGAATAAATAAATCTGCTAAATTGTTAGAGCCTTTAGGATGTTTACGCTGTTTTCTCTTCTCTGCACTGTTAATTACAGACAGGACATTTGGCCTATTGGTCTATTTATCTTCTCTTTTTCATATATATGTCAAAAGGCTTCATTAAATTTCCACAATAAAACTGTAGGCCCTGCATACACGGCTACCCTATGATAAAACGTTTTACACCAACTTTAGTTTACATATAATCTTAGCCTACCTTATTTTTAAATAAGGAATATAACTTTTCTCGAGCCTATACTCTCTAGCACTATAATCATAATAGATTCAATTCCATTTTGTCATTCATTGATGGAAATGTAATTCAATTTTTAGCCTATACCTATAAATTATCATCACACCGTGCTGTTGCTGTTTTAATGGTTTAAAAATACAGCATACTGTGATCATATGTTTGAATATAATCGTACAGTGTCTTTACTTGTCAAGAATATGTAAACATTTAAATATCCAACTCCCTAAGCCACTCAGAGTGAAGTTAGACACGAGGTATAATCTGGTAAACTATAAATGTATCAGCTAACTCACTACTAAAACACACTGCACCTTAATTAACAAACAATATAAACTGATTTATTTTATTTATTTATTTTTATTTTATTTTATTTTATTTTATTTTATTTTATTTACAGAAAACAAGTTTAATAAATGCAATGAAAACCACTTTACTTGGCAGTATAGGCTAGTTTTTGCAAACATTTGGCACGCCGGTTTATTATTTTTTTTTTTTTAAAGGTTTCGTTCCAGGAGCATTTATTAATGTTTGACACGTGATGAAATATTATTGAGTGAAACCGATTAGCTCTAACAGCTGGCCTACCTGATATTCTGTCCTTGGCGAACCTGTTTCCTATCCAGGGGAAGCACAGCCCTCCGAAGCCGGGAACGGCGCTCTGGATAGAGGGTGGAGGCCCCGGGGCTGTCATGGGTCTGTGGGCCGGGACTCGGATCACTCCCCGGCTGCCCAGACTCCTGTTCTCCCCGTACAAACCCGGAGCCTCTACCGGAGGCACTATGCCGGAGAGGGAGATGGACAGGGCGGTGTAAGAGGGTGCACTGGCCCCGGTCGGGCTTCCTAAACTGTAGTAACCGTCCCCGTTGCTTAAATCCGAGCCACTTTGTCTGCTAGCGGTTCGTCCGTTTTCTGGCTCTGTACCTGCTCCCAGGATCTGGTCGATGCCGAAGCTGATGGGTTCGTGGTGGGCCGGTTTGGGAGGAGGACTCGGCGCGCTGGGTGCTTGCTCCATCCCCGCAGCTCGGTAGCAAAAAAACAGAGGAGTGAGGAGAGAGAGAGAGAGAGAGAGAGAGAGAGAGAGAGAGAGAGAGAGAGAGAGGGAGAGTGAGTGAGTGAGAGAGAGAGGGAGAGAGAGAGAGAGAGAGAGAGGGAGAGAGGGAGAGGTTGTTTTCAAAGCATTCACGGCAGGGTCAAATTGTTCCAAAAGTCAACACCGGTAGTGTCTCCATCGTTATCCAGCCGTCTGTCCAGAATCCAGGGCGTCCTCGGCGCGTTAAACGGGCCTCATTCAGAAGACGGCGTCCTCTCTCACAGGCTGTGGTGAAAGTTTGATGTGCGTTTGGAGAGATGTGACGCTCCGTCCTCCTCGCAGCGCGTCAAAACGCTCCGTCTAGCAACTCCGTCCTCCTCCATCTCTCTCCACCTTTTCATTGGCTGGCACCGGAATGACTGATTGAATGTTAATGGGTGTAGGCTTCCCGTTTTGGCACGATAACGAAGATTTCCCATATAACCACGGGCGTCAGTTGGGTATGGCAAGGTATGGCACTTTCCATACCTTCGACTAATTTGATCTTGTTGTTTTTTTACCATTATAACATAAAGCAAGGAAAAACGTTGACAGAAATCTGTCATAGTCATATATATAAGAGTCTCATCAGGACCAGTCATCCCTCTAATCGGTGTGTGTTTGGTGACTAATAATTTATCACATTGATTGACCAAATAATAATATTTTGTCTTCAGTCATCAGTCAGTGCTCCGCTATCCCTAGAAATGTAATCTGGTTTGTAAACTTAAGTGGTAAATTCTATTAGATGCAGAGACTTGACATTCTGCTTCCCTTTGGGAAGTCAAGTGAAATTTATTAAATTAAAATAGTTGGTAGCTATCAGGAAAATGTTTTACCACAAGACTATTTATGACAGGGATTTTGAAAAA
This sequence comes from Hoplostethus atlanticus, assembly GCA_034670405.1. Lineage (NCBI taxonomy): Eukaryota > Metazoa > Chordata > Actinopteri > Trachichthyiformes > Trachichthyidae > Hoplostethus > Hoplostethus atlanticus. The sequence goes on along the minus strand of JAXDDX010000150.1, from coordinate 651,942 downwards.
GTAACAAAAAGGACACATTTTATAATTTAAAGGTATAAAACGGCTCACGCTCACATTTATCACATCTATATTTCTATGACATTAGCCCCCACATAGGGATATTTAATGCTGATAGTCTATCAAGTGGAAACAAAAAAAAAATCAACGAAACACATTTACAGCAACATTTATCAGTCAGCCTGTGACATTTATATGAGGTTTTGGAGGAAGAAAATATGATAAGGCCAGGGCAATAACTGGTGCGTAATTAGGCACATCCAAAATAAAATAAAAAAGAAAACAGCCTTTTGGAACATTGTCAGTGAGTCGCCAACACCTATGCAGCTTTGTAAAGGCTATACTGCGTGGGCTTATTTGTTCCACATTAAATGACCTGACAGGCGGAGGCCATGGGCTACTTCAGATAACGTGTCCGGACTCTGGAAGCTGCTAACCGGTCAGATTCAATGTAACTGGCGCACAAAGTGAGCGGATAATCGCATTTCCACTAACTTGTCTCAGGGCCAGACAAATGTGCAACGGGCTTGGGTGCGGCAGGTGGCTCTTTAGGCTCTCACATTACTATACTTTAACAAACTAATCACCAGCATGTACATTTACTGACAAAGGGATTGTTCAGTTGTTTTAGCCTATACAGCCTATACATTTACACATCGCTTTGCTGTATGTTTCACTGTCTCAACTATTTAAATTACATTTTAGTATGAGTCATGCTATAGTTTTTTATGTACATCAAAATTGTATGTACATAACTGCCAACCCTAAGGCCCAAGACCCAAGAAGCTGTAGCCTGTATACTGAACTCATCCAATATGCTGAGATTCATTAAAAAAAAAAGCATAACGGAATATTAAAATGAAATTGGGTGAATTTTAATTTGTGATGCTACAAAATCGAATCGATCTAAAGGGAAATGCACAAAACCAGCCTACATATTAAAAAAGAAATCCACATTTCGCCCCTCTCAGTATAGTGTTATGAAGCAATATGAGCTGGGACAAGGCCTGAGGTGTTTGTTTGGCAATATGGACAGACTGACTGTTGGCTGGTCCACCCTGCCATATGTGAGCTCACCGGTGGCTTTTGACGGGGGAGAATTGGTCGGTTATAGCTGTCATCATTGTCCACATTGTGATGTTTCTCTCGCTCACATTTGTGCGGAAATAATTCACCGAGAGCAATTACGATAGACCTCTCTGAACCTATGAAACAGTTTCTATTTATCCACGAAATTCGTTTAGTTAATCTGTGCCATTTTGAATAGCATCGGTCCGCATTTCGTATCGGATGACTCATAACTCGGCCGCAAATTAATAATATCTTTATAATAATTCATAATACTTCCGTCTGTCCTGACTCCCTTATGAAGTGAAGGCAGTCCCCCAAGCTTTTTACAGCGAGCAGACGGGGTCCCACTGGTTGCAGATGTTGGCTGTTAGTAATCTGGTGTAATCCAATGATTCTGAGTGATTATGACACATTAGCCCTGACCTACCGAGACACCGGTTATCCAAAACGCAAAAGGAAAAGCCCCAGCCCGCCAGCCCTTATGAATTTATTGGGGGTCTAAATGTTGAGGGCAATGTCCATCCTCTTCATTGTTTGGTGATTACAGCAGAAGAAAATGAAGAAATTACCACCAAGAGACGACTAAAAAACAAAAAAACAACAACACAAGCCCCTTGAAAAATCAGCCTTAAGGTTATTTCGTTTAGCCATAAGCCAAATGACTTTAATATTGGCACATTATGGGCTATTCCGTAAAGCCTTTAGCTCGTATGAACAATTAGGATGCACATCAATCCTCGTTTTTTTTTCCTTCTTCCGAAGGCAATATAAAAGCTGACACTCCGAGTCCAAAAAGTCCAAAAAGAAACGACAACAAAAGAGTGAAAGAGTGCGATTTGTTTGAGAAATTACCACTTGATCTGCATAATCGGGGGTCTGGGCTGCAGCTCGGTACCCGGGGGCTGCGTTTTTATTGCGCGTCTCTCCGCCGTTATCAATTTCAGCAGCGCGCCTGACTTTTTAAAAGGGGGACGAGGCCGCGGCTGCTTCTGAATAATGAATGACACGCTTTTATATTGTCGCTAAAGTGCCCGTGATGTTACAATATGAAAAGGCAGCGGTAAGTAATAGTGCATTTAAAGGGGATGTAGTGTATTATTATGATGTAAAAGAGAGGGAGAGAGGAGGTAGAGAGAGGGAGACGAGCGGAGAGCGGCACCCAGAGAGAGAGATTGTTTTATTACAATAAGGGCGACGTGAGAGGAGATGAGTTTGCCTCGCAGCGAAATGGGGGCCAGTTAATGAAACTTTACCGCAGCTAACGATTTCCCCTCCCTCGCTCTAAAACCCGCCCTTATGAAATATTTAAACTATTTAATATAGGTGGTATTAAGCTGAAACACATTGGCACCGGCCATCTGACAACATTTACAAGGCTGTAGATTTTTTTGGACAAATAAAGCTTTATGGGCCCGCTTTGTTCAACTCATATGCGACAGAAGTCCTGGGCTAAATCACACTCACAGTGAGTGGTAATGCATTGAAGATGTTTTTATTGTTCTTGATTTAATTTACACTTTTTCTTTATATGTGTCTCTCAGACAGACCCAGTATTTAGGCTCATCCCATCAATATTAACCTCTCTTGTCTATAATGGGAGAGGGATAGCCTAGCATGGCCCCAGTGTGGGAGTATAGGGTTTCATATTGACATGCTCACTGGGATTGTTGGAGGAGAGGAGAGGAATGGGATCTCCCATCAGGGACCCGGTCAGGACCATCATGTACGGTCTGTCACTGGACCGCTGCTTTGTGCTGGACAGAAATGATCTGCCAGAAAGTAAAACAAGTGCACCCTGTGAAATGTCAATGTGGATACAACAGGTTTTTAAACAGTAAAGGGTTTCACTCCAAAAGGTTTTATATTTTTTGGGGCGGAAAAATATATTTCCCTTAATTTACTCAGAGATACTTAAATAGATTAGATTAGATTTTTTTGGTATGACACAACAGCTAATTTTACTTCTATGACAGTCATAATTCTGTCAAGTGCTACCTTTTTCTAATGGTTTATTGTATTGGGGTGAAACTCTTATGGAAGCTAATTGTTTAGGCCTGCAGCAGGACTACAGTGCAAACAGTGTACTGCTTTTCAGTATGAACGTCTTGTGTGCAAACCCTGTCGCTTTCCTGTTGAGAAAGGAGGATAGAAGATGTGCACGAGTGAAGTAAGCTTTTTGTTTGCAAGTATCAGGATGCACATTTAACCGCATAAAGATGCCTTGATAGGGAAGATATTTGTTGCAATAAACATGGCATTTTTGGTGCAGTTGAGGAACAATACGGTTTGACTCTGCGTGTGTGTATGTGTGTGTGAGTGTGTGTGTGTGTGTGTGTGTGAGGGTAGACCATGTTAGCCTGTCTGATGGTTGAATGCACGGCTGCCTCTTCACGCTGGTTAAAGTCAGAGGGAGGGAGGGATGGAGGGAGAGAAAGACGGAGAGGAAGAGAGTGAGGAAGGGAAGTAGTAAACCACACAGACATGAATTATAGGGATGGACGGAGAGCGGAGAGCAAAAAAAGGATGGATGGCTAAGATTGAGATGTGAGAGAATGAGTTAAAGCATTAATGGGGATCATTTGGGGCTGATGATAATGGGACATATGGCTTGAGTTTGCATAAGGACATTCTCATAGCATTGTCTCGTCTTTGTGCGTGTGTGTGTGTGTGTATACTTTTGGGAGTTAACCTCTGTCTTATCTATTCTGAGTGCTAAGTAAAAGTTTCACTGTTCTTACTGTGGAGACATGTTTTCAGTCTGCTGTTTCTCACTAGCTCTCAGAGGCATCCCCTATAGACAAAATGATGAATGTAATTAATAACTGAGTGTGTTTGCTATAGCCTTAATGACTCACAATTGATTTGTGTGTGTGTAAGTGTGTGTGTGTGTGTAGTGTGTGTGTGTGTGTGTGTGTGTGTGTGTGCGAGCATGTGTTTAAGAGCAGCTGAGTGCTCCTGAACGCCCCTGGTCATGGCGCTAATGTGTTAATTCATTACTGCTTGTAGTCAGTAGCATTGTGTCAGAGCTGTGTTTCCCGTCTCTCCCTGTCTGTGTTCTCTCCGCTTCATAAAAGCCGATTATCCTGCATGTCGCCGCCGTTCCACTCATTCTCTCCTGCCTCTTGACCTCCTCACCCCTCCTGTTGCCTGCCCGCGGGGCGCTCATGCAGGGGAGGAGGGGAGGGAGGGACAGAGGACCAGCTGCCACCAGCCATAGTGCTCCGGTGCCTGGCAGAGGGAGCTACTCCAGCCCCTGCTTCGCTGGGCCTTCTGGCCCCTCAGGGTGGAGGGGGGGGGCACCAGCCCCATGCCACCAGCCCCACCTGTCCTGCCCCAGGCGCAGGACTGTGACCGATTACACACACACACACACACACACACACACACACACACACTAACACACAGACATACACAGGCAAACACACATATACACATGCATGCACTTTGGAGTACATGCACACGTATTCAGATACTGCTCCACACACACACACAATTTCCTCAACACACACGCACTGCGCCGCTCCTCACACACGCAAACACGCAGAGGCACTTTGCTGCGAGGCGTGAATGAGCGAGAGCTAAGTGAGGCCACTCCAGAGCTCTATTCTCTATATTGATTTCCCATTATCAGACCAGAGTCCCTGTGGAGTCATTAGTGCCGGGATCAAACAGACAGACAGGGAAGGAGACTAATACCAGTCACTTACACCAGCACTGGGAGATCACCTTACCTCCCTTAGGGTAGGAAGGCCAGAGAGGAGCAGAGGAGGAGAGGAAACGAGGAGAAACGAGGAGGGGGATGGACGAGTGCACCGGAGCTAACAGATGGAGATGGCTATGTGGAGAGGGAGAGGAAGAGGAAGGAGGTGGGGTTTCAGAGTGGAACGTTCACGGCCAAATGGTAGACACTCTTTGATCACTTCATTTGGACTTTCTGTTTTGTCTGTTGTGGCGGAAATGTCTTGTCTCGTTCTTTCTCTCTCTCTCCCGTTTTCCTTTCCAAATGAGCAGCCAACACCATCCCCAACCATGGCTGCCTTTTATCCTTTTATTATTATTGAGTTGAAGTTAGAATGTTTTCATTGATGAGTAACACAACACCCCCCCCATCCTCCTCCTCCAATAAAGTTATGGTAAAGATGCAATGATGAATGGCTTTCATGTAGCAAGCAGTGGTGGCTACATGAGAGAGAGGGAGAGAGAGAGAGAGAGAGAGAGAGAGAGAGAGAGAGAGAGAGAGATATGAAATGTGAGATATTCATTTTGGCCTTTTGCTTCCTAATTTCTCTGGATGTATTTATTCTCTATGGATTCAGGAAAAAACAATGAATTCTTAGTTTGAATCAACATCATCCATCATATTCACTTCTGCCTGCCAACCAGCCCTGGAAGTGGTGGTCAGGCTCTAGTCTCCACACACACACACACACACACACACACACACACACACACGCACACACACACACATAGCTCAGATGGGGGTGACCCTGGCCTGACCCCCCTGCTGACCCCCAATCTGTTCCCCAACCTCACACCACGAGAGACCGGGGCTCACCGGGAGAGTGGCACACACACACACACACACACACGCACATGCACACACACACACACGCACAAACGCACATACACACACACACACATACACTGAAAGTGCATATTGGCAGATCTCGCAATGTGTGTAAAGAGCTGATGGATATCTCCTCAGACAGTACCATGTGTGTGGGCAGTGTGTGTGTGTGTGTGTGTGTATGTGTGTGTGTGTGTGTGTCGTACCCTCTGCCCCCTCCCACTGGTGTTAATTGATTCTTGGTGCGCTTTGCTGATTGGTGTGAGGACCCCTAGGGGCGGGCACAGTCTCCACAGATGCCCCCTCCCCATTCCTGTAGCACCTCTACGCACACGCACACAGACACACACACACACACACAGATGTATATCTATGTATGTTCACACACTGTTCATAGCACATGTAGGTGGTGATGTGGGGATTTGCGAGCGAGCAAGCACACACACACACACACACACACACACACGTCTTTCAGGGGGTTTTCACACCCCAGTAAAGAGGAAGCTGGCTAGCTGACATGAGCAGATTGTGCATCATACGAGACGATACACATTGAAAAAAACAGGGTCTTTTAAGTAATTCACGAACAATATTAGGTGGGCATAGGTGTGTGTGTGTGTGTGTGTGTGTGTGTGTGTGTGTGTGTGTGTGAGAGAGAGAGAGAGAGAGAGAGAGAGAGAGATGAATCTCTGGTTATTAATTTCCAGCCGCGGCCCCTGGGTGAGATGTTAATATAGGGCTGATTGTGACTAATTTCTTATTAATTGCCATCAGCGATTACACCATGGCCTGTAATGTGGCTAATTTGTTGAAATGAATTTGGTTTTCTGAGGCTTTTTAATTGCTGCAGGTGGGCAGCGTCCTCTGCTCATCAGTTGGCACACAGTCGCTTTGGTTTTTCAGCAGGAAACTTTAGAAGTTGTGCTGCTGTGTGTTTTTGTGTGTGTGTGTGTGTGTGTGTGGTTGCCTATGTGTGTATCTGTCTGCAGACATGCACGCAAACAAATCTCTGCAGCTTTATTGTAAATGCCTGTGTGTTCACTGTACATTGCATCGGTTGCTGTTATTCATCATGTATATGTGTGCTCCTATCTCCATACGTCTCCACTCATACATGATCATAACAATGGGGACGGTGGGACGTTTAAGTTGTTGCCTTTGTTTGCCAAATGTTTATAGCTTCCGTTAGCACAGTCAAAACGACCACTGTGGAACCAGCAGATACAAAATCCAAATCCCCCTATAAAAGAGGAGATGCCCTCTGGGCAGCCATAGCTCATAGTTGGCCTGATTTAGTGGCAGCCAGGAATCTGGGCTTGAATAAAGACAGAGAGAGAGAAAGGGAAAGATAGCTCCCTGTGTGATAAATAGCCCCGGCTCTCTCTATTGCATTAGCCGTCCGGGCCGATAGATTGCGGGCCCAATAGACCCAGACGTATGCGATTGGTTTCTCATATAAAAGTTGCATATTAAATTCCTTCACAGGACTGTGCCCCCCAAGCCTGAAGGAGGGAAGGAAGAAACGGGAGTTAAAAAGCAGAAAGTGAAGAAAGGAATGGAGAGCAAGAAAGAGCCTTTTTATGGGAGGCTGAACGAACGCAGAGAGTTGGAGAAGCCCGAGAAGAAAGAGGAAAGATAATGGCAAGGGAAAAGTAGCTTGATGGTAGTAGAAAAGACAAATGGTGATGTCATGTATTTAATAAGCCCGTGGATATTGGGTGATGAGTGCGACTGTACGTCCATTTAATCAGTATTGCTTCCCGATGAAGATTTCTCCCTTCTTTTGTGCTCCCCCCCTTCCTCTGTTCTCAGCCGTTCTCCACATGCTAACGACCTCTCTAATTGTTTCCAAGCTCATTAAGGTGCTGATGTTTTAATAGTAATTAATCCGTCATTTGCCTACATGCAAACACGGGCCACTGAGGTTTGTTCATCTCTGTTTCAATACACTGGTAATGCAGTAGCCTAGTCAAAGGAGACAATATCTTGCTAATTTAGCTCATCACCGTTAATTGGTTGTTAAGTGCCTTTAATTACCAGGCAGGCTCTGGGATTTGGGTCGGCAGAGAGAGAGAGAGGGATCCCTGCCTGTCTAATGGATATTGTGTGAACTTTGAAAAGTGGAATAAATGACCAACGGTGAAAGCGGAGACACAAATTGACCCCGTGCATCGTTCTATTTTCTATCTGCGCGATTCACTCTTTTCTCGGTCCTTGTTTCCTTTCTTCGCTCCTTCCTTTCCTCCATCCTCCTGTCCCTTCCTCCATCTCTGTCTCACTCTCTATCTCTTTCTCCAGATATTATTAACTCATTAAGTTTTTTTCATTATTTTTAATAAAAGATGAGTTATGGCTTTAGCCTCGGTGTGGCAGCATCCCCCCCTCCCCTCCCCTCTCTCTCTCTCTCTGTCTCTCCCTCTCTTCCCCTTCAACCATTTACTTCCTCCCCTCCTTTCCTCCTACTCCCAATTTTATCCTTCCTTCCCGGCCGTATTGTGTCTCCTCCTATCTGTTTGACCCTTGAACTGCAGTTTTTGACCTCTGTGTTAGTGGTTAGAACCTTCTGTCCATCTTCTTTTCTTTCGCCACAGTCACCCACATCTATCCATCATCTCTCTTTCTCATAGCGCTGAGCAGTCTTTAGATGGCATTCATAAGATTTATGATTCATGATTCTCTCTCTCTTCCTCTGTCTGTGTGTGTGTGTGTGTGTGTGTGTATGTGTGCGTGTGTGTGTGCAAGAGAGAGAGGGAGAGAGAGAGAAAGAGAGAGACTTGTCGATGACAGAGGTGAATAATGACAATCTGTATGATTGATAGCTTATACAGAGCCAGTCGAATGTGTGTGTGTGTGTGTGTGTGTGTGTGTGTGTGTATGTGTGTGTGACAGAGCGAGAGAGAGAGTTTATGTGTTCTATTTTTCCCCACATTAATCTGATGTTAAAGAAGCAATGATGAATGGTTTTCATGTAGGTTTAGCTGTCGATGGTCACTCCATGAGAGAGAGAGAGAGAGAGAGAGAGAGAAAGAGAGAGCGAGACAGAGAGAGAGAGAGAGAGAGAGAGAGAGAGAGAGAGAGAGAGAGAGAGCGAGAGAGAAGTGACCAGAATCAGTAGACTGCCAAGGGACAAATGATATTTGTGTAGCAATAGATAGACTACTGTGAAAAGAAATGAAATCAATCTAACTGTCTTCCAGTTAGAGAGGATACGATACAGGTTACACCAAGCCTCTGAGATGTGTAGGGATTATGTGAACAGTTCCTGAACAAAATAGCCACCCTAATACCGGGTTGCGAAAAGCCTAAATTGCATACTTACTGCAATTACATCCCATCTTCTTTGAACAACGGAGCTGAATTGAAGCAATGGCTCTGCTAGTTGTGATAAAGACAGAATAATATTTTCATCATGGACTGAATTCCGTGGGAAAGTGATGGCTATAGCTCGAAGTGTTAAGATAACATTTATTAACAACAACTATGATGAACAGTGTTTTCTTTCTGCATACTTGTGTTCCTTAAAGCATAAAGTGTCATCCATATTAACATTGGCTCACATGGCAGTCCCTGTCTCTGATGAAGCCCCTCTTCATTGCTTCCATTTGGTAGTACATCCTTACATCCTTCATTGAAGTTGAGTGCTCTTTATTTGTAGTTATATTTTTCATTTTGCTGATACAGTGCAAGCCACTTGTCAGCCCTAATATCACTGGGTTTATGATACAAGACATACATGTGCCACATTTATTCTGTACCACTGACTAAGCAACAGTAAAGGCAAATCTGGAGGCTGCTGCATGCTTTGAAACAGACGCACAACGTTAGCTTGCGTGCTGCACATCTCAACACGATATACATGAAGCGATAGCTGTAATGACAGTCACTTTGTTCCTTTGCAGTCGTCTGTTCCCCTTGATTCAGTAAAACGCCTGTTTTCGATCTCCATTTAAACATCCGTTGAACTTGTCCAGGCCTAAGTTGTGATTCCTTGCGCCTCCACCGGAGCGCACTCTTGAGTCAGGATAAAAAGAGTAGCTCATAGATTGGCTTCAGGTCTCATTCAGGCCTCCACAGTTTCAATACTACTCCATAGTTAGTTCAAAGTGTGTGGCAATGGCAACTCTTTAAGGGCCCCGGTCCTTGTCCTGTGTAATAATTGGATGCCATGGAATGGGTTGTTAGACAACTAGACTTTTAACTCCAAAATGCCACAGAAGCAGCACTTGTTCGCTCCTGGTTAGATAGAGGCTTGCTGTGTGTGGGCAGTCGGTTGTTGTTGATGAGATGTGGATTGCTGAGGTCCTTTTCCTCCCATTTGTGCTTTGTTAAATTATGGATGAAGTGAGAGCTAAGAGAAAGAAAGACACAGGATCAAAAGTTAGTCTCCATGCTGGGAAGAAAGAAAGAAAGAAATTGCCCAGCTTTTCATTCAGAAATGAGGACAGGGTAGGAAACTGGGTAATGGATCTCCTCTGTGGACTCATTAGATATTGCCATATGGCCTGATGCCTTCAACGTGCATGTTTGTCTACTTACACAACGTATTTGCAGGGGCTCATACTGAAAGCTAGAAGGCTTCCACATAGAGGGGCTGGCGTTTGTCTCTGTCCGTCTTTTTGTCTGTCTGTCGGTCTTGTAACTGAGGCTGGCGGAGGGTTCTGTGCTGCCACAACAGCAGCCACCTCACCAGCACAAGCTCAGCACGACCTGGTCACATAGACAAGAGGAAGAGGAGTGAGGGGTCTGTCTGTCTGTGAGTGCGTTTGTGTTTTCGAGCAAGACAGAGAGAGAGAGAGAGAGAGAGAGAGAGAGAGAAAAAGAGGTTGCACATCCAAGCGTCTTAATGCTCTGATGTAGGCTTTTCTTATCAAAATGTTGGGGTGTGTATTGTATGAAATGTCACTTCTCCCAGTTTTGGATGTGCTACCTCTCGTATGGCTAGGTTGGATGTTTTTTTGGCTCAGCACTCCACATACATGAATTGCACCCTTCTCTGCCCCACACACAAAATATTTGGTGCCTGAGAATTTACCTTTCATTGCCATTGACATCTGTGGTAGCGGCACCATTTGCAAGCTGGATAGTGACAGTGGCTGTCATGCTATTCAGTTCCGGTAACATGAAATCTTGCTCTACCAGACCTGCCCTGCAGGTGGAAGGGGTGTGGCCACACAGCAGCGTCACCTCTTTAAGAGACGGCGAGAAGGAAAGGGAGAATAAAAATAGGATAAATATGAAATCTTAAATCAAGAACATATGTGTTTATATTGGTTCCCATAAGTATCCTCTTAGATTAAGTTGATTTGTGGATTAAGATTCTCTAAGTCCATCCCACACCCTCTTCCAACTTTACCTGCTGTTACTATGGGAGAAGGCTGTCGACTTCTCCATCCATTGTAACTAGGGCATCGGCATCTCAGCAGGCGAGCATAGGCTGACCTGAAGTCCCTGTTGAGGGCTGCATAGAGAATAGGGTTGAGGGCTGAGTTGGCGTAACCCAGCCACAGTACCACAGCATATTCTGGTCCAGGGTCTGACTGCTCCCTCAGCCCCATTATTGTGAACAGGATGAAATAGGGCAGCCAGCACATCACAAACGCCCCTATCACAGCTGCCAATGTTACAGTGGCTTTGTGCTCCCTCAGAGCCACTGCTGTAACAGTGGACACTACAGTGGTACTGGTTGGAGGGTTGTTCCTGCAGTTGTAGCTGGTGGTGGTGCAGGCAGGCCGGGCACTGATTATGCGCTTGGCCTGTGCCCGTGCGATGTGGAGGATGCGGAGGTACGTCCAGCACATGGCCACCAGAGGTAGGTAGAAGGTGAGAAGCGAGTCGGTGATCGCGTAGGGCCTGTTCAGCTCGAAACGACACCCCCTCTCTGGATCCCCAGGTCCATGGTTCTGCACGGTCCAATTTGAGGTGTTCCAGCCCAAATGGATGGGCAAGAAGGACACTGCCACAGACACCGTCCACACACACACCATCGCCACAGCAACTCGCCACGGCAACACCAGCGAGGCGTATCTAAGGGGCAGGGTCACGGCCAGGTAGCGGTCCACGCTGATGGCCAGCAGGGTCAGGATGGAAGCGGTGCACAGCATGACGTCCATGGAGATGTAGAGGTTGCAGAAGATCGGGCCGAGCGGCCAGTCGTCGGAGAGCTGGAGGAGGGCAGAGAAAGGCAGGACCAAGACGCCGAGCAGCAGGTCGGTGACGGCCAGCGACACGATGAAGCAGTTGGTGAGGCAGCGGAGGCGTCGCGAGGCACAGACAGCCAAGCACACCAACACGTTACCGCCTATGGTCAGAAGGATGAGGAGGGAAAAGGTGATACCCAGCAGTGCCACCGACAGCATTATCACTGGAGCTTTGCTGGAGCCAACATTACATTTTCAGTTGAGCTTCACCCTAGCCAAGGCAGTCCCAGCTTTTGCAAAGTGGGGATTCCCACGATAACCCTAAAACTCACAAATCCTAAAGAGTTTATTGAATATTGTCTCTTGGGGACGTCCTGATGGCTCAGTTGGCTAAGGCGCTACCATGTAACCACAAAGTCTAGGTTAGTATCTGGCCTGGTACCTTTGTTGCATGTGATCCCCCTCTGTCTCTCCCCCAATCTCCCCTGTCTCTCTCTACTGTGATTCTAAAAGTAAAAATGCCAAAAAAGTATCTTCAAAAAATAATAAATATGGCCTACCACTACTTGCCTACCAGTGCTATCTCATGCACCATGTTATCTAACCTGAACCCTACTGGCTCCAGCTCACGATCCTGTGACTTGACCACGCACACTCATGAGGAGTTTCGTAGAGGTCTTGTGAGAAGCCTTGTGAGACGTTGGTTGAACATTCAAGTGTTCATATCACATATCAGCTGTACTTGGCTGTTGAAGTGCCTGTGATGGTTGTTGGACAGCTATCTCTCTGTGTGGCTGATTCATAGTGGTCCATTGTATCGTTCAGGCTGCAACACCATCTTCTGTGGCTGCAGTGACACCTAGTGGTCAAAGGGAAACAACACACAGTCAGCAGACGGGATTACAGTATTTCACACATTTACAGATATTGCACTGCAGTGCTTACACAGACAACTACAGTTATTACCTCTGCCAATTAGGTTATGTGTCTACCACTGTTAGGTTGTTTGGCTGTCTGTCTGTTTGTCTGTCAGCAGGATATCTCAAAAACGTATGAACAGATTTCCATGAAACCTGGTGGACCGATAAGCCTTGTGCCAAGGAACACTTGATTAGATTGCTGCTGTGCTGATTTGGATCTGGGATTTACACCATTAGAAAATCATTTTTTAACTAAACCGATGAAACCAGTGTAGATAGAGACCTGAATCCAAATCCTCAGGGTATGTTTGCAGGGTCAAGAAACCAATTTAATTTAAAATTGAAGTGATAGGAATGATTTATTTGGGTGTAACAGCAAGTTAGAGGTTTGGAGGTTTGTGTTCTCCGAGTGCCATCTAGTTTTTGAAGACATCACCATGGTTATAACTGTATGTTATATGTATGTATGTTATTGATTGACTGGTTGATGGCAATTTTGTTGCCATAGATTAGGTTAAAACTAGCTTACTTTCTTTAATGCTACAACAACTAGAACTGGATGAAAATTTTAACATTAACTGTGATCGCATTCCCATTACTCTTGTACAGATTTAAGTTTGGCTGCTACAGATTTTTTTTTCTTTTTTCTGAGGGCAGCTAAAACGTCCTTATTGGACCATACGCGACCCCTTTTGATCAATGATATACATACTATACTAAAACATGCAATATGTACTGACAGAAAACATTCCTGGGTAAATGCCTTAGTAGATGCCTTAGGCTACCATGAACTGGAGGAGAAAAGGAAAATGAAAATAATGGCAAAATAAGATAAATGTCCTAAGTATTAATTTGGCACCAAGTGTATATAGCTTATAAAATAATAGACTTAAACAATATTAGCAAAGTTAATATTCACATAGACAGAAAAGATAACCGAGTGAGACAAAGACAGATGCTCTATATAGTCTCCGTAGGCTAAATGGTTCACAACAGAAACCTCAAGGTTTTGTTTTCTGTTTTAACAAATGTTAAATGTGGTCTTCTTCCACTTCTTCTTTACTGGTTTGATAGTTCTTGACTCAAAAGGACTCAGATGACTCACAGTTACTAAGAATCTGCCTTTGGAACAAGTTAGCAAGTTAGCTATTTAAGACTTATGCTTGAAACCTGTTTGTACTCACTGTTGAGTTTCCAATATTCTGTATATAGATATTGAAGTTGAGTGTTTATATTTTATTTATTTTACTCCTGGCTCACATGATTTGTGATTGCAACAAAATTCCATGCAATCCTTGTGTTTTTCTTTTTAAACTAACCTCGCGTCTTGCTTGCATGATTTGTGATGGTAAAGAATTCAATGCAAACCGGGGCCGCCCCATCGATAGTTGTCCCACTGACGAAATCGTACTTTGTATCAGAATGTGTGAAACTAGGTATGGCTGCTTTTCTGCCTATGGAATGTGTATATGTGAGTTTGTAACCTGAGATCGTTCAGCTATTTCAAGACTTCTGCTGAAAATAAAAAAAGAATAAACCTCTCGTCCACCTGACATTTGGGACCCCATGAAGACGAGTCGTCATTGCATTAGCGGCTAATGGATATTCCATTCTAACTATAATAAAACTATAAACCAAGACAGCATGCTGTTGCCACATTGTTGTGCAACTGTGTAGAGAGCCAGCTGTAGCCTGACCGTGTGGCCGGGCAACAGTCTGCTGGGACACTGCTAAGACTTCACCTTCTGGTCTAGTGGCACTAGTGTTAATCACACTCAACATGTTTATGATGCCTGTGTGGGAAAGGTTTGTAAGAAATCCTGTTATATTCTTGCCTGTATCAAATGGAAATCATGAGTCAGGTATCACAAGCTTGGGTTTAAATGGGGTAGTCTGCTTTGTCAAATATGATCGGAGCATAAATGGATAGCGTAAAGAACAGATAGTGTGCAGACATTTTATTCACATGGCAAGTAAATGTGACTCCAAATTGATCACGCTGCTAGGTGAAATAATTGTAACATAAAATGATTGTGTTTTTTTTAACAAATTTTGCTTTTTGAATAGACCTTGTACATAATGTGATTTGTCCTCAGTGAGCTCATTCATTAATGGCATGTGGGTTGTTAATGGGTGCATGGTGGAATGAGGATAACTACCTGATAAGGGTGTGTGTGTGTGTGTGTGTGCGTGTGCATAAGTGTGTAAGCATGTGTTTGCGTCAATGGGTGGTGGGTATTGTTTGCTCGTCTATTTTCCACACGGTAATGGATAGTGGGACGTTTGCCAGAGCCACTCACCTATCACCTCAGAGAGAACGACAGAAAGACACAAAATGTGAGAATAAGCCAAGACCAGAGAGTGATAGAGACGAGAGAAAGAATGGCTTTAATTAAAACTGTGTCTACTGAATACAGAGCACCGTCTGTAATGTTCAACTCCCCTAATCTTCAACTCTTTGTTGCCTGGACACGTTTCTGTTGCAGACCTACATCATGGAGTCGCCGCTTTGAACTTCATCTAGAGCAAACACTGATATCACGGCCGCTAACGTATGAGGCCCGGCTCTCGTACGCACATGACAGCTTTCTATTTGACAGGCCGACTCTCTGAGAGCACACACACATCTCAAGTGCTCTCGTGGTTGACATCTTTCTCACTCACTATCAATCACTTTCTCTCGTTTCTCTCACACACACACACACGCACTCGCTCACACAAATAGGAACGTACTTTGGCCTGGGTCCAGTGCGAGCCTGTGCTGGCTGGCCACATATGGACATGTGCTATGGGACCCTAGATGCTTTGCCACTAAGAGAACCTTGGGAGCGTTGGCGAGCAGCCTCAACTCTGGGACCCCAGATTATGTATACCCCTTCAAGATTCAAGATTCAAGAAGTTTAATTGTCACATACACACACGAGGTGTGTAGTGAAATGCAAAGTGGCAATGCTTAGCAGAAATGTGCAAAATAACAGGTTCACACTATTTACAATAACCAACACAATATTTACAATGTCACAGTTTTTAAGAGCGTGTGTGTGTGTGTTAATTCTTGCACATGCATAGTCTTTTGCTGTCTTCCCTTATAATGTACTCGTTTCTGTTCCCATGTTAGTGTGTATGTGTGTGAGAGCATAAACATATTCATTTCCTGTGTTTATTTTTCCATAAACATCGGTGGTCTTGGTAAAACCTTATTAATCTAGGCTCGGGACATGAAGATATACGATCTGGTCCCACTGATATATTGAGTGTGAGGATTAAATTCCATGCATCTGCATTTTAGCTGCTACTGTGTTTTGGCATGTAGAGTGCAAATGTAGTGAAAGACACAGACAGAGTCATTCTCAGCGCTGAGAAATATGATGACTGTCCTAAAGTACGTAGCGGTTCACTCACCCAGAGTGTGTTATTTTAACAGTGTTATTGATGATATGCGTCTTGTTTCACAAACCTTTCATTAGTCGTCCCTGATGGAAAATGAGCGTGTCTATGTGTGCCATAATCATGTATACAGACACACACACACACATATACATACACACAGGAAACACCAAGCACATTTCTTAGTAATGGATTTTGAGGACTGTAATGGATTGGTAATGACTGCTGAGTGCTGTTTTCTGAGTCTTGAAGAGCGTTAGCAAAAGCCTGCTGTACTTTGAGGGTCTTTCTGCTGTTTCATGTTTTCAAGAGACAACAAAGGGTTGCTTGTAGCTATGTGCGGTTGGGTGATGGTCATGCAGATGCTTACTTAAAGGCGTCATCCAGAGTCTGTGTGTGTGTGTGTGTGTGTGTGTGTGTGTGTGTGTGTGTGTGTGTGTGTGTGTGTACGTGTGTGTACGTGTACATGTGTGCCTGTGTATGAGCACATTTGTGTGTTCCGTTGCAGTAGCTAGACTTAAAGAGAGGAAATGGAAAGTGATGAATAACCTCCCAAAGAGTCCCCAAGGGCCTGTGTTTCCTAGACAGCGTCCTTTCCTTTCCTCCTATCTTTCAGCTCCACTCAGATACAAATGAGCTGGATAGTCTTCATTCTGCCCCATCTAGACCTTCCATTATGTACTAAGTGGCCCTGTGAAAAGAGTCCAATTTGGGTATTGAGATGAAAGCCAGGCAGGAAAGAAGATGGATGAGTGGCTGCATGCCAGACCTGGTCTGAGCTCCGAGATGAATTATGACGTTATTTACCACCTTGAGACACGCTGCCTGATTTGCGAGATTATCCAAATACCAAGTGATTCATCTGCGACCTTTTTATCGACCAGATTCTTTTTAGAAAGAACTGTCTGAGGGATAGGTGTTATTTCTCAGCCCAGCGGGTAAGGAAAGTAATCATGTTGAATCTGGTCACATGGACTCAAACCACTGGAATATGGAATCACGTTGCAATTTAAACAAACTAGGAAATTAACCTTTTCGTCTTCCTGCTACAGACTAGACTTTTAATCTCCAACAGGACTTGGTTAAAAGACTTGAACTGTTTATGATAGTTAGTTATAGATTGTTTATTCTAGTTTTGCTATGATTATCTATTTTCACTTAAGGACATTTAACATGTATTACATAAACAACCATTTCCTAGGTGCAGATTGTAATACTGAAAAGGCCTCCAAACGTTGAAAACAACTTTTGCTCCTATATGCACAGTGTCCATCAGAGTAACATAATAAACATGTAATTCGATTGAGCAGTGAAGTGGGGCTAATACTTGGCTCACTGACTTCCTCTGGTCTTGCAAGAGCAATCTATAGCTGTCTATGTTTTGTGTGCGTGTGTGTGTGTGCGCGCGGACTTCTGTCTTTCTGTTTGTCCTTGTGTCTGTCCTCTGGAAGACACAGACAGGGAATTGAGAGAGGGGCAAGTGGGCTGGCATGACGGGTTGCTTGGTAACAGTCACATGTCTTGACCAATCGAGACAAGCTGTGGAATCGCCACGAAGCCTGAAGAAGACTGAGCGACAGACAGGTGCACTCATGGACACACGTGACACACACACACACACACACACAGAAACAAATACACTCAGGTCACATGGGAATAGTAGATTGCCCTCATTATGGCCTGTCTTCACCCTGGCACACCTCTTTTATGTCAACAACACAGCTTCCGTATAGAATGCCTCAGCCTAATGAATGTCTATGTAATTAGGCAAACACACGCACACACACACACACACACACACACACACACACACACACACAGTAAAAGCAGCATGGCTAGGAGATCTAATGAATCATCTGACATTAGAGAAAATCAGATATGCCACGAGAAGCAGTGCAGGAAAATTCTACACTGTATGGCAGCTTGTCTTAGCTCATGTAGAAACGATGGAGAGCATTTTAACTCTATAGCGCTTTCTTTTCTTGTAAAATTATTATTATTATTATTATTATTATATGTATAAGTTTTGATTTTCTTTAACATCATTGTTATGTTTTTCTAAATTAACTTTTTTCATTTCTTTTCTACTATTATTTATTTATATTTATTTATTTAGTTTTTATATGCATTGTGTACTTTGAATGTTGTGTAAATCTGAGGTGCAATGGGTTACATATGTTGTAAAAAAAAATATATATATATATATATGTATCACTTCTAAATGTATGCAAAATGTATTAAACCTTCAATAAAAAAAAAAGCTGCATGGCAAAGCTAATCAGGATCCCATCAGATCTGTGCACAGTCACACTCCCTGTCAGCACCTTAGAGGCAACGACAGTGAATTAACCATACTGTGTTCTCAGCACCCCAGATGGCTGCCCGAACAAGTCATGACACTCGGCCACATCCTCTAGCTACGTTCTGCTACACTGATAGCTGCTCCAGTCGGTACACATCTTGTAGATTCAGCTTTGCTGCTCGGTTATGCTTCCCCCCCCTCGATATCCGTGTCATTTTCATATCGATGATCTTAATTGATGTAATACAACAGTAATTCAACCTCTAGTCAGGTCATGAAAGGTTTTACATTTGCTGTTCTAAACACGCGGTGTCAGGTAGGTCTTTCTTGGGAAAAATCCTCTGACCCACATTTACATTTCTGGCAGCAGCAACAGCAGTTTGTTTGGAATAAATAGAAGAACTGGGTAGTTAGCAGGGTAGACCAGCGATAGCCACCATGGCGGAACAGACAGAGAAAAGAGCGCCACCTACAGAAACAACAAACTGAAAGTATGAGAACCCCTGTTGGTTCTCAGTACTCTGTTACAGTGGTCATGTGATTGGCTCGGATGTTCAGACCGTGAGCTAAAGAAACCACAACACTACGGCTATTCTGATCACAATGAGCCTTTCACCTCTATCTATCTATCTATCTATCTATCTATCTATCTATCTATAATAGATTCATGCTTTGTTTATTTTGGATTTTGAAAGAGAAAGAAGAGAGAAGGGGAAGTTTGCATAGGAATAATGTCACTTCCAAATATACAACATATACCGCTGCAGTCATAGCAACAGGTAAAAGATAAACTAGCTCTTTAGTTTCATTACACACACACAAACACACACGTTCACACTAATCTCACTTCCTCATTCACGGGACTGATAAAATGACCCCTTTGTCATTGTGCAGTGTTCACATGCTCACAGCAGAGTCAGGAATGACTCAAGTCCACGCATTTTACTTGAAATCACACCCAATTCTACCAAAGTCTGGTTAAAACACAAAACACAAAAGGTTGCTGTATGACTGACCCGACAAATGTGCAGCAGGAACTTTGTGATGCTGTGAGTAGTTCATGAGGTTTTGTGTCACACCACAGATTGTTTATCTTTCTCTCGCTTTCTTTCACACATTTCCTGTTTCTCCTCTAACAGTTGTAGCTAAAGTTAAAGTTAAAAACAAGGAGCACGCTATGTTTTCATCGATTATTGGTTGTGAATTAGACAAAGGGTCTGTCAAATGTTAGAGTGTCTACAAAAAAAAGTCTCAAATGGGTTCATTTTCATCCATGTTTTAGACAGTTTCATTTTCATACATTAAACTGGAATTATTTGGTTTCGATATAAAATAATAATACAAATTGTGACATTGAATGTAATGGTATTGAACGCAGCCCAGCCAGTATACAGTAAAAATATTGTATCAACTCACCTCAGTGCTGCTCTGCCTTGTCTGTGCCTTGTCTGCCTTGTCTCCGCTACTCTGCTCTGCTCCCTGAGAGACTGGAAAACCAGAGGCTCGCTCATTAAGTGTGTGTGTGTGTGTGTGTGTGTGTGTGTGTGTGTATGTGTGTATGTGTGTGAAAGAGAGCGAGGGAGCACCCACGACTCACACATACAGGTCTCTCTCTCTCTCTCTCTCTTTCTCTTTCACTCTCTCTCTCTGTCTATCTCTCCTCCTATTATTCTCCCCCCAAGGTAATGTTCTTTTATAATCATTTTAATAGCTCTCCATTCTCTTTTCATGTGTTCACCACTGTGCGGGCCAGCTGCCAGCCACGTTAAGGCAGATCCTCCCAACAAACCGTTGCCTTTGGAGACCAGACCACGTTTACCTGAACGATCCAAGCAACCTGTCGCATCCAGCCCTAATGAAACTGGTCTGATCTCTGAAGCACACAGGACCTCCCTAATGTTTTAAACCATACTGGCTTTTAGTGTTTGATTTAGGATTAATTTAGGATTTCAGGGGCAAATTGTTTTGGGTGAAACACTGAGAACTGGCACTGGTTGGTCTAGAATGATGTCAATGACCCGATGGGTCAGACACACTTTCTATTTCTGGCTTACTCCCTTATTTCTCATGTGCTTTGGCTCATGGTCAGCTCTCTCTTTCCTTCCCAATGTCAATCCATCTTCGGGGCTTCAGGCTAACATTCATAACTCATTGTCACTTCTCTCTCCGTACCTTTTGTCTGTCTTCAGCTCCCCTCTCCTTATCTGTCTCGTCTCTGTCTTTGGCTGTGTCTCAATATCCGTGGCCTTGTCCATATTTTAGCCGGTCTCTGGTTTTTTATCTTCCCTTGTCTCTCTTTGTGTCTCTTCCTTTCTTTTGGACGGTCTCTCTCCCTCTGGCTGGCTCTCTTAATTTCTCCATCCGTATATATCTCTGTCTCTGGCTGTATCTGCCTCATGCTTTTTCTTTCTTTCTTTCTTTCTTTCTTTCTTTCTTTCTTTCTTTCTAATATAATTAGACACTGCAACCTGCATTGCATTCAATTTATCTATAAGGATCTCCTTTTGAAGCCCAGCTGTACCAGACATCGCTGCTGTCTTTTAAATCCAGTATTTATGTTACAAGATCACAGGACTGGTTCATTTAAAATACTTTGCACATAATTCATAAAGACTGGCTTCTGGTAATATTACCTGAATAGGAGCAGGCAGGTATGGAAAATGGATGAATTACCAAAAAGAGACGTTGCATGTAGTGGAACACACTGACATGTTGTTTATCTCACAGTTACATACAGTTAGTGACAACACCATTATTATCATTATTACCAGTATGTTCTGGTAGCATACCTGTATGTTACCAATAATAAATCACATTTATTGATAAAGTAGATAATCGTTGTGTGAAATTATTTCAGCCGATTATTTATTATTATTATTGCTATTATTATTATTAGTAGTAGTAGTAGTAGTAAAATGCATGTGTATAAATTTGAGCAGTACAATTCTTTACAGAATAGTGGAACTGTCTCTAAAAAAGGTGCTCTCTTTTGTTGAGGTAAATACATGTATTGTGTATTTTCTTGGTCGATTCTATGAATGATTTGGGTTCTGAGGTCTCTCTTGAAAAACAGATCTTGATTTAATAAAAGGATAAATGGAATTTCTTTCTTTCTTTCTTTTTTGAAACACACCTTTAAGCTCCACCCTCTTTTCTCCTTGTGAGTCACAAGAACAAGGTTCCAGTTTTGTTCCAAACAGAGCTGTGTGATAACATATCTTTCTTCCTCTCCCTCTCTCCCTCTCTCGCTCTCTCACACAAACACCTCCATACATGCACCTACCTGTTAACCTGTCTAGCTGAAAAATCGACAGTGTTCTGACAAGCTCCCGCCCCCTCACGTTTCCATAACAACAGGATTTTCGTAGTGCGTGGTGTGATAGACTGAGTTGGAGGACTCGTCTACAGTGTCATAGGTCAGTTGGCTTTGAGTTGAATGCCTTTCATAGCTGAGCCAACAGTTGGGTGTTCCTTGGCTCGGATGCCTCTGGCCTCCAGTGTTCCCATGCTAGGTAGAGGGAAAAGGATGATTAATTTAAGACGGTATTGTGTAAAAAGGCAAGTTGGCATTGGGATCTCAAATGCCATTAGCATTGTAATATAAATTTTTGCTGTGGGAATTCAAACCGCAACTCTCATTCTAGGTCAAACCTCTATTTAAAATATGTTCTGTCTTGATAAGATAAGATGATTACTGTAGAGCTGATAAATTCACATCACTACCGCCCTCTTGTGGCCATGCAAAGTAATGGCATCTGTAATGAAACCATCTTGGAAGAAGTTGAAATACGGTGCCCCTACCTAACGATTTAGATAATAACCTTAGACAATAGAAATATAAGCCCGAATAGACAAACAATAGAAATTACTTGGAGAAAATCTGTCCATTTCTTTTCCTGAACAGAAATGTGTGAACATTGCCACTGTATCACCTTTTAGCCCTCCCATAACTGGAATGGCATAAGATCCCCATATCATTGTTATTTCAATTAAGGTTGCATCAAGGTCAGTTGAGGCACTGCGCAGGCCTATGCACTGTATAGCACTCCCCCCTGCACTACTCACCCACTTCCCCTTGGCCCTGTGAAGGGAGGAAGAGAGGAGAGACAGAAGAGGAAGGAAAGAGAGGGGGAGGAGCTCATTGCTTTCATTTAGGGGAAACAAATGCAGAAGTGAGAGGTACAGCAGACACCCTGAGAAAGGCAGAAAGAGAGGAGGAGGAGAGAATCAGAAAGACTAGAGAGGGAGGTAGAGACCGTGTGGACAGGGCCGACTGCAGCCATGGCTCCTTGGACAAGGAGCAACACGGCGAGGTATGGTGTAGGTAAGTCAGTTGCACCCAACTGTGTGTGTGTGTGTGTGTGTGTGTGGGCACGTATGTAGTTCCTATATGTGTGTGCTTGTGATTACGCGTTCATGTGTGTGTAATTGTAAACTACCTTTGCGGCAAATAGAGAAAAAGATGGTAAGAAAGAGAGATAGCCCTTCACTTCCTGCTTGGCAGGATGTGGGCAGGTGCTGTATAACGGCCTGATACATCTTCAGTATCAGCCATCGCACTGAGGGAGTTCAACTCTGCATTCATGTTCACCATTTATCATCCATGCAACACAACTTGTAACACTTAAACATCGCGGTTTGCAATGCGTGCCTTAATGTGGACATGAGTTTAATTGAATACGTTTGATGTAGAGCACAAATACAGCAGCTGGACTAAAGAGTTTAAATAATACTTAACAACTCTAGACGTGGGAAAGTCATTGATTTTCACACAATGACCAGGGATGGAAGACGCTGTCAGAAGGGTGCCAATGCATACTTACTTGCCAATACTTGTATGTTATCTAGTAGGTGTGGGATGAGTACGACCGATGTGCGAACAAGTATCACTTCTGACACACATCTCTCACATTGCTTTCCATAGCAGAGGTTCACTGACCCTCCTGCATTGCTTTTAAACAATTAGTTGTAATACGTCATGTTGTTCTTATTGTGGAAAACAACTTTAGAGTCTCAGGAGTCCCAGGAGTGCTATGGTTTATCCCTCAGTAATTGAGGCTGATATTTATTGTGACAATAATTCAATGAATATGAAAGCAAGCAGCAATACATGAGCGATTCTGATCATTGTAGTGCTGTTTATCGAGGCTGAATATCTTCCTGGTCTGTGTTACACAGGAAGTGGAAGGTTTGGTGGGGGGGGGGGGGGGGAGGGGGTGGAGGGTTAGTGTGCATCTGAACCTGTTGACGAGACTGGAAACTGCACTTAACGTTAAGATAAGTCTGGAGACATAGAAGTATGTAGGTTGGTTTGCATTCTGTAATTGTAAATATCCATTTTGAGAACAATAAAATGTCAATAAAACTTACATCATATTTTAGTGTAGAAATGGCCGTTTCTTTAAAAAAATAAAAATAGTATCTTGTATACAAAAGTCTTAAAATAGAGTCATGTGATTTTAAATTGAATGTAAGCAGACCAATCTTTCCCTCCTCCTTACCCCATGATCTGTCTCCATATGTAGAGCAAATCTGAAGACTTCATTCTTGAGTTTAGTTTTAGGTTTTTCCGTGGGAAAATGATGCTGAAGTAGTTCTAGCAAATTTCTCTCTGCAGTTTGTTTGCCCTGTCATCATCTCACTTCAGACACTGGTTATTTCTCTTTTGGTCTCACAGTAAAGTGGAATTTTGTTGGCCAAGGGAAGAAGCAGCTTTCCCTAGAGGTAGGAGATGCGGTCCACATCCAGGAGGTCTGTGATGGTGAGATATATTTCCAATCTGAAACATTACACCATGTTATCAAATAAAATACAGTATATCACTAATGCTGTGTGGTGTGCCTTTGCAACTCCTGTTTAGTGGTTGAATTCAATGGTTACATGATCCCTTATGTACTAGGTGTGTTTCATGGCCCTAGAGCTCATAAAATGTATTCAGAACAAATCTAGAATTTATGGCATCACTGGTGAAAATGGCAATTTTGGCTGGATTTGTCAATTTTGAGATATTCTCCTCCTATATCGACTGTAGTTAACAAAATAATTCATTTTTTTATAGCAGCTATGTCAAATAAACCAAGAACAAAATTTAACTTGTTGATATGACCAATTTGACACGCTGCTTTGTAACAATAATAGCTGGTAGCAGAGGCTTTTTAGATTTTAAGATATTTGAGATTTGTACCATATACACAGTATTTTGTAAATAATCCATCAAAAATGTACAAATTACTGTGTAAATTACTAAAAGAAAGTAAGTCTGTGTGGGTTTTGGGGTTAAATGAGATCACCACAGAACTTGTGCTTTGGTTCAGTGTGCTACTCTGTTCACAAACGGTGCGTTTTGTCTCCCAGGATGGTACAAAGGCTACGTGGCCAGGAACAAGGCCCAACAGGTAGGGGCGGTCCAGTTAAAAACTTTTGCATTCATTTAAAACAGAGGGGTGAGATCAACCCGTAACACGAAAAGTCTGGACTTGTGAAGTTCAAGTGGTTTTGGCTGCAGAACTGGGAGAGCCTTTATGTTTTCATCTCCATTTCATCCCTCTCTAGGGAGCTTTCCCTGCCAGCTTTGTCCAGCTGAAGGAGGTCATCATTGAAAAACGAGGGTGAGTGGAGAGGAAATGATTCACCCGTCTCCAAAAGTAACATTTTTCCCATTTTTTCACTTTAATGTGTGAGTGTGTGTGCATGTGTGCTTATATGTGTGTGACCCCAGACATGAAGAAGAGGTGAAATCTGCAGAGATGCCCCTGGTAAAGGAGGTGACCACCACCCTGAGGGAGTGGGGGAGCATATGGAAGCAGCTCTTTGTGGTAAAAACAGGTCTTTTTGTGTATGTGTGTGTGTGTATGTGTGCATATGCGTGTGCATGTGTGTGTGTAACACTATGCGTCTACTTCTCCAGGTCAACAAAGAGGCGCGTGTGAAGCAGGTCCAGAGGCTGATGTGGGAGCTGATGGAGTGGCGTTCCCAGCTCCTCTCAGGCACCTTGCCTAGCGATGAGTTCAAAGAGCTCAAGCAGAAAGTCACCTCCAAGATCGACTACGGCAACAAGTACGGCCAAAACAAGCTCCACCATATGCTCACACTTGTAAAGCATTATTAAGTCTATCTGTTTTTCTACGAGTTTGCCATACAAGCTTGGCTTCCTTGTTAACTACCTGTTCACATCCTCCTCCCCTTCTTCCCTCTCCGCTCCCTCCTCTCTCCCTTCACCTTTCCGCCCTCTTGTCTTCGCCCACCGCCTTTTGTGACCTTGTACAATCATACACTCTTCATACACTGCCCCTTCTCTCCCCATCCCTCACCTCTCCTCCTCCTCCTCCTCCTCCTCCTCCTCCCTAACCCCAGGATCCTGGAGCTGGACCAGGTGGTCCGGGACAAGGATGGGAACATCCTGGAGCCCGAGCGGGCAAGTGTCATCAGGCTTTTCCGGGCCCACGAAGACGCCACAGCCAAGATCAATGAACGCATCAAAGAGGAGCAGGTAGGGGAGAGGAGAGAGGAAGGAGGTGAGGTGGGAGAGATGAGAGGGAGGAGGATGGGAGGATGGCAGACATAAAGATAAGACAAGGTTATAAAGTTATGGGAGCAACTGAGGATATGAATGGCACTTTTTTATTTATTACAAACAAACTGGGTGTTTAGAAGAACACACGTAAAAGCTTTCATGACCTGGTTACAGGTTGAATCACTCACATGTCAGTCAGCAACAAAACAGACATTGATGTATATGAAAATATTGTGGATCTTTGACTTTGCCAACCATGTTGCATCCACAATTAAACTAAATGGGTAAACTAATGGGGTACAACAGGGCCATAGTACTACCACAAACGAGTGCTGTAGAGGATGCACAGATGTGGTTATTAGATATATGGACCATATTGCCATTATTTCCTCTCATGTTCCATCTCTCTGCTACCTTTTATAAAGGGTACAGGTTCATTTGCACTTCAAAATGTTAGTTGACACTGCATTAATGATGGTAGTGTTTGATATGTGATGCCTCCTCTACAGTCCAACATCCATCCATTAGTGAATAAAAGGCAATTTGTTCTCACTGATTTTTTTATTGAATGTTTTTTCTTCTCCCTTTCAAAGAAACATCATCTGGGTTATAAACTAACCTTTTTATCCATTGGCCACAGCGGCTGATGCATCCCAAAGTTAGCCGGTCGCTTTCACTCATGTACAGAGCAACTAGAGAGAATAAAGAGAGATAAGACCTGGAAATGAGTTTACTCTCCACCCTGGATCTCATTAAAGTAACGTTCTTCCCTGCAGTCCAACGTCCAGACAGACCACTCGGGGATCTCGGCGCGGATCCAGTCTTCCCCCACCCACAGCCTCTACGTCTTCGTCAGGAACTTTGTCTGTCGCATCGGAGAGGACTCAGAGCTCTTCATGTCCCTCTATGACCCCATCAAACAGGCCATCATCAGGTGTCACCCATCATGTCCTCCTCTCTTCTCCCTTATCTTTTCTTTAATCCGACCACTGGCCTTGTGGACTGAGCTAGTATTTGGTATTTGATACATCTGATGCTTTGGCTCTGTTCAGGTGGCTCTTTTCAGATGATTGAGGAATTGACGCTTATTCTGCTGTAGCACTTGTAAATTGCTCTGTAGAAGCATCTTAAATGACTAAAATGTATGTCTTTGGACTGTGACTATAAGGAAAAGATAACCTACGTAAGATTTTTCCATTTTGCCTCCATCCCTCCATCTCTAAATGCCATTCCTCTCTTGTTTCCTCATCCATCCACTCTCCTCCCTCCATCATTTCGAACCCTTGAATTAGAACGATGTTATGTTGAATAATAACAATTTAAAAACACAAATTATAGGGTAGCAGATGCTGACTGGCAGCCCTATATGGTGCCTGACAGGAGTGAGGCCAAGGCCTGTCACTCACTGTCAGACTGTGTAGCGCTCAGCCACTGCAGCTGGGAGCACTAAGATAAACTTGGATCAATCAGTCACCTTTTTCTCAATCGATATCCACAACTAGTTGATCGTCTTTTTCTTCCTTAATTCCCGTCTTGCTGCCATTTCTGTCTCATTCTCTGTTTTTGTCTGTCGCGCTTTTATTTTGTTAGCTCGTTAATTTGGGGGATTTTCTGATTCTTTTGTTATTTCTTTCTGTCTTTCTCCCTCCTCACTTTATCTATCTCTCTCTTTCTCTCTCCCTGAAAGCCTGTGGGGCTTTTCAGACAGGTGTCAGCTTTAACAGGCTTTGATTCACCCCACTGTACCCTTAGAGATTGATCTGTCTGTCTACCTAGCTATCTGTCTGTCAGCCTCTCGTACAAGGTTATATGTTGGTGAAAAGGCTGTTAGAATATAGCAGGATATTGGCTTCATGTGGACTGAGAGTTGACTGCTAGAAAAATTTGCAAATGTATCCAGAACCCTATCCAGCAAATTTATCCAGAACCCTAACCCTAACCCTGCAGCTTCAATGAACAGTATGAGGATGTCAGTTAACCCTTTTACTTCCTCTGTACAGTGAGAACTACCTGGTGCGCTGGGGCAGCAAAGGTTTCCCCAAGGAGATTGACATGCTCAACAACCTGAAGGTTGTCTTTACAGTAAGTGACCACCGGAGGGCGCCACCACACTGTTTCTTGGCGTGGTAAAACCTGTATGAATGCACAGAGTCATTTCCCCATTTTAAGGATATTACACTGGAATGGTTGGTGCACTCTCATGACATTTCCCCAGTTCTCTCATTCACTCTCTCCCTCTGTGTCCCTCTAACCTTCCCTCCCTCTCTCTCCTCATTCTCTCTGTCTCCCTTTCGCTTTTCCTCCCTTTGCTTTCCTCTGCACTCCTCTCTGTCTCTGTCTTCCAGGACTTGGGAAACAAGGACCTGAACAAGGAGAAGATTTATCTGATCTGCCAGATAGTGAGGGTGGGCAGGATGGACCTGAAGGAGTCCAACACCAAGAAGTGCACTCAGGGCCTGAGACGGCCCTTTGGGGTGGCAGGTAGTGGAGGGGTCAAGAAATGGTTGTTTTTGGTCAAGGAATGATGACCTTTTGTTGACTGAGTTACCAGATTGCCACTCAAAATAATTGTTTTTCATTGTACAGACCTATGTTATTTTCCATGCCATTCCCCAAAGGCCACAATACATTGGCAACAGTTTAAAGCCAGCTGAAGCCTATTCTGTCATTTTTACTTTTGTTCCCGAAAGGTCACTGTCATTTCTTTCTGAATTGTCAGCTGCTAAATTTAATATTGCCTGTTTTTGTTATCTATTTTTTAGTTTAACCTTTTATCCAGGGCTTGCTCTTTTCCAGCAATGCCCTAGTTCTCATTCACACAGTTAACACATTCACATCAGGGAGCAGCCCAGTACAACCACAGTCTTCTACCGTTGAGCAGCTCCACTGGGGTTTAGTGCCTTGCTCAAAGGCACCTTTCAACAGAGGTTGTTGAGGGAAGGTTACGGAGCCACTTTCCCTCCCACATTCTCCCAGCCTTTCTGGGGATTTGAACAGGCGACCTTCCAGTCACAAGCCTGCTTCTCTAATTTCTAGGCTACTGCCGCCCCCCCATTGCCTCTAAAAGGTTGACCATTTATCATCATTATCATAATTACATCATCACAAATAACCTATCAACACCTGAACAAGATGTACAATGAAGCTGTTTTGCAGAGGAGGATCCAGACTGATGTGTAATAGAGAGCTTCACATTTACACAAAATTATCTCAGAGGCTGTCGTCGTTGACTGATGTGATTTTAGATGAGAAATGTCTTTGATAGTGTCATCACGACTCCCTGATTTGTTTTGCTCTCCCCGGCAGTGATGGACATCAGCGATATTATCAAAGGAAAGGTTGAGTGTGACGAGGAGAAGCAGTATTTCATCCCCTTCTATCCGTATGTACTCTCTTCCTCTCCTCCTCCTCCTCATCCTCTCCTCCTCCTCTCCTCTCTCTCCTTACAAATTGATATCACCGTAAACAAGATTACCCCTGGAAGATTATCCTTGTAATTAAAACAGCGTTACTGCAAATTTGTGTGCATGATTTTAAGACGGTTTGTGTGCGTCTGGCTGCAGGGTGGTGGCTGAGAACGACTTCCTCCACACCTTGCTGAACAAAGTGACGGCGTCTCGAGGAGACAGCGGAGGCCAAGGTACCGTTTCACACATACAGCCGGTGTTCTCTGTAGCTTAGTGGGCAGTGGGCAGCACTAATACTATAAAAACATCCACTAAATACATGTTCTGCGCCGCCCCTCCTCTCTGCTCTGTGGGTGAGGATGAAGGGCATTAGCCTGATTGATTAGCCCCTTGAGCAGCAAGTTCCCTCTCCCTGCCCACCACCTCATGTTTACGCCTGGCTTTGACAGCCCCTATGGGTGACACCGTCCTGCACCGCATAATCCCTCATGTTGGACCACGCCCATCGTAGCACTCAGCCTTTATCTCTCCTCTCTCTCCTCAAGGCTCCGGACATAGCCCAGATATGAGAGCAGCACCCAGAGGAGTAGATATAGAAGGAGCACCTTAGGCCAGCAGACCGCCCCCTGTTAACATTGCTCACCCTTAATCTCTTCTTCTCTCTTTCGTTCACCCTTGCCAGACACACACACACACACACACACCCCATTTAGACACACACATCATTCCCCATAGGTGCAGTGCATGGGCGGCCATGGAAGTCGGGGTTTGTGACACAGTCTAGATTTCCCCACCAATTTCCTTAAAATAACTCACCCTTTTCCATCTCCTTCTGCTCATCCCTCCCTTGTCTTTTACCTTCTCCCATCACGTGCCTGTAGGTGACCATGAAAGGGTGGGTATAGCCCAGATTCCTGAGGAGGAAATGTCTGTTATAATAATAATACCCTCTCTCTCCTTCCCTGCCTTCTGTTATACCGCTTTCACAAGCACGACCAAGGAATATCACAGTGAACAGCAGTGCAGCCCATCCCATGTAGGGAATGTCCTATGGGCTTTCACCTTATAACATCACCAAAAGCAGATGTGTTTACAGTCTGTGTTCAAATGATGCTCCGCTTAAGATGTATTGTAAACTTTCACACCAAGTGGAGCCAAGTTTCACCGGGCTCTCAACCCTGATGTGGGTCGACCGTTTCACACTGATGGTGTTTACCCCTTATTATAACATTAACACACACACTAAGGGTCCATATTGGCGTTTTATTAAATATGGGATATCGGCCAGTCATATGGTCCATATACATCTGCCTGATGGGTCACCCTGCATTAAAGAGCTGCTAACTCTAAAGGGAATTCATTATCCTGGGTTTATTTGTAACCTTTTGGGATGAAAACAGAAATATTTAGAGATGTCAGCTATTAGGAGCTTTAATCCAAAAATATCAATATCAGTATCAGTATTGGGCTTCAAACACTCATATCCGTCAAACCCTGTCTACCCTTTAGGTCTGTGGGTGACCATGAAGGCGCTGGTAGGGGACATAGTTCAGATCCGTAAGGAATACCCTCACCTGGTGGACCGCAGCACAGTGGTGGCCCGCAAACTGGGCTTCCCGGAGATCATCATGCCGGGAGACGTTCGCAACGACATATACCTCACCCTGCAGGGCGGCGACTTCGACAAGTACAACAAGACCACGCAGAAGAACGTGGAGGTCATCATGTGGGTGTGTGACGAGGAGGGCAAGGCCATACAGGTGAGCCGGAGAGCGCGTGAGGGAGGAGGCGGTGTCCGTGTGTTTGGACAGGGAAGGGACGTCGCGGCGAAGGAGGGCGCCGTTTGTGTGTGGGGCTGTGAGGGAGGTGTGTTGAGGTGGAGTGTGTGTGTGTGTGTGTACGTGCGGCGTTTCAGAGATTGAGGTGACATGGGCCAGTGAGCAGGCACAGCATGGTCCGCTGCATATACATGTTGGGTTTTGCACCAAAATGAAAATCCACCTCAGGCACACACACACACACACACACACACAATCCTCTAACCCAATATGACACTTTTTTTTCTCTTTTTCTCTCGCTCTCCCTCCTTTCCAGAACTCCATCTGTCTGGGAGCAGGGGATAAGGCAGCCAATGAGTACAGATCTGTCATCTACTACCAAATCAAACAGCCCCGCTGGATGGAGACGTTTAAGGTGTGTGTGTGTGTGTGTGTGTGTGTGTGAGAGAGAGAGAAAAAGAGTGTGTGCTTTAAAGTCTGTGACAAAACAAGCTTCTCGGAAATTGTTGGCATTAGAATTTTATGTCCTTATTTTTCCACATCTGAAGTTGTCTCGTTATTATGTGTATGTTTACACCACGGGGCACCGCTAGCAGCAAGCTGGGTAGATCATAGTGGTGCACCTTGGTTCAGCATCGATTTATATGGGGAAATTGAAAGACTAGAGCTGTTATTACTGTATATTCTATAATGACTCGAGACGTCCTCCAGGTGGCAATCCCTCTGGAAGAGATGCATAGAATCCATTTACGCTTCATGTTCAGACACCGCTCTTCCCAGGAGTGTGAGTACCTAACACTCTTCCTCTCTTTCCACCTGTTCACTCCATCCATCAAAACTCTCACCTCCCCTACTCTGATCCCCTGACTGTAATACTACTCGGAAAGAGCCGGATGATTGGAAGCAATTTGGAAAATGACCCAAGGCATCATTACACAGAAACACAACATCTCTTCTTCCCTCTGCTCCCGTCTCCTCTCTCTTCTGTCTTCTGCCTATGTCCATCCCTCCTTCCTCCCTCCCCGTTTTCCTACTTTGTATCCCTCCCACCCGCTCCCTCCCTCCCCTCTGTATCCACCCCCGCTTCTCCAGCCAAGGATAAGAGCGAGAAGAACTTTGCCATGGCCTTCGTGCGTCTGATGAAGGAGGACGGGACAGTTCTCCAGGACGGACCTCACGACCTCGTGGTCTTCAAGGTGAGAAGCAGGAGCGGACGTCTCTCAGGAACGAAGCTGATAAACTATTTGAGCTCAGTATATTCTCGAAAAAATCCACTCAAAATGAATCAAATGCTGCGTAACTGAGTCAAATTTCAGTTCAGTGAACACCTGATTCGTTTAAAAGTGGAAGTAGAACTTATTCACTGTCAGCCCAATCTCATCCCCAGTACTCCCTATTGGCAGATTAATACCATTATGCCACTGGATAGCAGATCAGCAAGCAAGGCTTTCATTGACAGAAGAGCATCCCGATCTTCCCCTCATATTTTCAGCCACATAGCTTTTACGACGCCGAGGAGTCACTGATTATAATTTTTGTTCGGCCAAGAAGCAGTTTTGCATTTAACATCACAGGATAGAAGGTGCTATAGTGACAAATTCCTCTCTAGAGAGGATATACTGTATATATATATATATATATATATATGTATATATTCCTCTCCGTAATATCACAGCCTGTTCACAGTTCACGGCATTCATGGAAGAGGGAAAAGTCATGCCAACTGTACCATAGCCTAAGGCTCGTCCACAAGACACTAGATAGAAATAGATATCAAACGTGTTCATGCATGTTGCACTGCCAAAGCCTTATCAAGTCCTTGCAAAGTATGCTAGGCTTATAGGCATTATAGAAGAGATTTGCAGTCTAAAACAGGGTAACTTAAAGTAGATAAACTACTACAGTAGCCTGAAAAAAGTTGATTACGAATTTGAAGACGTCTATCCAAACTGTAATCTTAGTCCAAGCAGACCCAAATGTATAGCGGGTCTGGATGGGAGATTATTACCATCCAGACAGGTTGAGTGAAGCCAAATAGATTTCCTGCCAAATGAGCCAGAGCTAAGATGAATCCCCCTATTGATTAAATGCCAAAGGCAATGAAGATTAATTACTCATGATTCACTCCCAGACCAAACGGATGGTCCCCCCGTGCCCTCTTTCTCGATTATCTCTTGTTATCCCTCCATCCCTCTTGATGCTCCTCGTGGCCTCCCTCTTTTACTCTGTATTCCAACCCACTCGACTCATTATTGCTTATTGGTTTGGTCTTGAAGGGGATGGGGTCGCGGGTGTAAGCCTGATTGAAGTTTTAGGTTTGAGGATGTGGTGTGAATAAAGGGAAGAATATACAGTGGTGGAGTGTCAGAGTCTGGTCACGTAAACAAGACTGATCAAACACCAGGAGAAGATTAAAAGACGGTAGTGATTTTTCTGTTTGCCATCTCTCTCTCTCTACCTGGCCTCTCTGTTTCCTTACATCCCACCCAGTTTGCCTTCGTATGTTGACTCTGCCTCTTTTAAGCCCTTCCTACCTTTGCAAAAATGTACTATACAAATAGTTGTTCTTGTTTGTGCTCTTATTTCCCCTCCCCTTCCCCTGCCTCACGCTCTCCAAACCTGACTGTGTTGCATTATCGGTGTCTCAAGCTTCTTCAGTTTAGAATAAAAAAACAAGTTGCTTACCTTGCCCTTTCCCTCCCATATCAGGGCGACAGCAAGCGAATGGAGGATGTGAACTCATACTTATCGCTGCCCTCCACCCGCCACCACGGGGACCTCCACAAGGGGACATCGCTGAGCCGCAGCTCCAGCAACGTGTCCGGTTTTGGGGGAGGCCTGTCAATCAGCTCCCGGGACAGCTTCACCATCTCCACCCTGGTGTGCTCCACCAAGCTCACCCAGAACGGTGTGTGTGTGTGTGTGTGTGTGTGTGTGTGTGTGTTTGTGTTGACAGCTAGCCACGCTAGGGAGTGAGGCTACCTAACACAACTAAACCAGGTAAATTTGAAAACGCATACTTATCTCTCCGTTTTGGCCTCCTGTCCACATCACGCCGGCGTTTTTACCCACACAAAACGGAGACTTTCGCAAACGATGACATTTCACTGACGTTTCACTACTTGACTGTAACTTGATCCAGCCGTGAGCGAGCCGGCAGGGTGGCCGAGTGGTCTGCGCATGCCCATGGAAGGAGGTATGAGTTTTTGGTGGTCTAGTGTGGATGGCGAGCCTTTCGAAAACAATAGAACCGAAAAACGTTTAAATCGTTTTCAGATTTAAAAGGCTTAGTGTGGACGTATTCTGAATTGGCAGGGGTGGATAATCCATCCATACACACACACACACACACACACACACACACACACACACACACACACACACACACACACCAGTTGAAGAAAGGGTCATGACAGAAATTATGAGGAGAAGGGTGTTTGAAGTTGGACCTAACAAGTCAAAAAAAAGCATTAGTTAACATCTTCTTTCAACAAAGGTCATCCCAGGACAATGAATCATTGGTTGGCTGTGAAACTGCTAGAGGACAAATAGTGCTGAGAACGTCCCTTTTCCAGTCTGCAAACCTGTCTGGGGCATCTCAGGTTAAATGTTTGAAATGAAATGAGGGGTCGGAATTTCTCCACAAGAATAGAAAACCCAGAAAAGCAAAAACATTTTTCCTGACCTCATTAGGAAAACTGTTATTTTTACTTTTTTTAGGGTTATGAGTAGAGTTGGGATTAGAATTAGCTGAAGGGCTAGGTTAGGTTGGGGTGAGGGATGAGGTTAGCCATGCAGGTTGTGAGTCATCAGAATATAAATTAGTCCAATGTCCCTAAAAGCGTAACCGCACGAGTGTTTGTGTTATGGTCGCAGGGAGGTAGAGAAAGGACGGGGGGAGTTGAGAATACGTTGGTTTTATTAGTGGGGAGCGCGGTCATTTTGTCCTACACACTCTGGCAGGCGGCCATGCAAGCAGACGCACACACACGCGCGCACGCATACACACACGCACATACGCACACACACGGTCGCGCGCTCCAGACAGGAGAGTCTGACACAGGTGCACTGTAACAGCTGTTACTGAGGAAGCCAGTCCATCACTATAATGAACATTATCCTGCAGTATTAATCACCTGTACAGCGCGCGCACACACACACACACACACACACACACACACACACACACACACACACACAGAGAGAGACGCATGCGCGCTGTTGTGTGGGGCCACCAACCAGATGTGTGGCTTGACTTAGTGAGGGAGACACTATTGGACAGGGAAAGCGGGCAGCACCACAGAGACATGGCAATCTGTCCAGTGTCAAACTATCGGAGAATTAATGGCTGAGTTTAAATGTTCAAATGACAGCCTGACTAACCAGGGACCATCGGTGTAATGAATCATCGGCAAATGGAAATTTGAATGTTAAATGTGGTAAAATATCACAAATCCTTCTCAAATGAACACGTCAAAATGGCCAGATTCAATTCAGTTCAACAGTCTCTAACTGACACATTACATTACAAAGTAGATTAGACCACTAAGAAGTATGCGGTTAGTAACAGAAGAGATGGGGGTGAATGAAACACAGCTGGATGGACAGTATCCTGTGCTCCCTCTCTGGTACTCAGTCTGTCTGTCCTCCCCAGTGGGCCTGCTGGGGCTGCTCAAGTGGAGGACTCGGCCTGAACTCCTCAAAGAAAACCTGGAGAAGCTCAAAATCATTGACGGAGAGGAGGTGGTCAAGGTCAGTGTGTGTGCATATAGGTGTGTGTGTGTTTGTGTATGCAGATGTGTGTTCTTACTGAACGTCTCCTTTGTTTGTATGTGTGTGTGTGTAGTTTCTTCAGGACACGCTGGACGCCCTGTTCAACATCATGATGGAGCACTCTCAGACCGACGACTACGACATCCTCGTCTTCGATGCCCTGGTGAGCACGTTTGAGTGTGCGGTGTGTGTTTACTCAGCAAATGCTTGTGTGTCTGACTCTGTGTGTGTGCGTGTGTGTGTGCCTTGTCAACGAATGCATCTGCTATCAGCTGATGTCTCTTGTCAGTCTGTCTCTGCGTCTGGCTAGTCTGACAACTTTCTTTCTGCTTGTCCAAATAAACATCTGTCTGTCGATCACTCCAACACCTTCCTTTTCATCTGCCTCGCCTTGTAACTGATATGTTAACAAGCCTCTCTCTCTCTCTTTCTCTCTCTCTCTCTCTCTCTCTCTCTCTTCTGTCGTTCAGATCTACATCATAGCTCTGATTGCTGACAGAAAGTTCCAGCACTTCAACACGGTGTTGGAGGCCTACATCAAGCAGCACTTCAGCGCCACACTGGCCTACAAGTAGGTCACTTCCTGACCCACCTGACTCAACAGTTTCCTGAATGACACACAGAAGCCACTAAATATTTAATTGACCAAGCCATTACAGTGAGAAAACGACAAAGCCACTTCCTGGTACGTGAATGTTCTGAGCCTAGATCTGCTCATGTCAGTGACTTCTACTGTAGTGCCTGCCGTACGAGCCACACTGTATTTCCCTTATGCAGGGCTCTGGGGGCTCTGGGGGCCTAAAGAGCGCATACCATAATTCCCCTAAGCACTGCGCATTGCCAAAAACGTTGGACACACACACACAAACAAACGAACCAACAGAGCCCGGCTCTTATAGGCTCATGGGCCAAGCCTATTTAAAACTTGACTAAACAAAGCAAAGACAGCTCCTTATTGAATCTGCCAAGATCCTTCAGTATCAGTTAAAACCACCAACAGAGACCAGGCCTTGTAGGCTTAAATAATTGTGCAGTGAGCTCCATGAAGAGGGAGCAGAGTTCATGAAAGCACTTTTCCCTAATTCAGGTTTGACTTCAGGGGCATGTAAATATGTGTGGTTGCCATCCTCTCAGTGTTAATGCCATCCTCTGTGCCAGAGGTATACAGGACGTAAAACCTGTGGTGGTAATGTGACCTGAGAATCAAGCTGTGGATGGGGTGACGGTGGAACACTGCAGTGTATCCGGCTGCCACCGGAGGTCAGTGTGTGTGTGTAGGCCTGTAGAGCGCTCGGTTGAACGGGATTACAGTGTGCTACTTCACTGTACTGCAGGCTAGCCGGGAGTTTTAACCCTGCCTCTCTGTGGAATAACAGCTAAAGCACTCATGCATACACCCCAACGCCCGCACCCCCTATTCTGTCTGGCTCTTTCACTCTCTTAATTCAATTCACTTCACTCCGATGGATTTTATGTCCACGAGAGAAAACATTTGTTTGCATTGCCAAAGCTTCAATCAGAGAATGAAAACATTTCAGATTTGCCCCGCTCTGTTTCCCCCTACTTTTACTGATTTTCCCTTCCTCCCTTTCTCTCTCCTCCTCTTCCTCTCAACCTCCCTCAGTATCTCTCCCTTAACCACTTATCTCACTTCCTCCCTGTTCCACCTGCCATCTATCCATCTGTCTCCCCCTCCCTTCCCTCCCTCCCTCTCCTGCTGGTGCCAGTGTGTTGGTGTTCACCTTCTTTAAGAGGGTCAGCCCAGCTTAACGCCTGTCAACCCAGAGGCTGTTATGTAAAACTCTCTAACTCCCTCTCACTACATTTTAAACTCTCTATCTCTTGCTCTTTTTAAAAAAAGAACTAAATCCTCCGGTTCCTGTCTTTCAGCCACGCATCAAAACAAAAGCAGGGTCGGCTGAATGGTAATAATGTGGGTAATAATTGCAGGGCCAACCCTGATGGCAGTGAGTCCAGATTAGAGTTTATTTTACATTTTTAAGGGGACTTTTATTGTTTAAGAGGATTGGGTCATTTTAAACCAGTTAATGGATGAGCCCCTGTTCCGTTTCCACGAAACGGCCACCAAGCCAAAAAGCGCAGCCCTCTCTAGGCCTACTGTCTTACGTGATAGGAATATGCTAGCGTTACACGCCACTGAGACTACGCAGAGCGAGAGTGTGATGCGGGTGTGTCATAAACTTTGACTGAACTCTCTGACACCTGCAGCATGTTCCAACTGCTTTGGCGCTGCAATACTTATCAGAGTGTGTGTCTAAAGATGCCTGTAGGGGTCTGCGTGTGTTGGAGAAATGATTTCTAACACGTGTTCGAGGGAGAATAAATATGTCTGTGAGGTGTGTGAAAGGTACATCTGTTGAGGTGTGAAATACCACTTTATCGTTTTTCCAACTCCACCTCTCTGCCACTCTTCCCCTCGCTGTCATTCTCTCTCTATCATTCCTTCCCCGCTCTCTCTTTCTGCTCTGTGGATGCGAAAAATGGAGTTGGTGATTGGCTTTCCAACCCGAGGAACATCAGAAAAAGCAAGACTTGTTCATTGATTTTCTTTTTTTTTTTTAACTATTTTATATCCCTCTCTATCTCCCAGGAAGCTGATGTCGGTGTTGAAAAGGTATCTGGATGTGTCCAGCCGAGGGGAACAGTGCGAGCCCATCCTCCGCACCCTCAAAGCCCTCGAGTACATCTTCAAGTTCATCGTCCGCTCGCGTATGCTCTACTCCCAGTGAGTGTGTGTGTGTGTGTATGTGTGCATGTGTTTGTGGATTAAAGGTTGCCAACTTTTGTAGTGATTTCTAATCTCCTTCAGATACACGTCTTACAGAGTCGCACACACACACACACACAGCCCAGTGACATTGAATTGAAATTCAGGTCAATCAGTCAGTCATCAGACACTTAGCACCTATAGGGCACTGAGTAATTGTCTTTGACAGCTCTGCGAGAAAAGGCTGCTGATTGCAGCAGTAACTTTGTTAATAAGCATTGATGATGAAGTGCAGCATCTAAATGAGAGATAATGACGGGGCAGGGCTGCTGAATGGGCAGCCAGCGATGGACCAGACAGACACAAAGTTGCAGCAGCAGAGACTTATGACACCGCCGCTCTGAGCCGAGAGCTGCACCATACGATAACTGTAAACACTATTTATAACCACTATGTAATTTGATGCCGACAGATCAGAGACATGAACCACAGTTGTGTTATGCACATGAGTGTCTGAGTACTTGTGTGTGTGTGTGGAGAGGTATGTGGGGGGGGTGTGAGCGGTGGGCGAGTATGGGGTCCATCGGTCACTGATGGTCTGTCTGTTGAATCTCCCAGAGGGCCTTGTGGGCCTTGTGGGCCTTGTGGGCCTTGTTTGTTCGGAAATTTATGATTTGTGTTTGTTCGTTTGATGTGGCCGTCATGTTTGCTTGTTTACTCATGTGTGTGTGGCCACATAATTGAGCGAGAGAGTGAGTGTGTGTGTGTGTGTGTGTGTGTGTGAGAGTGTGTGTGTGCACGGACATACACTTGTGTGGGCATATGCAGGCACATGAGCCCACACACATACATTGAAGTGCACTTTCAAATATGTGCCTGTGTGTGTGTGTGTATGAGTGTGTGAGTGCGTGTGTGTGTGCACGTGTCCCACAGTATCGCTCCACTGCCCCTGTATTGACTGTGCTCCAGTCACCAGCCTCCCCTGGGTATCGCAGAAACTATAAATCTCGCTCTCCCCCTCTCTTTCTCTCTCCTCCTCTGTCTCCCGTCCTCTCCTATTCCCTCAACTACCTGCCGCAGGGAACTAAAAGCTACTCTGCATCCAAAGTTTTCCGTTGAAAAATCCCCCCCTTGTCATGTATCCAGGGGGGTGACCGGCGCTGTAGGTGCATCTGCATCGCTCCGCCGTCAAGACCGGCAGTCATTAATAGTTCAATGGGCGGCATAGAAGATTTATTAGCTTGTCAAACTGGGTTCATGTTCATGCAAAGTCTATTAGGAGTATGTGATGTTTACTTATAAAATATGTTGGGTATGGAGAAAGGGATTTTGTTATTTCGTTCACCCTCTCTTTCTCCTTCACGCCCTATAACTTTCTTTACTTCCTGGTAGTCTAGTTTATCATTTGTTTCCGTTTCTTTCTTCCTTACCCCGAGCACTTTCTCTGCCCCATATATTTTTCCTCCAAGTTCCCCTCCCCTCGCCCTCTTTCGCTCCATCCCTCGCCTCCTCTTCAAAACTCTATTTCTCTCCCAATTCTATTTCATACCTTCTCTCCCTTACTGCTGAGGTCTGTCTTGGCAGCCACCCCCCCCCCCCTCCCTTTTTCTCATTCTTTTTCTCTTACTCTCCATCACAAATGACCTACCTCTTTCTGTCCTTTCCCTTCCACCCCCTTCTTCCCTCCCTCGGTTTCCATCCCTCTCTCCTCCACCTCCTTCCTTAAGCTCCTCCCTCCCTCTTTTGTCTCCCACTGTTCCCTTTCTTCCCCTCTTCCCTGCTTACTTCACCCCTCCCCACCTTGCCCTTTTCTTTCTTAATTTCTCCATCCAACTCCTTTCCTGCATCCTTTGCTCTCTCCTCTCCATCTGCCTCCAGCATTAGTGTGTTGAGCTATTATTATGCATTTGTGTGTGTGTGTGTGTGCGTGTGTGTGTGTGTGTTGATACGTTGTAGTAACAGGCAATGGTCATCTCTACTTCCACATACCTCTACTGAGCTGGATTTAAGTGGTACTACAGATGCTGTAGTATGCTATTCTGTACTGAGCACAGCCATGGGACACTTTGACAGTTTTATCGGATTAGCTACACTCGTAAAGTCTGTGTGTATGTGTGTATGTGTGTATGTGTGTGTGTGAGTGCTCATACGACACCACGTCTGACCCTGACACATCTGGACATCATGTCTGTAACACACACACACACACACACACACACACACACACACATGTGCTTGCACGCACCGCGGCAGTGGATTAAGCAGGACAATGCAACTGTAATCATAACTGTACTCTGCAAAGAGCCCTGTGATAATACCTCTGTGTGTTACCGCCTAATCTCTCCCCCCACATGCTAAATACCCTGTGTGGCACATGCTGATCCTTCCCCCCAGCACTCATAACTTCTATTGTAATTAACAGCTGCACAGCTTCACTGAATCACAAAGAGACAGCGAGGACACAGGGAAGGAAAGGGGTGGGGAGGAGAGGGATGGGGGAAAAGTTTGCTCTGAGTGGGGGGAAATATTAATGAAGGGATGGTGGGGTATGTGTGTTATTATGGATAGTAGAGACCAAGATATCCCAGTTACCCCCAGGGTTTGGTTTTTATTTGAAGGAGATTTGTTCTAATCATAGCAGTTTTGGATTTCTCATTGTTTGGTTTTACCTCGTCAACACAATACCGCATTGAGTCACTGTATGACTATGATTGAATGTACTGCATTGAATGATCAGTGTGTTTGCTAGTATCTGTGCAGTAACACACTTTTTGTTTTGGTGTCATATTCCTACTGATTCAAATGTGAAATGGCATACTGACTGTGAGGTTTAAGTGCACGCTGTCACCCTTAAGGTGAGCGTATTTTCAGCCACATTGGATGAAGATGTAAAGAACTGCAGCCCTTTTAAAACATGCCCCACTCCCACAAACACATGTGAATTCGACTCCACTTGTTGCTAAAATACTCTGAGGCAGTACAGAGAACATGATTGGCTCAATGAGTATTGGTAATCCAAACCAAGCTATCATTATACTCCTGTGACAGAACCTATAGATCGATATGCATAACTTTGATAAAAACAACAACCTTTATCACGTTCTTCATACTGCAGTATAATGATATCTTGATTTTCATAGATATACTCAAATGGCTGGTTATGGTCATGGGGTTCGGACATATTACCCAGGAAAGATGTATGTAGCTCACAGTATATCAAATCATCATACCTTATTTATTGCGCAATATACCTCCAAATCTCTTCGGAAAATATCTCCAATATCTAACAAAATTGTTTCAGTGGGAAATTGGACAGTACTGGGTCAATACAAAACAGTTTTTAAATATGAAATATAGCTTTTGGCCCAAAGTGCATTCAATATTTCAGTTACACAGATGTATAAATAAGGCTGTTACTGGATATTAACATCAAACTTGTTTTGTTTTGTCTCCCCCCTTCTCTCTCCCTCTCCTCTCCTTACTTCTCCTGTTGTTTTCTCATCTTTCAATTTCTTCCTCGATCTGCCTCGCCTCCTCCATCTCCTGCTCCCTCTTCGTCGATAACCATCTCACGTCATGTTTTCTGATGCTGTCTCTCCATCTCTCTCTCTCTCTCTCTGTCCCTCTTTTATTCCCTGTGCTGTTTTTTCATTCTCTCTGCCACTTTCTTTAACTTCCTCCCTCCCTCCCAGGCTCTATGAGGGGAAGGAGCAGGCGGAGTTTGAGGAATCACTCAGGAGGCTCTTTGAGTCCATCAACAGCCTGATGCGGACTGACTACACCACCACTCTACTGCTCAGGGGTAAACACACTCAATCACCCTTTTCCTCCTCTTCCACCGCCCCATCTTTCTTCTCATCCTTTTATTAACCCACAGCACAAGACAGGGGCATCAGGAGCCAAATTCAGGCCAATCAGTCAGTCATCAGACACTTAGCACCTATAGGGCACTATAAAACTGATTTGCAATGATTTTTGTTTTCTTTGGTTTATTGAGTAGTATCTAATGAAGATTTAAGTAACAGCTGATGACAGTAGCTAGTCAATCTTTGACTAGCTAGTTTAACAGAGTGATTGGCTGATCACTGATCTGATCACCTATTGAAAATATGCATGACTTTGTATGAAAGGTTTTAAGGTTAATTTTGTGGTAGTTTGGGTTTGTCAGTTGGTCGAGAGACATGGATACTCAGATACAAAAAATCCGTTTCTCTGTTGTTCCCAGCCAATGCTAACGAAACATTTTGGCTAACAAGCTAACTTACCATGTTATGACACTGAAATACAGCCAAACATACCGGGCCATAGCATCTTCTTGACAATACATGGGTGAGTGATGTGGTTATCTCGATCATTCCAGGACTGTAGCAACTTAAACTACAGCAACAGTTGATGATGTACAGCTAGATAGGCGCCATGGGACTGTACAGCATCTGTACTTGTTGTCCAGGATAAACCCATTACCTCTCAATCTCTGACTACATCAGTATTCTGCTGTTTATGGTCTTCCTCTCTTTCTGCCACCACACACACAAAGGCATGTATACAGACAGAGAGGGAAACAGACAAGCTCAGAAAGACACACACACACTATGAAGAAATGATTGTCCCTCACTCTTTTGATGAGAACCTATTTGAGGCAAAGTCACCTCCTTTTCACAAACAACTTCCATAGGATTGCAAAACAATAACAGTAATTTAGAGGTGTGTGTGTGTGTGTGTTT
Organism: Hoplostethus atlanticus; assembly: GCA_034670405.1. Classification (NCBI taxonomy): domain Eukaryota; kingdom Metazoa; phylum Chordata; class Actinopteri; order Trachichthyiformes; family Trachichthyidae; genus Hoplostethus; species Hoplostethus atlanticus. Next base: position 608,638 of record JAXDDX010000150.1, on the reverse strand, counting down.
TAAGGTGGCTGCTCTGAAGTACCTGCCAACAGTCCTGCATGATGTTGAGAAAGTATTTGATGCCAAACTTCTCAGGTGAGCTTATCCATATCACATTTACACACACACACACACACACACACTGGCCCCTATCTCGGTCTCATCCAGGGACCCTGGTGGACAGGATATGCGTCAGCTTTCAACAAAGCTCAAGTTTCTCAGCATGCTTTGTTCAGTGACCCCCACCTTACTGGCTGAACTTCCCACCTTAGTTGAGTCTTACTTTCTCTACTGAGGAATAAAAATCTCATCAAAATGTACACACAACTGCACACACAACTGCACACACAAATACACACACACACAAACGGGTGTTGGGACCTTGTCTGCTCCTGAGTGAATTGGCAATTTCTCAGACCACCTCTAGACTACATTGGGAAACCATTAAACAAAGCCCATTTGAACCAGTTCTTAAACCCACTTCCTCCTCTCGTAGCTTGATTCTCAGCCTCATCCAGAGCAAAATGAGTTGGAATGGCTTATTTAACCTCTCCTTGACCCAGAATCTAACATACAATCTTCCGTTTAGCTTGTGTAATGACCACAGTGTGTGTACTGGACCAGTTGGCCGTTTGCAAACTTGAAAAGGGACATTTCAAGCACTCTATTTGTCCTCTACCAACCAATGATTCATTGTCTTGGGATGACCTTATTACTTTGTTGAAGGAAAATTGACGTTTTCTTGACTTGTCGCGTTCAATTTCAAACATCCTGCCTCTCATAATTTCTGTTGTCACCTTTCTGCAACCTGTATGTGTGTGTGCGTATGTGTGTTTATGGATCATCCACATCTGCCAATTCGGTCTCTAGAGTGGCTAGGTGTCAACACAATGTCACAAAGGTGCTGCCTGTAACACCTGCCCCCTGCAAGAACACACGCACACGCACACACACGCACACGCACACACACACACACACTCACTCTCCACCGGGTGTAGAAAGGTGATGAGGGGTAGAGTGTTTGAAATCGAGACACACTCTTTTTCTCTCTCACTCATTCCGGTTGCCTTCCCCCACACACACACACAAGCACTAGCACAAGCACATACACAAACGCCATAGCCATCTGAACTTGAACACAAGGTCCCCATTGCATTGCTGATCAGAGTTGCCCCAGGCACATTTTTCCAAAAGCAAGCCGTGTGAATTACAATTACTCTGCATGAGGTGGACATCAAAGCTATCTCATCTCCTTCAGTCGCATCAGTAGACTCTCTGTGTTCACCTGTAGTGTGATCCACAGGGCAGTACAAGCGTAGACATTGTCAGCTCTGCATGCATTTTGTTTGCTCTGTGTGTCCTCTGGTTGTCCATAGGGTATGGGCTGACATTTTGATGTTTTAATTAGATACCACTCAGATAATTAGTGGGCCCAACTAGTCTGCGGTGCGCCACCACACCACATCGTGTCCTCGTGCCAGCTTATGCACGTCAAAAGTCACGCAAATCATGTTGTTATTGTTCAGTCTGGCAGAGAGGTGGTGTATTTCATTATTTTTCACAATTAATGAAAGTGCTACTCGATTCTGTGTGGCTTAATGTTAGGGGGCTGAGAAAAAAAGAGAGAGAGACAGAGAAAGAGAAGCAGGGACAGTTTGCCACGCTCTGAGCATTCAATCTTTCATAGCGGCGTCAGGGCTTGTAACCAGCCCGTTTAATTATTCCCATATTGAATTTGGGGCGGAGGATGACTCAAACTTGTGTCTTCATTAAAGTGTGTTTAGGCTTTGGCCTCATTTGTTTTCATGAGGCATGCTCTGCTCTGCTCAGGTCTGCTCTGTGCTCTAATACAGCCATTGCTTTTAGCCTGTTTAGGGCCAACTATAGTTGGTGCATGTTCAATAACCTCATACATTATTCAGTATTATGTGGTTGAACTTTCTATCTTTTTATCCAACGTGGTAGAATGGAAATATAATAATTACACCTAGAAGATTTATTGGTAATATTGGGGAAAGGTGAAATAGAGTGCAATAATGTGTAGAAAATACTTTTTGATTATCTGTTTTGCTGAATTCATTTTCATAAAATTGTTGCTGCCACTGTGTAATGATCACATTGATACATTTCTTCCCACCCCTTCCTTCTTTCTCCCTATATCCTCATTTTTTCTCTCACTCTGCATTCCTTACTCTCTTCTTCATTCCTTCTCTTTTGTTCCTCCTCTTTCCCCTACTCACTCCGTTTCTCTCTCACCGCCCTCTCTTTCTCTCTCCAGTCAGTTGCTGCATGACTTCTATACCTGTATCCCTCCTGAGAAACTCCAGAAACAGAAGGTGGCCTCCATGACAGAAATTGTCAGCAGCCAACTCTTCCAGAGACAAGGTGTGTAAATTTCCCCAGTTCGAGGCCTGACCTTGTATGGTGTTTCAGACGATGAGTATCAAAGCCTCTGTGCTTTTTGCTCTAAGGGTACTATCTTTATCCCACTGGATAGAGTGTGATGGTAATACTGCTAGGGTAATGGTTCCATTCCTACTGGGGCCATTCATAATAAAAATGTATGCACTCATTGTACAGTAAGGCACTTTGGATAAAAGCATCAGCCAAATGGCAAATGGCTTTTTAAGCTTTATTTTTCCCCCTGTATTTTTGGGTGTTTTTATGACGCTGGCTATACTCTGTGTAAATGCATCATACCCAGCCACATCACAGTAAAGAATCTCTCGGCTATTATTGTTGTAACACACTAACAATTACACCCACACTGACATTACCATCAGTGCAAGGGACCTCAGTCAGCCATCATCCTATTACAATCAGCACAAGTGGCACCTGCTGAAGTACTAACTCCACTGACGGAGTAAAGGTCACATCCAGTCACTTTATCTCCTATAATTAAACAGTATTGAGGTTATAATAACATCAACATGAATAGATATTCATCTAAAGAGTTAGTCTATGTCTGAATGTCGTCTCTCTTTCTTGTAGTTGGTTTAGAGAAAATCCCTGCTGAGTGATGTTGACATTCAATGCCCACAGACTGAATATGCCCATGAACCTTATCTGAAAAATAGGGAAGAAAGTGAGTACGCCATTTGCGCCTCAGTGGCTGTTAGTAGTGAATATGGGGGAAGATAAGTGGTATCCAAATTAATGTCACAGGTGGTACCTGCTCTCTCCAAAAGGAGGAGAGGAAAAATCACCTCATGCTTGAGGCAGATTAGAGAGGGAAATGTTTTCAGATCGCTGCAGTCATCGATGTCTCACTTTACACACTATGCTGACTCTACATTCAAATGATTTTCAACACATTGGAATTAATAGCCTGGAAAACGTGGTTTTGACTGTATAATACCTTTTTAAGTGCACTACACATCAGTGATCAAGCATCCTCCACCAATCCCAATCCGCCCCCTACCTCCGTTCAACCCTATTATGGCTGTCTAATTAGCTTGTAGTGGGCTGATAAGTGGTGGTTTCCCCCTGCAGAGGGCCACACTGTGATAGATAGAGTGAGCTAATGCTGCTCTTGTGTGTAATGGGGACTCGATAAGGAGTTGCGTTAGCGGGTCTCCACAGTCCTGACTGAGGGATTGGCAGTGACTGTGAGTGAGTGCGGCAGACGGTGTTTGGTTTGAGACAGGAATCTGAATGAATGGTGTGGAGCTGGGATGCAGACGTGGTATATCTTTGCCACCCAGACAGATGCACATAAGTCACAGACAACAGTGTATGTGTACATGAATTAATTCTCATATATACATACACACACACACAAGCAGGCATTTGTTTCACAGTGACTGATGAGGGTGTATCGGGGTATGCGTGTACTTGTGCATGTGATTGCGTGTGCAGCGGTGCATACTTAAAGAGGGTGTGTATTGCCTTTTGCCATTGATGATTATTGATGTTGTTTTTTGCTCAGTGTAGTTGTGGGTCCACTCATCAGTCAGTTGCTGCCAGCCAGTCGGTAGCCAGTCCAGGGCTCGGTCCTGCTGTATTGATCCTGGCTCGGAAGATTGATTCCCCGGGGGCTGAGACGGCGGGCTCGCCCCAATGGCTAGCTGTCACCACACTCAGAGTCACACTCTGTCACCAGGAAAGGAGGGAGGGAAGAAAGAGATGAAAGGAACAGGAGAGGGAGGGGGAATGACAGGGAGAGAGATGGGGAGAAAAAGAGAGCAGGAGGGAGGGAAAAAGAGAGAGGGAATGAAGCCATGCCAAAACATTATATATCCTTTTTGGCAAAAAACTCATCAGTCAATATGTGAAAAACACAGATGACTCTAACCTCTAACTTTTTTGCAAGCAAAGGTCTTAAGGTGATTTGTAACTTCAATAGTAACATGTAAGGTGCTTTGCTTTCACGCCAACAATGATTTTAAGAGTGAGTACCATTTTTTGGAATGGTGGATGACAATTCAAATGCAACAGAGAAAGAGACAGCCCAAGAAGGAGGCAGCAGAGCGCCTAAGGGAAGGAGATGGGAACAAAGGGGAGGAAGACAAGGTGAGCAAGGGTGAGAAAGACAGAAATGATTAGCAAAGGGAGACAGAAAGAGGGGAAGGGAGGAAGGGGTGGAGGAGTAGAGGAATGGAGAAGCAGAGGGTGATGAGGGAGAAAGGGATGAAATAATGATTAGTAAAGGAGGGTCGGGGCGGAGGGGGAGTAGTAAGTAGAGGGGAGGGAAAGAGGAATGGGGAAAAAGCACAGGATGTTTGAGAAAGGGGGAACAAGGGATTTAAGACAAATACAGAGCAGAGAGAGAACCTGTGGTTGATGGTAGTGAGAGATAGAACAAAATAGCCTTGGGACAGCGGGAAAAAGAATTGTGAGAGAGAGGAAGAGAGATTGGCCTTGTTTTGTTATTAACCACTCCAGAGGTGATTCAATTTTAAGGCCCACTCAGGCTATCAGCTGACCTCTGTCTCGGCACGTCATTGGTCAGCGACCTCGGTGACGTCACATAGCCCTTCACCCCCAACCTCCCCTTTCTTTTCCCTCCTTCTTCTCTCCTCTGCCGTGGTGCTTATTTATTTATTTGTTCGTTTATATATCTGCCCGTTCCATCTCGATCCCTGCCTTGCCAAATGAGGGCTGACACTCAGTCTAATTGAGATGCATTTTAGCATTGGGATGCTAATCAGAGGCTTGTATGCCAGGGTGCCATTCGTTCAGGAGGCTGAAATATGCAGGAGAGCAAAATTATACATTTATAACGACTAATGGCCCCTGGTATCCTATCACTGCACTGCAATACATATTTAATAGCCCTACCTGTCTGTCTGACCAGGCTAGCCAAGCTCGCTCTCTAGGGACAAATGTCAAGCTACTGACAGCCTGGGCAGGATGATGGAAGGGGGATGATGGTGTGTGTGTGTGCCCGTGTGTGCGCGCGCGCGTGTATGGCTATGTGAGCCAGGAAAGAGCTTGCTTTTGTGCATGCATGTTGACAGAGAGTAAGAGGGCATCTGTAATCTGACAATTACAGACTATGATGTAATCATTTGTATTATTCCAAATTGATAATGTAATCTGTTTACTTTCAGTAACTTTTGGATTACGTTGTCACAAAAATCTACAGAATATAAAGTAAAAATGGGTAAATTATTCCAAATTCTAGACTGTAATTTAAAAAGTGTAATATCATCAAGCCCACAATCAAAATAATTTTACTGTTCAATCTTTCTGTGTAATCCAAAAAATAGTCAACTAAAATTTTGAAAGTAGTAATCTGATTAGTAATCTGATTACAGTTTGATTCTGTCATGGCTGTGATCATAACAGGATACCTGTAATACCTGTAGGGCTTTTGCTGTTAGGTTTAATCTGCATGTTTTACTTCTAACTCAGGTTTGGGCTCCCTTTGGCTTTCTTCCTCCTCTCAAGTCCTTTTCCTTTAAAATACTTTATAATGCTCATCTGAGGGAACAAATGTTCAAGGCAGGGAGAAAATTAATTTTCCACTTGTTGAACACAATCAGATGAGGAAAAAAGGCCTTTGTGTGCAGTGTGTTTACAAGCAACAGCTGAGTGAGATTTTTCTCTTGCGTGACAGAGAACGTAATGTGATGCACACCATGATATGCAGCGTTAGAGATTCATTTAGATCATTTTCTATGCATTGACCAACCTTTTATTTTGTGGCAGCCATGCCAAAATTGTGGCGGTGTGCCACAGATGAGCCATTGTGTGGGAAACACTGCATGACTCCAACCCTGTTTTGGTTGGAGACCAACATGTGTTTCTATCCATTTGCGTTGAGAATGCTTGTACAATTCTGGCCAAGATTATTGGAATCCTTGCATTTTATGCAGATAATATCTCTGATATCTTAAATTGGTAAATTCAAACAACTTTCAGTCTTCACACATCCATCTATCGATTTACAACAGCACATGATCAAACAATAAAAATGTAAAAAAAAAAAGTCTTTTATGGTTTCAAAATTGAAACCAAACTGTAGACGTGAGTGTTTGCATGGTCAGGTTGGTATGATTTGCTTGACTCTGTGAGAGAGTTATACAAGAGGATGTGTGTTTCTCTGTGTATAAGTACAGCATACTGTATGCTGGCATGTTTGGTTTGGTTTGGTTGGTGTGTGGTTGCATCTATGGGCAATGTTTGAAGGGATTGGATTTTCTTTCTCCTTCAAAAACATTCCTCTGATTTATTCAGCATACGTTCCTGGGATTAAGGGTCTTGGCATGCACATACTGTACACACACACACACACACACACACACACACACACACACACACACACGTATGCATCCCATCATATGGGTTAATCTGGTTTTGAGACAAAATTAAATTTACTAGGAGCATTAGGGCTCAATTTAGGCAAATTATTATGCTGTCAGGCAATCACTCTGACAGATTAAGAGCATCAATACTGATAAAGAAAAAAAAACAGGAGATGAGGGAGAGCAGAGGGAGAGCAGAGGGACAGAAGGATGAGTCTGTCATTTTGTTTGCCCACTCGTTTTCCAAAGCTGGTCAAAGGCCTTGATTCAATCCACTAACCCTCTCTGTCTTCACCCAGGCCTCCATTCTCCTCCTCCTCCATCTGTACAGTTGGAGAAAAGACTTCAGTCGTGTCTCCTGTCTTGTATTACACATAAAACAGAGGGAAACCCCATACATTTTACTGTAATACTTGTAAAATAAATTGTTATAGCAGTTTGTTATAGCTATCAATTTGTATAACATGACCCCAAAATGACCCATAAAGATATTCTATTCTGCTATAAATGGAGACTTTGATTGAAAAGGTATATCAGTCATAATAATCCATATAAACAGCAACAATCTTATTACTTAAATTGCTTGCATTTCACTGTAGCACATTATACAGTGTTGTTGTCATTGTTCACACACCCCTCTATATTTCCCGTGTGATTACTTAACAGATGCATGTCAGTGGGTGATGAATATAGATGAGTGATGTACTGTATGGTTATTCTTGTCAGGATTTAATCAGTGCTGAGTGATCTCGGCTGCCACCACGTTCTGTTCCAATCAACATTAGTGACAGGTGATTTAGGCCCAATTATGCTGAATGTGTTTTTTTTCCCACATCTGGCTTCTAAGAGCGCTAGCTGTGAAAAGATGTTATTACCAATGTCAAGCAGGACCTGGCTTTGAATCCAGAATTGATGTGGACTAAATCTGTATTCAAAGTGAGATTAGGCTGTTTTAATATCTTGTTTTAAAACTCTCTTTGAAACCAGATGGGAAAAACTGCAGTGTTCCTCTGCAGTGGAAACAGGGCCTAATGGTATAGGAGATGTGTTTTTAGGTTACCTTGAGGGTAAACAATTGTTTGCATGCATCATGTGGGAATTACTTTTATTATTATGTATGTCTCCCAGCCTTTTCCGAAGCAACTGGTTGAGCTGTAATTTCAAAGCTGTCAGCTTTACTGCCGCTGTGTGTGTGTGTGTGTGTGTGTGTGTGTGTGTGTGTGTGTGTGTGTGTGTGTGTGTGTGTGTGTGTGTGTGCGTGCGCCTGTGGTCTAGTAAGCCTCCATATGCCCATATGCTGAAGCCCTGGTTTAATCTTCATATATCTGGGCATATGAAGAGTTGAAGAGAAGAGTCATAGAAATGTGAATCATAAAAAAGGATGATCACAATGACTGCTGTGTCCCTTCAGGCTGTTGCACATAGCTCTGCTCTGTTCTGCTCCACTCCGTTCCCATGTGAACTATCTGTTTAGTCCTCTCCTCTCCTTTCCTCACCCACTGTGGCATGCTCAAATATATTACTTTATGCTGTGTTAAATTGCATTAGCTTATGTTACATCACATTAAGTTTGATGTCATGCCATGTAGTAACTGCAGTGAGATCACATTCACAAATACCCAGAGAAAACTGCCACACCAGTCTTAGAATTATGAATGTAAATTGGGCCCATGAAGAGTGTGTGTGTGTGTGTGTGTGTGTGTGTGTGTGTGTGTGTGTGTGTGTGTGTGTGTGTGTGTGTGTGTGTGTGTGTGTGTGTGTGTGTGTGTGTGTGTGTGTGTCCTGGGACTGACAGCAGAGGACTCATCCGCCTCAAATCATGTTTGACTGTTGTTCTGCATCCCTACCCAGTCTAAAATCTGCATCCCTAGTTACTATAGAGATATGGGCTGACAGTTCCAGAAGGTCAATTGGGGAGAGAGAGATTGAGAAAGACTCAAAGAAAGAGAGAGAGAGAGAGAAAATAGGCAGAATAGGGGTAGTTGTTGTCATTCAGTGTCTGCAGAGGCGGCAGTTTGGGACGCTGTGGATGAAAGGGTGCAAGATTGGAGGGATGGATGGGACTAATGGAGCAAAATGAATGGAGTTTAATCATTTGGGGAAATGTCTCACTCTCTCTCCGTCTCATTTATATTCTATTCCATCCTTTTGTCTGTGGGGTGATCTAGACAGAGACTGAATGCACACAAGGACAGTACAGGGCTACAGCAGTTAGCGGCCTCACCCATCAATTCACTTTGTATACATGCAAGCCTGGTTTAATAAAGCTAGATATGAGAGGAACTGAACTGAGCTAAACAGTTTGGTGCCTGCCTGCTTTCTACTTCAGGGCCGAACTGGGCCAAGGCTTCCTTTGTATTATGTCTCTCATTTGTGTGATTCTGTTTAAAGCTTAATGATCCCCATGGGGAAATTGGGTCATTACAGCAGCAGAAAATAACATATAGAAATAGAGCAAATACAGAGCACAATTCAATTAATAATTGCAACAAATGGACATTTTGAGGATAACACAACAGCTAAATGGATAAATACTTGCAGATTTGTGACACCTGTGTTAGGTATATCAACCAGAGGAAGAGCTTGAAAGTGGCTATATTCTTGAAAATAAATAAACATGGTGTCATTCAGTCCTTCTGGCCCATCTGATGGTGCAACTGAACTTCTGAAATGAATAGATAGGGAGAGAGATTGTTCAGTTTTTAGGACTTGGAATTAGAAAATACAGAGCAAGCAGACCAGAAGGAACCAAACACAGAATTCTACTTTATTTATTTATTATACTTTTTTCTGTACAGCTGCACTCAAACCGTGAACTGAATATAAAGTGGTTAATGGCCTGAAATCCCCCTGCTAACATTTGGATGCTTTGCATTGTAGGCTGGGTGCTGACATCAAACTATTTGGGCTTCCATCTTAATGTATATGATGTGTTGAACCCACATGATGTTCCATTACAGGACGAGGAGCAATGTGGTAAAGGAAAATGAATTCATGAATTGAGTGATTCAGGGAAAAACATGGTCTTCCGAGGGGATAACACAATAAAGTGAACTTTCCAGTGTGGTCACCGCATGGCCAGAGATTGACATAATTTCATCCTACAAAATTGCCACTGTAAATGATGCTTAGATATTTGCTTAACCAGAGCTGGCAGCTTCATGAGTTATTACTCCACTGTTAGAGGGCTCTGGGAATAAGACTGGCCAATGGCCATCAATCAAAGCAATGAGATATTTTACCACAAGGCATTGATCTACCATTGATCTACCTTGGTTGAATTGATCAAAAAGCTGTAGCAACTAATGCTGCCAAAAGACTAATTGATCAATCAATTTAATAGTCGTATGGAAGAGGGAGTGGGGAGGAAAGCATGGATGGAGGAGTGAGAGAGAAGAGCAATTAGTGGGTGGGTCATAGAGTGGATGACTAAGACAGGTGGAAAGAAAGGGAAAGATGGCAACAAGCAGCTGCAGTCTGAGAGATACACTGTTTGGCACATGGGGAATAAGACCAAGCAAAAGCTGTCTTTGAAAATGAAGGCTGGGTCTGAAAACTACATTCAAAGAATTAGCCTGCTGAACAGTATCTAGTACATTCAGAACATGATAAACATACCAATTCAGTCCAGACAAATGAACAAGTATCATCACATGTCAAGCATTGCATTATTTGTGATTGCACTTGATTGATTGTAAGACTTCTTTCTCAGGTTTTTTATTCTCATGCATGTATTCTACTTTTGAGAAAATGTCAAACAGTACACGTGTTGGTAACCATTGAGTCCTTTACTGCTATTATGGACACTGCTGCTAACAGTTCTTGGCTGTCATATCATCATCATCATACCTACTGTATAATCACAGTGATGAATCACCATCACTTGCTGGTGCACTGCATCATCTCTTACTTTTCATCTTACTGTGTAGTATTTTTCTGATGTGTACTCATTCACACATGCAACATTTGTTTGTACATTTTAAATATCCATTGGAAAAATATTTGCCCCTAAACCATTTTAAGCCAGCATACTGAAAAGTCCACAGATGTTTGAAACCACTGAGATAAACAGACTGAAAAAGAGACAGAGGTGTGGACAGACAGGCACTGAGAAGAATACAGACATCAGGGAAAAGGTAGAACTTTAAATTTCAGATGAGTGTTTGAAGACTTTGAAGAGGTTTAGTATAGGTAGGAGGGAAGAAGACAAATGAAGGACAGAAAGAGAGAGAGAGAAGGAGAGACACATATTGAAATAGAGAGATGAAAAAGCTGCTGAGAGAAACATTTAGCCATCAACAAGCAGGGAGACAATTTGCTTGGCTCCAGCCCCTCTCAACCCTGTAGATTTACTTGTCGCTGCGCCTCCAAACCTCCTGATTACCATATCTTTTACCCCTCCATCTTCCTGTGAGCGAGGGATGACAACCAGAGAGAGGGATGGAGGAGAGAGGGATGGGGAGAAAGAGGAAGAGACCTCTGATTTAGATGGCTCTTAGTAATTGAAAGGGCATCTTATTGCCATGTGCAAATGTTTATTGTGTTTGGCCGTCAAATGAAAAATGGAATGGCGCAGGGATGAGTTGGCTGCTGAGTCATCACTGCAGGTCTCCATACATTAACAATACAAACATTGCCGGCTGTCTGCTCTAAAACCCCTTTTACCCCGGGCATTAACATGCATCCTGGGTGATCGCACTGTAATCGGATAGCACAATATTGTATAATATCCAGGGGTAAATGCTCCCAAGATGCATTGAACATCCAAACCAGGAGGTGGTGGAGGTGGTCAGAGATGCATTTGGCCACATTAACAACATCAACAACTAAGTATAAATGCAATGCATCTCCATACTGCACATATAGTATATGAGCTACATAAACTTTTGCACCATGTAATCATGAAGCACATACAAAACAAACAGGTGGCCGGCAGCCTTGATAGTAACATACTTGGATTGTCAGGATAAGGTATTTACTTAAATATTATGAGAGGAAGTGACGTGTGTGACAATCTGCGTTTTAGCGAGGAAAGAAGAAATCGGATTGGATTTTAATATGTATATTGGAGACACATTTTAATACCAGGTGTGAATATAATCCAGCTCTATCAGATGTCACACAATCTGGAGCAAGAGGCATGTTACCTCACAGAGAATATTTTCAAATAAGCCTTGCAAGTAAATCATTGATTTACAAGGCAAAGTAGGAATGACAGCTGGTTTCTACCAATCAAAAAAACGGTAGAGTTGATTGGTCCCACCCTGGCACACCTGAGCCTCGTTTTGACTGGGACTGTGATTGGTGGAAATAATCACTTTTTGAAATGATTTCTGAGAAGTTAGAAATTTGAAAGGGGTAATACTGGAGGAGGTCTTTAATGCCAGGTTTAAAGGGGGGCTAACACACTTGGTAACACATACACACTCACACCCACACAAACAGCCAGACACAAACAGACTCCCACTTCTACAAATAGTAAAGCACCAACACAGAACTAAAAAAGACACACACACACGGTGGCTCGAATAATCAAAGCAAGAGATTACAACTAGAGTAAACAGACATTTCGGATTGAATATAAATGAGCACTTGAAGCCCTGTTGGTGTGCGTTCTGCATCTGTGCGCCTGTGCTTTTGTGTGCATGTGTGTATATCTGTGGCTTCAGTCACGTGTGTATGTGTGCACACGGCGAAGGCTATATTCGAAAATGTTCAACTGCATCCCATTGTCTGCCCTCAGCCCTTGACAGACAGTCTGTCAGTGCCTGTTGGCCAGGCTCTCTTCCATAGCATGGTGAAATTGATTTACTATGTTGTTGCACCATGGGCTATAACACATAACTTGCACCTGAGCCACATATGAATGCACATACATGCACACATAAACACATGCACACCCACCTGAGGATGAAGTAAACGGCGTCAGTAAGTCAAATCCTCCACCCACCAACACATTTAGCTTGAGTCAAAGTATGCCTTGACCTTGAAAACTGAAAATTGTTATTGTTTCATTATTCTTGGCTCCTACGCTATGACACTCTAACTATGAAAACAAAAAGCACATGAGGCATCATGGCATAAACCCGCTTGCCCACGCGGCACCTGGCCTACAATGTCTCTGTGCTGCCTGTGTTTGCTGCACTACCTCTTTTGGGTTTCACTTCTGCCCTGTTTTAACTGTGGGCACTACACTCCTAACCATTAGACCCTTTGAGTCAGAGTCATTTCCAATCTAACCATGGCACACTTGTACTCCTCTGTGTTTCTCATACATTAGGCTAGATAGTGGTAATTCTAAAATGCCTCTCCCATACTAAGCCACACTGGTTGAACAGTGTGGGGCTCCAAACCATTTTCTAATGAATGAGCTAACCAACCTTTCTAGCTTTTCTACTTTTGATAGAGGAACCTCATACACTGTCAAAGGCCACAGCAGCCGATGCAACAATCCAAACAATGAGAAATGGCTGAGGTCATTTGTCACCTCAATAGAAATAAAGAAGCAAGTTGCTTTTGGGTAATTTCTCCCGGGAAGTGAGTAATCTACAGATTTAATGATACACCCAGCTACCGGAATCCAGTTGGATCAATCCCAGGCTTGTATTGTTATAAAACACATTGTTTTCCCCAGCTGAAAGGGCAGAAGATGATGAATTTCTGCTTCGATGGATAAAACGGATTTAGCAGCGTGACTATTCAAATACAAACCTGTCAGCATCAAGAACACCATCAGTGGATAAACAGATAGCCTCGTAGTTGCGTGTTTTCTAGTTCTTTCTTAATGCTGATAGGTGGAGGGGAACATTTGCAAGAACAAAAATAGTAAATTAAACTTGGGTGATCTAAGACATCTGTTGAACATCATTCTTTTTCTCCCTGTCCCATTGTCTTTTATTATCTTCTGGTTTTCATACACTAGATATCTAGAACTTGGCATCAAGATGCTTTTTATTCCGGTCTTTCCACCAGCTCTCACTTATCACTCCTTCCTCCCGTTCTTGCTCTCCTCCCCTCACAATGCCTCCACCTGTGGAGGCCCCTCCTCCTCCTCTTTCTCCTCCTCCACAGTGTGTGATTGAGGGCATTCTGTAACTCATGCATTCCCTGTCTCTTCTCTCTCTCTCTCTCTCTCTCTCTCTCTCTCTCTCTCTCTCTCTGTGTGTGCGTGTGATGGAATGTGTTGTGATGAGGGTCTACTCAGCAGGCCTATAGCCATGTCTCAGTTAATAATGGAAGTAACGAGCGTCAGCCCAAATTATCTTTTAATGGGCTCTGTCTACCTGCGGCTAGAAAGAGAGGGATGAGGTAGAGGAGGAGAGGAGAGAGAAGAGGAGGCGAGGGCGGAAGAAGGGTTGTGGAAGGGCACGCAGAGAAGGAGGAAGGAGAGGAGCGGTAGGTGAGAGAGAATGAACAAAATAATTAATGAAAGACTTAATGGAACAAACTGAGTTAATACTGAATTAAAGAATATGTTTCTCATAATCTAAATATTTGTAACTTAGTAGTACATCATTAGTTATGACAGATAAAAGCTTAAATCTGATTCATAAGTAAATAATCACATTGCTATGCTAACATTAGCTAACGTTCTGGATCATGGATTCAATCCTGTTGATAGAGCCTTTGATTTGGACCTCCTTGGGTAATTTGCCCTCCAGCTCTGCTCATCTCTTGACTATATCAAATGATCATTTTAGTATTACGTTATTACATTTTTTGTCCAAAGACTGGTTTCATCTGCTTTGCTGTCTTTCCCACCCCGATTATCAAATAAATCATAAAACATTGCCGCCATGTAAATAAAGCAAATTGCTGCCACTGTATCATCATCTCTATCTTTCCTTCATCCTGATGGCAACAAATATCTTACTATACTATATAAATGTTTATAGAATATTGAATATTTGTTGCAGCAATCAGGGGCTGCAAACTATCTTTTAATGAGTATCAATTATTTCTGAACACATTCATGGGAGATTCATAAAGAATTAATAATCAATAAATAATTTATACATAATTTGTAAAAAATAAATAATGCAGGCCTGTATGTAGGTCTAACTATACATGTACTGTATTAGAGAGAGAGAGAGAGAGAGATTGTGTTGACTGTCTGGCTGACAGAGCAACAGACATGCAGGTGAACTGTAAATAGAGGCTTGATTGACAACACTCCATCATGCAGTGTGTGGTTAGCTTAGCTGCATTTCAGTGGTATCACTGTGTGTCATCATCGGTGTGTGTAAAACCTGTCTCTGTGGGTGGAGTGTAAGTTCAGCTTTTTGTAGCACTTCCAATGGCAGAATGACATTAAATGAGTTTAAATCTTATGATATTAATCTTGTGACTGTTTGTGTGTTTGGACTTAAACCTGTTGAACTGGGTTTCTTTAGTTGAGTATTTGCCTGAAGAATAAGGTCCATGTGTGTGTTCAAATCCAAGATCATGCTCTGCTGTTATATTTCCTGCACGTCACTGGGTGGACAGACTCTTCTTACATAGAATAAAGAATATCAACCTTATGTATATAATTGTACTGCTGTTGTATGTAAATCATGTAACTGAATTAATTCCTTACCATCTCTTCCATGAAACCAAAACCCAATAAATAGCTCCAAAATTAATGAATATCAATGATTACACCAGCCAGTCTTTCTCAGTTGCTGAGAAGTTTCTTTTTTGGAGGTGAGAAGTTATCCTGTCAGCTGGGACGGTGTGTGTTTTCTCTGTTTCTGCTTGTTAACCCTGTGATCTTTGGCTCTGTGTGTTTTCTTTCCCCTTGTCAGAGTGCCGTGATGTGCTGTTACCCATGATGCTGCGGGAGCTGAGCGGGGCGCTGGCCAGCATGGCTGACGGGCCTCATGATGAGAGGAGGAATAGCCTGGAGCTGCTCAACAACATCCTGGAGGTTCTCAGCAGGGACAGCGTGGTGAGACACCTTGCAGCCTATTGCAGGACACTCAGAGAGAGATGGGTTTCTCAGATAGATCATTTAAATTTGCTGGGGCACTGTCCGTGAACTGTCAGTCAACCACCAACCCCAGGTCACAATTACTCACTTAAAGGGGAAACTCCACCCTGTATTTTGTGGCCAAATGTAGATGCCGTCACGTCACGTGAGGGAGATATTTCCAGTGTAGTTGCAATGGAGTTTAATAGCAGAAAAGTTTTCAATGATCTAAAACATCAACATCAACATCTTGCCACCTACATGTATAACCCACAGCTGAGTTCACGCTCCTTCTCTGTGGGTTGTTGTAAGTCACTATGGGAAACATGGCAGAAGTAGGCAAGGCAGGCTGAGGGAAAGAAAAAAGTTAAATTACAACACTTCATCACAAAATAACTCTTAGAATGCGTTGTACATCACAGATTGATGTTATATAACAATAGAGTATCTGAGGGTAGATTTTTCCTTGCCCAGGCAAGCTCAGCCAGGTAGACCCATGTAATATCATTCTTTGTCCTGAGTCATACATTTCAAGAAGCAATTCTGACAATGAGTTTATAACTGTTTATAACTGTTTAACTGTTTATAACTGTGTCAAAAAGCCTGGATACCAGTGGTGGCAGCAGATCCTCAAATTGAAATATCACTCAAAATAGTGGCCTCTGTCTATCTTTACTGATAGAGGAGGATAGTCAGAGATAGACAAATGACAGGGACACAGACAGACCACCTGTTGAGATGCACAACGACTGAGCAGTGTACACGGATGTGTAGCTAAATAACCAAGAAAATAACCACTGCTTACAGTAGAAATAGACCAATCCATAGAACTTCATGGAAGACTGGCCTATCAAACAGCATTAGGCTCAGAGGAGGCTATTCCCAATGTATGATATGAGGGTTGATTTTGGAGATGGTATTCTTCTGAGCTGAAATGACAGAATACCTATTGATTCTCGGCAAAATGTGAGGGGAAAACAAGAATTAACCAGCCCACCACTCCACTTGTTAAATTTGAAGAAATTTCCTTTATTTGTGAGCATCATAGGTAGCCTTTGAGCTATCCCTGACCTCCATGCTACCCCCCTAGAGCTTGTCTCCCAAAGAGTAGAGTACATAGCCTTAAGCTGTTTTGCTTTCAGTCATTCAGTCTTGCAAAGGAGGCAGTCCTTGACCAATTAGAATCTAATACTGCTGTGTGTTCCTCTGGTGAAACTAAATCCAGTTAGCTCATGGACTCAAAACCTTTAGGACATGCACGCACACACACACACACACACACACACACACACACACACACACACACACACACAGAGCACAAATACATCATCAATATCCAACCAAGGCTTTTTAATTGCTCCTGCAATTTGTTGACAGCCTGCTGAGCCTTTGAAGTGAAGGTATGGCTTTTTCTGCTTTATTTATTTGGATCGCACTAATGAAGCATGAACCAAGAGGGGAGGGCGAGAGAGAGAGAGAGAGAGAGAAATAATGAATGGAGTGAAGTGAATTTGATGAGGTGAATTTGCGTCAGTTAAATACAAAGCGAGAGAAAGCGGAGGTTGGTGTTGAGGGAACATGACAGGTACAGATACACTCAGGTACACAGAACAGAAACAAGCATGGACACACTCACAGGTTTTCTATCAACACTACAGCCTTGTATAGGCCTTATATATCAGACTCCATGTCAACCTAACTCCATATTAACTCTATCAAAGTGAGTACTGGCTAAAAACTCCTAATTTTCTTAAAGGTCTGACGTTAGAGGTCCACAACTCAAACTGGTTTCTTACAAGTGTAGTAATATAAGTACATACACACAGATAGACACACACACACAGATGCACTGAAGTGAAAGCACACACACACACACACACAACCACGTGACTGCAATGTATTGAGACACAAACATGCTCACACACTCGTCTGTTTTATTTAGTGTCCTATGTTATTAGACATGGGGTATAAGTTAATATGAAGTCTGACCCCGACGAGTCTACAAGGCTTTTGCTCTTTACATCGCACTGATTATTTTTAAAATCAGACACTGTTGTTTCCCTATGAAAAGCCCTTATGTTTATCTAGCCTTGGCTTATACACACACACACAAAAACACAAACAAATTGCTTGACTGAAACTATGAACAATTAGTTTTGAGACTGTCAGGGGAAGAAATTAACAAGAGCAGTAAAGGCCAGGGAAATGAAAGTCTGTTCATGGAGAGATGGCGGGAGGATGAAAAATGGCTGGGGAGAGAGTCAACAACTAAACAGAAGGAGGTGAATAAGATTATTTCTTACTCAGACGTGGATGGAGGGACTTTGTAAGAAAATGAGAGAGGGAGTTAGACGGATGGCGGTCTCTGGGAGGACAGGAGAAGTGGTGGGAGGGAGAGCGAGGAAAAGGAGGGAGAAGTAAGAACAGCAAAAGAGCAGAGGAGGAAGAGGTGGTGGGAGAAGGTATAGCCTGTGGTTGGTTAAGCTCCACAAGCTCCGTTTTCACTTTCCTCACTCCACTCTTTGCCTCCCTCCCTCCTTCCTTTCCTTTTTTTTTCCAACCACTGACTTTTTTTTTCTCCATCCCTCCATCTACCTCTCCATCTCTGTTGTTTTCTCTCCCCAAAGCCACCAAGGAAGTTGCCTTTGGGAATAGGAGGGTACCTGATGAAGTTGTCACACCCAGATGTCTCTTGAACTAGAAAGAGATGATGAATGAGGGAGAGAGAGGGAGAAAGGAGGGAAGAGGAGACGATAGACAGATGCTTATGTCTGTGGGAGAGGTTGTGTTGAATTTATGAGTGACTTTGGAGTGTGAGAGAGAGAGACAGAGAGAGAGAGAGAGAGACACACACACAGAGATAGAGACAGAGGGAGAGACTTGCCAGGTATCGCTGACTTTCTTTTAGCCCCAAATTTCCCCCAAAACAACATTTTCTGTAATTCTTTCTTTGTATCCTGTGGCCAGAAGATATGATAACCCATCTTGGCTGCAAAGAGTATAGGTTTCCGTTTGTGAACTGTTAAAGAAAAAGCGTTGTCTCTGGTCTCATATTCCTGCTCTGAGAAAGCTGTCTGACACACTCTTTCGAGGAGACCAAAATACCTACAGTGCGGCAAACTGATTTGGACGAATTTAGGATCAACAGCTGCGCCTCAACCCAACTGTGTGTGTTTGTGTGTATGGTGTGAGGGTGTCTGAAATGGAAATGACATGGGTGATGATACACACACACACACACAAACACACACACACACACTTCAAATCATCCACCATCATGTTGGGACACATGCATACACACACACACACACATACATACACGTGTATTTCCCACTTTGTACTGCTACCCCTCTTACCTGCTCCTGCTATTTTTGGATCTCTCCCTCTCATCCCCACCAATCAGGGCCAATGTGAGTAAGGTGAGTTAAGATGCACAGATGCTTGTTTAGTGAGTAACTACCTCCAGGCAATTCTGAGTCAGCCATTGACTGGCTTCAGCGTAGTGCCAGGTGTGTGTGTGTGTGTGTGTGTGTGTGTGTGTGTGTGTGTGTGTGTGTGTGTGTGTGTGTGCCGCGCACACATACTTGCCTGTGTGCATGGAGGCATGCCTCTATTTGTGTGTATACTTACATATGCATGCTTTTGAGACAGATTGTGGTCCTAACATTTTTTTAGTATGTGTACATTGTTATCCATTTTATCCTAACACAGGTCCTTAATCGTTTTTTCTTTTTAACAAATGATCTACATTTAAGCCCTTAAACAGTACTAAATACAGTTAGCATCAGGTAATGACAGGTAATGGTTTCTTTGCACTGTAAGTCCTCTCTTAGAGTAATACATAACAGGGTTAGTAGTACATTGTATCCTCTTTACCAAACAAATGTCCCTTAACAATTAATTTCCTGTTGTCCAGGGTTTTTGTTATGCTGTCCATTTATTGTTTCAGAACTTTCATTAGCTATGTTCAATTAGAAATAGATTGGGTTTATTTTGGTTTTTAAATTGGTCAATTCCAGGTAACATTAAAATATTAAAAAGGTCCAAGTACCCTCTAACTTGGAAACGGTAAAGGAGACTCAGGGCAGGTCGGAGCTGAAAGATAGACAGGGACATTTAAATATATCTAGTCCCCTTTGATTCCCTCAAGGCAGATGGAGGAAATTGTGGAAAATAAAACATAGAAATAGAAAGAAAAATCCACATCCACGTGTCAAAAGCCCTTGTAGTTGAAATGTCCATGTTGAGATGATTAACTAAATATTCTGGGGAGCTCATTTACTGAAAAGTGTGCAGATTCACTTTGAGATTCAGAAAACTTTATTTTTTTTCTCATTTCATTTGAATTGGTATCTATCCATCCAGTACCTGTGTGAAGTTTTTTGCTCTGCGTGCGTGTTTGTTTGGTTGTCTTCCCAGTGAGGAGGGGTCATGCGAGGGGGAAACGGGTACACAAACACAGAGAAAGCTCTGCCAATAATACACTTTAGTGGATGCTGCATGAATAGGACTGAGGTGGTCTGTGTGTTTTTCTGTTTGTACACCTGAGGAAATCTGAGTCTGTTTTTTTTTGTTCCCTCTTTCTTTCATTCTTTGCCTCTTTCTCTGTCATTCTCTCTCACTCTCTCTTCTATTGATATCTTCTCTCTCTCCCTCTCTTCCTCTCTGTCTGTCTCTCAGGGGGAAACGTTTCAACATGTCCAGGACATCGTAGTGTCTCTGCTCAGGATCATCAACAGGACAGTAATCACAATGGGTCGAGAGCACGCCCTCATCGTAAGTGGTGAACATTGACTAACTTTACACGTATACAAATAGATGGTGTATTGGTCAAGAACCTTGCTTTTGAAAGCATACCTGCCTATGCTAAACGAAGATCGAATCCTGACAGAACCTTCTCTCTGGTGTCCTTTTTTCACCATGTCTACTGAAAAATGCATGAGTAAGAAGGGACCGCCCTCTCATTCTATTTTATTCTATTCTGTTCTGTTCTGTTCCATTGTATCCTACTCTAATCTATCCTGTTCCACCACTGTCAGACAAAAATGTATTCTACAGCGCAAAGTATGCCAATAGCAGAGTGCGTTCTGTTTAAAATACACACTTTTATTGTACATCTCAATGTAACGGTTACAAACAGCTGCAACAACACAGCAAGAGGAGGAACAGTAAGAGAGGGAGATTGTGGGAGCTCACACACTTTTACAGGACAGCCTATAAAAATGAAGGGACAGGGCAGGTTGGATATGAATTGGTTAAATAGTAAATATGGTGTCATCCAGGAGGAAAATTGCAAATTCTAGTTGGTGGATTTTGTGAGCCAGTAGCAGTATAGAGTAGAAATAGCCCATTGTGAGACTAGTGGGTACATCCTAAACTCCTGTGCACTAAGCATTGTGCAAAACTGTGTGTGTGTGTGTGTGTGTGTGTGTGTGTGTGTGTTGTGCGCTGTGCGTGTGTTTGTGGGTATGTGTGTGTTTGCATGTGTGTACATATGTGTGCATGAGTGAAAATCCTTGATTGAGCTTAGATCAAAACACTGCCGTTTTGGGTGGTAATAAAAGAGAGGATCACT
Organism: Hoplostethus atlanticus; assembly: GCA_034670405.1. Lineage (NCBI taxonomy): Eukaryota > Metazoa > Chordata > Actinopteri > Trachichthyiformes > Trachichthyidae > Hoplostethus > Hoplostethus atlanticus. Next base: position 587,385 of record JAXDDX010000150.1, on the reverse strand, counting down.
CACTCTGTCAATCAAGCTTGACAGAATTTGTATTTGGCCGACATGGCCTGTCAGTCTTTGATGAGCTGCCTATCGAATCGTCTCTCCTTCAAATGCAAAGTTCTTAATATGTTCTTAATACATTCCTCATTGTGCTCCCCAAAGCCCTGATATCCATCCAGTGAGCTTTCTCATTGTTCCTCTAGAGCTCATCAGTCACTTTTCACTCATATCCTGTTAGCACTCCTGGTTGTCGCTACATTCAAATTCACGTTGTCAAGTCATCCAAAGACATTGAGATATTGAGATTGGATGTTGAATTCCTTGGATTTTCAAAATCATTCCACTTCCCCTGCTTAATGGTATTATTGTGGGAAGATACATTCTCCAGCTATAGGCATAAATCCATCTTTTCTCTCCATCCATCCATCCCTCCCTCCAGTCAGCCATCCATAGATGCTTCATCTCTCCATTATACAGTTGTTAAGGGCTGGAGGGCGTGGATGTGGTACATTAGCAGTTAACTTTTGAGGGAAAGTTTACCTCAAAAGTTAACTGCTAATGTCTGGCTACCACATCCACAGAAAACATGATCTCACTCCATCTCCCTCTCAGATGCATCTGGGAGGAAAGTCCAACATTTCCTTGGTCCTCCTTTTCTCTCTCTCCTCCCTTTCCTTCCTTTTCACTTGGTCTCCCAGTATAATTTTTCAGTGTCGAGGACAGAAGTGGCAGAAGAGGGATGGAAAAAAAGTGCCATTTACAGGCGTGCTGCTGGGAAAACTTGGCCGATCTGATAGGACATTGAACACTGAATGCTGCATGCCACTCCATGACCATGAGAGAAATGCTTTACTGTAGAAGGTTCCCAAAACATAGCCACCTCTATGCATTTGCTGGCCAGTGGAACCGTTATTTTCCCCTGCTTAGAGCCACCAGAAGCACTTCTTGCGGAGCTTCTTGACACGGGCCTTGGTGCTGGGGCGGGGGGAGGAGGAGGGGGCTGGTACGGGCTTAGTCATGGTGGGTGCAGGTACATCATATTCTCCCTCCAGGGTCTCCATTACTCCCTGGAAGCGTCCCTCCTGCTGTCGGAAATCATGCTCCACACTGGAGGGATAGATAGAAAGGGAAAGGCACAGGAAGAAGGGAGGAGGCAGAGGGAGCCAGATAGAGAGGTGAGAGTAGTGTCAAATCAAGTCAAATTTATTTATAAAGCACATTTTGCAAAAAAAACAATGAGATGTGGGGGTAGAGAAAGAGAGAGGAGGAACAAAGGGAGGGGAGGACAAGTGGAGATGTCGAGTAGGTAAAGAGAGATTAGAAAGACAGGGAATGGAAAAAAAAGGTGCAAGGGAGTTTTAGTGCCATTAAAATGCATTCACAAAATGCTGATAACTCTTTGTAGAGAGGTTGTACCTACTCATAATGCAGGTCTATATGGAGATGTAAAATCATGTTGTGTCTTTAACTTATGCACACCTCCAGCACACACACGCACACTTTAACACAGGCCTCGAATGAGCACTCATTTCACGTCCGTAGCATTCTTGTGCTTCATGCACCAATCACAGACTGGAGAGATGAGAGGAGTGGGAGGAGAATGAAAGGGAGAGAGAGAGAGAGAGAGAGAGAGAGAGTCCAGGAGGAGAGAAGAGGAGAGGGAGCCTTTTGCAAAGTGAAGGAGCTAAAAGGCAGAGCGAGAAGGAACTTTTTTTGCTCCTCTGATGTGTTCAAAGCAGACCCTCTTTGCTGCTCTCTCTCCCTTCGCTACGCCTCTCTCATTTTCTCCTCTCTCTCTCTCTCTCTCTGCCTCTCTGAAGTGTCCACCGCTGCAGGTCATAGTGTAGTAGAGTTTGAGTTTCTCTAGCCTTTGCTAACACTGTGTGTGTGTGTGTGTGTGTGTGTGAGTGTGAGTGAGTGTGAGAGAGAGAGAGAGTGTATGTGTGTGTGTTTTGTAGAATATAGGAGTTGAGTTGCATATAGGTCCCAGCATCTGAAGTTAATGAGGCACATGATGAGGCAAGGAGGAGGGACCATCACCCCCCAGCCCACCCAACCCCCAACATCCGAACACGCATACGTAAAGATATGTTCTCCACTGACATCCAACGTGTGCAACTTCCACAACAAGCCCACGGCTGAGTGAGGGTAAAAGGGAACATACAGGGACCTGGAGGGAGAGAGCAAAGGAAATGAGTCCCTTGTGGGAGATGGAGGGATGGGTAAATGAAAGAAAGGAAGGCTTTAATGGAAGAGGAGAGAGGTCACCGCAGAAGAAAGGAGGGGGAAAAAATGGAGAAGAAAGAGTGAAGAAAGAGGTAGGGTAAAGCACGGGAAGATGAACGCCACCAGGGACGGAGGGGGGAGGGCAGAAAGGTCTTGGCTCCCAAGGAAAGAGGACAGGGAGCGAGTGAAGAGAGAAGTAAAAGCTCCGGTTGACACAGAGGAAGGGAGAGATAGCGTCCATGAATAAATGATAAAGGAGAAGTACTACTACTATTCATACACACAGACAGACTTTTACACAATAAAGCCCTGCACCTGTCCTACATTTGCTTAATTTACACTGTGTCTGGTTTTAGAATGGAGGATTTAAACTGCTCCGTTCCTTGTCTTCCACCCACCCTAGTTTTCTCTCTATCACATCTCTATGTCTCTCTCTGTCTCTAGCTTTCTATCTCTGCCTCTCTCAATCCTCTACCTTTTCTCTCTCTACCCCTATCTACCTCTCTCTCGCTATTGTTCATGGGATTACGGCACAGTTGGGAAAGCTGCTACTCGTCATTCATTCCACAAGCTGTCATCTTCAGCTTGTGGAATGACACAAGAATGAATCACATCTTCATCTTCCTTGTGAGAACCAGTTTTAGACCTTTATAGAATTTTTTTGCAAAGTGATGTCATTTAGGACGGTTAGGACTTGAGTTTAAGGTTTAGGTTAGGATTAGGTTTGGGTTAGGGTAAAGGTTAAGGCTAGGTATGTAGGGAAAAGGGTTAAGAGTAGTGTTAGGGAATGAATGTAGTCAGTGAAGGCCCTTACAAGTTTAGTAAGTACGTGTGTATGGCTGTATGCATAAAAATGTGTATTCATTCCTCTTAGTGTGTATGCTTAGGTGTGTGTGAGCGTGAGAGAAAGAATGCATTTGAGTGTGTATGCGTGTCTGCGTATGTCTCACTCTCTGTGTTCACGTACGGGTGTTTTTGCATTGGAAGGAAAAGAGAGGCACTGTCAAAAGTTGCTTTCCTCCTTGTCTCTCATCGTACAGATTAATTAGGATTGACAATGGCAAAACATCTCCAGGCGGCCAGCCCACATCAAAACCTCCTTTTTCAACGCTAATCATTAGGATGGATGTTGCCGTCCCACGCATTATTTATCGTGAACTCTTTCCCCATCGCCCATCCCTCCTTCCCTCCCTCCCTTCCCTCTCTCTACCCGGCATACCCACCGAGACTGTGATAAGGCCGTTACTGTACCGTCAAACAAATGGAGCTCTTTTAGAGTGTCTGATGGTCTGTGTGAGTGCACATGCATGGCTGTGTGTGTACATTTGTGTGATTTGATGTATGGGTGTTTGTGATTTACGATTGTTATAAAGATATGTTGCTGAGGACAGATAGGCAGCAGCCTTTGAAATTATGCATTATCAAGCTTCAAATAACACTTGTGGGTGTGTGCATTTAGCCTAATGTGTGTGTACACGTGTTTCAGTGTTATATAAATAGACCCCTTTTTTTGTTGGATTCATTTGTATGTGTGCATGCATCTTTGTGTATGTAGAGCAAGAAAGAGAAAGAAATATGGAACAGGAACGAAAATCCCTGAAACCGAGAAGAGCAAAAGAGGAAGTGAGGGATGATGTGAGAAGTGGCGAATCAGAAAAAAAGTCTGAAACTATCTAAATTTAAAGCCTTCAAAAGTATTAAAATGTCTTAAATGCAGAACACTGTTAATAGTACAACATGCAAACCATGTTTTTTTTTTCATTGTATCTGCTTTACTAAACGCAGTTGGTCTGTATGTCCTGTAATAATTAATTTCCTGTTGTCCTTTTTTATATACTACCCATTTATAGTTTCAGAACTTTTAATTAGCTTTGTTCAATTGGAGATAGATTGTTTTTTCCAGCTTTTTTGTTTCTTTATTTAGTTTTGTATTAAATTAAATTAAATTAAATTAAATTAAATTAAATTAAATTAAATTAAATTCCAAGTAGTATTAAAAAGATCTTTAAAAGTCTTAAATGTGGCTCTCTGAAACCTGCAGATACCCTGTGGATGTGTTGACTAAAGGTAGAGAAAAGGAAGGGAGAACAAAGGCGAGAGGTAATCGTACAGTAAGTCTAGAACCCTCTGAAAATCTGATTGAATAGATAGATAATTAGATAATACATTCCAATAAAGCTCCAGGATAACAAGTCCTTGCATGCATCCGAGCACATTTACATGCACACACTGAATTGTTGTATGCCTGCTCGTATGCATGTATACAATAAATTCTTAACATTTCCATTGTCCTGTGTGATTTACCGAAGCAGAGGAAATCTATTTCTGGCAACATTGTGTTTTCCTGCTGAAGTGAACAAAACCGGGAATGTGTGATGCTAGTTAGCCTTGCCTATTTCAACACTCCACAAAGTTACTGCAGAGGTCTCTGTAGAAGTTCATATTCCCTCTGTTCTATGTGGTATATGTGCATATCTGCTTGCATGTGTGTATGTATGAATGGCTGTTTGTTCCTTCCCCATGGTGTTCATTACCACTTATTGGGCTATAAGGACCCTGTTGTGTTAATTAAGATCAGGGAGGACGAGCGAAGGGGGGTGGAGGGATGCAGATAAACAGTGCAGGGGCCAAGAGACAGAGAGATGAAACGGAGGAGGGATGGAAATGAAAGATGCAGGAGAGATGGAGATGAGAGGTTGCTGGAAGCCGAGTGTGTTTGCGAGTTGGTAGTGGGTTAGGGGAGAATTGGAGAGATAAAGGCCCTGTAAAATTTGTCATTATCCCTCATGGCCTGCAAGTGAAATTTTTATACGATTGTAAACAAGCAGAATCTAGCTTCAAGTCTAGCTTTGGTCTGGTAACTACACACACTAAATGTTGTGTACTAAAAGTAGATTATTCCCACTTCCAACAAATAAATATGTATTTGCTGCTGGAGCTCCCCTTGAAGCCACATGTGAAAACCCACATTTTCTCCTCATGCAAACGGGGCAAAAAGAAAAGATAGGAGGAGGTGGGGTACAAGTGATTACAGCTTTGACAATGGACAGATGGAGCGAGGGAAGGATGAATGGAGGAAAGGAGCGTCATTGAAAGTTAGAGAAATAATAGAAAGAGACATGGGGCAACCATGGGATGAAAAGATGAGAATGAGAGAGGCTGGGTGGATTTGATGGGATGCTTACGGTATGTGGTGTCAGATTGTGAGGCTGTTGCTGAGGATCTAAGAATGCAATTACTTATTTAGGTCACACACACACACAAGGGGCGGATGGAACAGGAAATACAGCTCATTTCGGTGCTGAATTAATTTGTTTGTGGGCACAGAACATTCTTTTATGTGTAAATAAGTTTCTTGGAGATGGTATTCTGTTTTAGATTTGTAGAATATGTATTAATTTGGATATGGATGAGTGGGATGACTTTTAATCCCTGGATTTGATATTGATATGACAATCATGATATATGAATAAAACAATTATAAGAGACAGTGGGGATCCAGGCAGAAAGAGAGGAAGGGTTAAAAAACTTAGTTAAAAGCTATGCAGGAGAAAGAAGGATGTAGTAAATAAATTGATAGGAGCTAGAAAAGCAAAGAACAACATCGAGAAAGGGAATGTTTTTGCATCTGCAAAAGGCATGCAATTTACTAAGCACATGAGCTAGGAGACATTTTGGGTTTATTATACTCCAGGTAGTGATGAGTCTTCAGTGGTGGGTTATGTAATGCAGTAAGCTCATTATCTTGATCAGGTTACCTGTAGATGATGCAGGCTGTCTTCTGGCAGGTGGGACAGTTGTTAATGTCCTGACCAGTTCTGTACGAGCAGCGACTGCAAAAACAACAAGCGCAAAACAAAGCCAAATACTTTTTAATGTTTGTTTTAGCCTACGTTAGGTGCCAGACGTCCTCCCAAGAGTGAGTGAATTTTTTGGCTCAAATAAGGGATTCTGGATCCTGCCCCCTTTCAGTCTGCTGTGACAATGAATAGTGGCGTAAAATAATTTCCATTAACTATGTCCAGCGCTAATATTGACTATTTTGATGGGTTCCTCTATTAGGCATTTCTTTACTTGTGGATTCTGATGGGTTTGGATGCTGCAATGACAAAAAAATATTGCGAGACATATTTAGCTTAGCAGTCCAGCATTTGTCCCTTTGTAACGTGGATAACACAACATCCGCACCGTGGTTGTTAGCAAAATATTTTTGGAAAATTCAGTAATGTATTTCACCCATTTTAAAAAAAAGAACGATGGGCAAATGGGATCCAAAAATCCCATTCATTTTTGCAGTAGGTAGAAAAAAAATATCCGGATAGAATCTGAAAGGCCCGAAATGAGGATAACACTTGAGAGGACTATTTGACCCTGGTCTAGTCAGTAGCAAAATATGATATGACACGCATTACTATAAACACAGATTTCATTGAAAATGACCACAAGATCCCCATTATACAGGTGGATATGTTACAAAAAACACTTAAGGAGTGCATTACAAAAATATTGTAAGGGAAAAAGGTAGAGAGAGAAAATGCAGCTTGTTGGAGCATAAAGCAAGATAAAAAATCTGACAATCTCAAGGCTCTCAATCTGCTAGCTGCTATGTAATTAAATAGATTTATTTTGCCAAGATATTTTGGCTGCCCCTCTTCTGAACTGCGTGCTGATGAGGGCCTAGCTGATTTATATTGATAACATTTTAATTACATGGAGAGAGATTGTGCGACTGTCCCCTACCAGTTTTTATCAAAGGCAACAACAACAAGAGAAGACAAGTATTCACTTCAGGAGAGAGAAACAGGGAGCCAAGCACAGCGTCACCCTTTTAGCCCAGCCAACACTTCACAGCGACCCACTTAAGTACTTTCATGGCACAGCATCAGATACATGCAGTCCCTCGCTCTCTCTCTGTCTCTCTTTGTCCGTCTCTCCTCTCTCTCTCTCTCTCTCTCTCTCTCTCTCTGTTTCCCTGTCTCTCTGTTTCCCTGTCTCACTCGTTTCTTCCTCTCTCTTAGTCTCTTGCTCTGTCTCTTACTCACAGACATGCTTAAGCACAAGACATAAGCATCCTCAAACCTAAAAACAGAGAAGAATGAGAATTCATAATTTTACACGCGCACACACACAAACACACCATGTGAATCCTGAGCATAGGGTCCTTGCTGCGCTGCTGAAACATTAATTGCATATCCTCAATGATAATCTAATAGGAATTAGTCTAGTATTTGAGAGATCTGTCAACCCTGGACAGAGAGAGGGAGGAATGGGGCGGGGGCATGTAGAGAAAGGGCATGTTTAGATGTAGAGATGTACGTGTAGAGAAGAGGTGAGCGGGATGGAGTGTGTTTTTTGGTAGTTTAGGACAGAAAGAAGAAAGACAGATTGGGGTGAGAGGGGGTGGAGCAGAGGAAAGGTGATGCATGAGGAAAAAATAACAATATATAAATTTGGGGAGAAAAACCAGAGACAGTAGAGGTGAAAGGGTGATGAGGAGGTGAAGGATTGGGAGGAATGAGAGCGATTGACAGGCAGATGAACCGAAAGAGATAGAGAGGGGGGAAACAAAACAGAGTGACAGCAAACGGATGAGAGCAAGGGAGAGTGATGGACGGGAGATGGGAGAGGAGGGGCGATGTGGTGGGAGACGTGATTCATATCTGGAGGTGCAGAGAAAAAGAGAGGTACTGCAAGAGATGGTGGGAGAAGGTATTAATTATAAACAGAGGAAAGAGGGGAGCGAGGGATGAGGTGGAGAGAGGGATGAATAGCTAGAAGCGGAGTAATGGCTGTGGAGAAACGGGGGGATCGAAATGAAATGAGTAAGAAAGACCAATTGGGATGTATGAGGAAGAGAGGAACACGGTGTGGGGGCACAGAAGAAGAGGAATAAGAATAAAAGACTTGGGGGGGATATGTATGTTATGTATGATATGTATGTATGGGACTACAGACCCTATGGAGCATGTTGGATGAGAGGATAGGAGATGCAAGGAGCTGCTAGCATTAAATATGGCCTGGCAGGTTTCATATATCCCCACAGGATTGGGAACCCCCCCCCCCCCCCTCTCTCTCTCTCTCTCTCTCTCTCTCTCTCTCTCTCTCTCGCTCTCTCTCTCTCTCTCTCTCCAGCAATACTCTACAGGCCTGACATTTAAAATCTATTACCTAGAGTTGAAAGCTTGTCAGTGTATATTGCAGTAAACACTCAAATATACTCTCTTCACGCTCATGTGCATTCCCTTGAGTCTCTCTCTCTCTTTCTCTCTCTCTCTTCTTTAAATTAGTGCCTTTATCGCTCCTTATCGTTCTCTTTTTTTCTCTATGCCCCTATCTATCTTCATCTCTGTCTCTATCTGTCATGATCTCTTTCTCTCTTTATCTGTATTTTTCTCACTTAGGTGTCCATCCATTTCCACCCTTTCTCTTTCCCATCTTTCATCCCTCCTTTTCCTCTTACATTATTCCATCCCTCCAGCTCGCACTCTGTCTCCTAAGTCTCTCCCTGCCTCCCTCTCTCCTTCCTATGTTGCATCTCTCACCCTTCGCTGAGGGCCTTGCTCTTTTCCAGGTCTTGGATGACGTTGAGGAGCACTTTAATCTTCTCCTGGTTGGACAGCAGGTTCTCCTCCACATTCTGCAACCGCCCCTCCATCCTGCCTGGCACACCACCTGTACGTCCACCCAACAAACCCGCCGGTGCCCCGTTACATTGTGCACTGGAATGAGTCGTACAGGGTGGAGCCCGGCCATTGTCCAATGACACGCTCGACTGTTTTGTAGAGTCCTCCAGTTTGACTGGCTCTGAGGATGTTTGTTGGGATTGGTTTGGGCTTTGCTGGGTGTGTTTGGTTTGTGCTACGGGTGTGACTGGTTTGGAACGAGTGGGTTTAGGGGAGTTTTTCGGTGGGAGAGGCGGGGTGATGCTGGATTTTGAGTCGATGACTAGGACAGGTGATGGAGGTTTAGGCGTGACATCGAATGACAACTGTCGGTGATGGTGTGTGTGTTCATTAGTGTGTCGGTAAGTATGTTGGACTTTAGCTGAGGCAAGCTTGTGTTTGTCTGTAGAATACAACTCTGTCGCTTCTGCAGACGGGGTGTGTGTTTGTTGTGTGTGTGTGGTACCTGTGTTGTCTGTGTTCTCTGTCTGTGTGTCTGTTGTTTGTGTGGCTGAGTCCTTGTAGTGAGTAAAGTCTGCAGAATGGGGCCTTATGTGTTGCTTTGAATCTTTTGTTTTGCCGTGAGTGTGTGATGTGTGGTTTGAATGTGAACTGTGTGTTTTTGGTATGGTGTGTGGCGCTTGTGGTATCTGAGTGGTTTTGACAGCTGTGTGTGTCTTAGTGTAGGAGTTCAGGAGGGCGGAGTCTTTTCTTGACTGGTTGGGGGCCACAGACTGTTTCCGGGCAGGATTGGGTAAAGTTTGGCTGGCTGTTATCTGATTGGCTGCCCGCCTGCGGCAGGCACCTGTGCAAGGTGTCATCTGTGATTGCCTCCTCCCACATGTCCCACAGAGGCGGGGCGGGGAGGTCGTCATTATTCGACAGGGTCGAGGAGGGGTGGCGTGCACAGTCGTACAAACGCTCCCCGTCTTTAATGCCGAACGATGGGCCTCCCCTCGTACAGACTGGACCCTCCTCTCTCGGACCGCCTCTTTCCCCTCAGCGGCCTCACTACAAACTCCTCCTACCACCTCAGACGCTACCACACTGCCATTGGTATAGCGAGCTGTCCTTTTACCTCTTGTGTCCTTGGGATTGGGCCGTATAGTTTTGATCTGGCAGTAAACCCCGCTGCCTGACCCTTGTGACCCCATGTCGTCCTGAGTCAGGCTATTGATCTCGTTCTGAGACGTCTCTTTGGACACTGGCACACTGTTGCTGTCACTGGCAGTAACTCCCCCTGTCTCTGCCGTCATGGTCTTGTCTGTTGCTTTGGTGAGCTGACGTTGTGTCCTGGTGGGTTGGCTGCCATGTCGTTTGATGGAGGGGAGTGTCCGGAGTCCGGGAGAGGTCTGCACCCCCACACTGCACAATGGGCCCCATCGCCCTCCCGCCAGGGGCACCCCCAGTGCAGGCACCGGATTGGTGGGATCAGCCACCCTCCTGCCCATACTCCTTAGCAGCTTGGCTCAGCCCCCTGGGGAGCTGAAAGGGATGGGGGCACAGGGTGACATCAGCCAAACTCAGCAGGCTTATGTCCAATAGAAAAGATTTTTTCTTTTTCTTGTTTACCCAAGTGTGTGTGTGTGTGTGTGTGTGTGTGTGTGTGTGTGTGTGAGAGGCAGTATAGGTGAGTTTGTACGTGGTAGCTGGAGATGGAAAGTCAATAGCCAATAAAAGTAACCAATGGTTGCAGCTCTTTTGGTTCAGTGGCTATAATGTCCTTTCCGTAAAAGACCTTCTTCACTGTTTTAACTACTTCTGATTGGACATCAGTGTCAAGACTTTTCTTCGTTTCTGACCAATGGCCCGCAGATGATGAGCGTTGGATATATTCTCTGCCCATGTCTGGTTTCTTCTGGAGAGAGAGAGAGAGAAATAGAGAGAGAGAAAGAAAGAAGGAAAGTGGGAGACAGGGAATAAATGGTCAGATAGGCAAGTAGATGCAGACATTAGGCAGGCAAAGCCCCATATAAAAGCTTCAACCACGACTGAATGCACTCACTGACCAAATCAATAGAACTCTATCAACCTCTTATTACACCAGCAGGTAGGTGGGAGTTAGGAGGGCAAAACAATCTCATCTAGCAGTTTGCCTGGAAGGAATAGACAAGAATAGACGAGTCTTAATGGCAATAACATAAAGTTGCAGGTCTCACACAGACACAGTATGACAAATTTCAAGAGATTGTCATGTTCGTCTCCCACATTAGTATGTTAAATGATGATGCATCATGCCTTGATGTCTCTGATGGAAATAGTTAGGATGATCTAATCTAATGAGCTGAGCTCTGCCGCGTTGTTCCTGCCAATCTAACCCACATTTCTGTGCATTTCTATATGGGCTGCAACTTGATTTCTGGTCAGGCATGTCACCTCAATTACAAAGGTAACTTCAAAGGTAGTTATGTAGCTAGTTTTGTATCAGTTTGCTTGGTCAGGAATTTCTGGATTGCTTGACAAGGGGCAAAATTGGGCATTTGATCCAATGAAATCAGTTGAGAACTGACTTACTGACTGGCTAGAGTCCACAGAACAAGAGACACTGTAATGAGCTGATGAAAAGGGTACAAGGTAAATGGATTAGATTAGATGAACCTTGAATGATCCCTGTGGGGAAATTGGGCTGTTGCAGCAGCAAGTAGTAATAGGATACAGCAAAGAATTAAAAAAATATTTATGTTGCATTAAACTATTGCATGAACAAGTGGCAAGAATGTTTTGAAGCTAGACTTAAGCTTGAATTTAGGTTACTGTTGCACTGACTTTGCCTGACCGAGAAATACAAATTGTATACAATAGGCATTGTAGTACTGCAAATGCTGCACTTTGGAGGTAAATGAGGGACTAAGGTCTAGACACAAAATATCAGTTGGGCCATTAAGTGGGATAGTCCAAGACTTTGAATCTGCAGACTCAAATCTCAAATCTGTTTTTCACCCATTATTACAAAAATATTATCTTTTCATGAAATGTCTCTACGGTGCGTTTCAACATTTTAAACCAATTGGCTCAACATCAGCGCAGTTGCCAACTGTAAGGGTGGAGCACTCCAATATTTTGGAAACATGAAATATTGACTAGTTCACCTCCTAGTGTAAACCTCCATGAGATCAATGACAAAAGACAGAAAATTCTAATAACCACCCTGAGCTCTGTGCTAAAGGTTTCCAGCAGTCAGCTTTTGAAATCTGCCTGCTAGCAATGGCCCTGTAGCAATGGTGGTTTACTGTACATCAAACAGTATGTACTCACCATTGGCCAGGTTGTTTCAGTCTAATTCATACTAATGTGAAGATCCTAGGACAACTAATTGCACTAGTAGTTCATATGTATTCTAGCTCAATGTCATGTGCACATTTCCTCATACCAATGCTCTGTTTGACCTATATTGAGTGATTTTCAAGTCTGATGTGACATGCTGTTCTGGCAGCATGATCAAAAATGATATTTTAGCCTTTATGTCCTCATTTCTCTAACAGCAAGCATAATTAATATCATCAAATCTCTGGAATCTCTGTTTTCATTTAAAATCATTAAATATTAAAATTGAGAGAGGATGATGTGAACAAAGTTCATTATGCTGGTGGGCCTGCCGATGGGCGGGAGTTTCGAATTAGACAAGTTTAAAATGAGCAAACTTTCAGTCTGCAGTCCTATTATATCGGGGAAGAGAAAATGTCACTTCACAAAATACCGTAGAATCAATGCTCATGGCAAAGTTACTGGTAAACAATGTCAGTGCTTGAGAACTTCACTGACAGACAGTGCTTTAAAGTGTAAGACAGAGTGGATCAAAGGATGTCTGCTTCGATGACATATGGCTGCTATTTATATGAATATCTGCCACTGGGTTTGGCTCTGGGACTGTTACATTGCCTGGGAGCAAGTGGCTTGAGGGGTCACACATGATTGACAGCACAGACTGTTTATGCTGGGTTACCATGGTAATTGTGGCAACCATTGTCCTGGAGTGGACTGCTCAGGTCTTGACCTGGAGTTAGGTTTTGTGTGTGTGTGTGTGTGTGTGTGTGTATCTATTGTGTTTGTGTGAAATCTATTTGCGAGGCAAACGGGGTGGCATTGACAGGGTGGATGGGAAATGCACTGAGATGTTTTGTTTGTGAAAATAAATTGAAGATGATGATAATATTTTCTTGAGAGAGACAGAAAGAATGTGTGTACGCATTTGTGTGTGCGACAAAGAAAGCGAGGACTGCAGATGTGCGTGTGTATGTATGAGTGTGTGTTTGTGTCATCTAACCGTTTGCCTTGAGATTCAAAGTCAATTGAAGGTAATTTCACTGCAGGTCATTTCCAAGCATTTGTCTTTCCACAGACGCCAAAGGTGCCAAAGCACCTGCAACAACGCAAACTCTCCACTCTCTCTCTTTCTCTCTCTCTCACCTGTGTGTGTATGGGGGTGGGGTGGGGTGGGGTGGGGGTTCTGCAAGCCAGTGTCCTTTTAAAGTCTTGATCCTCACCTCGGACCCACAGCCTCTCGGGCAGAAAGACACACCATGTCCTCAGAAATCAGAAACCCTCCTCTCATCTGTCCCACCTTTCAGTGTTGCCTCTTTCCCCTTTCCATCTCTGTCATGTTGTCTTTGATTTGTTGTGTGCCTCTTTCTCTCTCTCTCTGTCTCCCCTCCCTCTGTCTCTATATTTAATCTTAGTCTCTCGCCCACATCACACCTCTGGCTGTGCAAAATGAATGAGGAGGAGAAGGGGAGGTAAAGGCTGGGGGATGAAGGGAGGAGAAGAAAGAGGAGAACAGGAGAGAGAGCGGCAAAGGGAAGTGTACAAATGTGTTAGAGGGATAAGTGGAGAGAACAGAGGGAGGAGAATGATCACGGACAAGATGAGAGAGGTGTGTGTGTGTGTGTGTGTGGTTGTGCGCGTGTGTGTCAGAGGAAGAGCTGTGAAGGCACATTTGCCTAAGTTGAAATCTCCAAAAGTGTCTGATAGAAAGATTTTGTGAAAGAATAAAGAGAGAGACATAAAAAGAGAGAGAGTGAGAGACCAGGGGAGCTGAGCATGTTGCCTGCCAGCAATCAATATACATTGCAAGTCTGCTTGAGCGTCTGTCACCACACACACACACACACACACCCTTTAAACTACAGGGAGTTTCTTGACAGGGTGCAGCTTTTTATGGAATCTGTTTTTACATGCTATGGGTTCAATTTACCAGTTGGCGGGTTTGAGATGCTCGAGAAGTGTCTGAAGTGCAGGGTATAGAATCCTGAGCAAGGCCTTGTACATGTGTGGCATTGTGTGTGTGTGTGTGTGTGTGAGAGAGTGTGAGTGTGCACCCACGCCTTTGCAGTGGTTACAGAACGCTGAATGCTCCAGCGAATCGAGTCCCCTGTCGCTTCAAGGTGAGCCTCATTTTTCAACTGCCGATTGACGGTGCTTGTGTGCGTTAGGGAGAGTGAGATTGGCTTTACTGCACTGTAATCAAACTGCTTCTCTCTCTCTTTTTCACTCTCTCGCCAACTCACAGTCAGAACAGAACAGGACGCAGCAGTTTATTGGCCCCTGGAGAGAGGGCACACAATGCATTTTGGGTAGTGTAGTCATAGACTAACGTTTTTCCTCTGTTGTCCCAGAGGCCCTGTGCACTTTCCTGTGTTCCAAGCAAAAACAAAAAAGCAAGCAGTAGACTTGGATGTTCTCTATTGTAGCTTAGGGTTGTTGAAATAATCAATTTTGTATTTGATTACTTTCTTTTACGATTTTCACCAGCTGCTGAAACTACAAACGTCAGTGTCATAACACTAAGTCACCATTTGTTGTTATTTATTTGCGCATTAAAAACTAAAGCTATGATAATGCCAGAGAAAACCATTTTGTGCCTGACTCTTTTTTTTTTTCCATGCTTGAATCACTTTTCCATGTTTCATTTGGTTTGTTTCTACTTGTTAATTAATACGGTATGTCTTCAGATGTCCAATTCTTGCATACTGCCTTGCAAATGTATGCATGCACTGTATAATTCATGTATATTTTGCTTTCCTTTCTGTAATTGGTCCTTAGTTTCATCCATTTTTTAAGGGTCATGATATGACATAAATCCCTTCACCTCAGACAGCAGAAAGCGGGCATTAACAAGCATCAAAACAACTAAGAAACCAGTTTAGCTGTTTCTGCAGTATGCTTAGCAGCGGCAAAGCCTAACCCACTTTGTTGTGTGTTTTAATTGAGTGCAACTGTATTTTTCAGGGACAATGCACTTTAATCAGCATTTCTGCCAATGAGCCACAAGCCATGAGGGCAAATGTTCACATCACAACAGCCAAATGCCTTAGCCAGCACAGCAAAATTCAGTTTAGGTTTTCATTGTGAAGTATTGTTTGAGGCAGATTGTGTGTTTTTCACTGATAGTATGAAGTGTCTCATCCAGCCAGCCAGTTCAGTTATTGGGAACCTTTGTTTTCTGGGCAACTTGCAGTATTGGAACTCGTAAGTTTATCGTTATCGAACTGCAGTTTCCCCCCTCACCGTGTAAAGTGTTTTGAGCATTGGGAATACTGCAAATTGAGTGGGCTAAGGCATGCGGTGTACTGTGTATTCATGATATTGTGGGTTTCACTGTAGATCTTAAACCAACAGAGCCCTAAAACAAAGTGATTTGTTGATTCTCAAACATGGTTCAGGAAAAATATGTGGGACTTAAGAAGGATCGGGACTTTGAGGTTTGGCTTCTTTTGACAGCTTCCCTGTAGCCCTGTAGCTTCAGGACTCATAGTTGAAGGTAGACAGAGACCCCCAAAGCCACACTGGTTCTACACTGATATAAATATCCGGTGAGCCAACAGCATCAATCCTTGCCCCTGGTCTCCCCTCGGTGTGCATATGTGTGTCCATCCATTTTGTTGTGTGCGAGTGTGTGTGCATATTCTGGATTAAAGATGCATAAGTCGGACAAGGAAAGAAAGTGTGTGTGTGTGTGGGGGGACGGGGGGAGGGTATTGATTCCTCATTAGACTTGTGGGGTTGACTAGCCTGCAGTAGTCAGCCTTTTCACTGCTACACAGGATGAAGTGCCTGAAAAGTAATATGCTTCATTCTAGTCAGTGGGTCCCCAAAGAAACCAAAAAAAATCTGTAGGGCTTTATGGATGGAGCTTGTTATTGAGACACATTCAGGTAGCTGTAACATGGAGTGGAGGAGGGTGAAATATAGACAAACAGTAGTGTAGTTGTGACAAATACGTTTTATCCACATTAATTCATTTGTTGGTAGCTGGCCAGGAAATGTGTGGTAGATGAATGGAAAGCAATATGAAGCTGAATGTTTATGAGATATTTAAAACCAAATATGTGCTAATCAAAGACAAATACGAGAAAACGGAGAAGTAGATCCTGTAAGCTAACCAGGGGAAAACAAGGGAAACATGTCCACACGCTCACACACACATGCACACACACACATACCTTAATACAGTGTGATATACTCTAGATTTCTTTCTCTGTTAGCCTTCTCCCCTCCTTCCATCCCTCTGTCATTACCTCCTTTCGATCGCTGATTTTTATATGTCCCCGTCCTCTGATTATTCTGTCTCTGTCCTCTCCTATCATCTCATCTCTCTCTTCTCTGCCATATCACTCATTCTGTGCCCACATCCCATCCAATCTCTCCATCATTAACCCCCAATCTATCTCTCTATCTCTCCATCGCTTTGCCCCGGCTGCCCTCTCCCTCTTCCCTCATCCATCTTTCTGCCCTTCTGACTTTCTAGCCCTTTTGTCTTTCTCCGTATCTCGTCGCTTTCTCATCACTCGTTCAATCTGTCTGGTTAGCGGATCGGTTATAGGTGTCACCGTCACACACACACAAGCATGCATGTATAAACACACACACACACACACACACACACACACACACACACACAAATAACATTCCCTTTCTCCTGCCCGTCTGTCCTCTATAACCTTTCTTTCTTCCTCTCTCCATCATCTGTCCATTTTCTAGAGAAAAGGGATGTGGTTAAAGTCAATGCGGTATAATGTCTTAACCTATTGATTAGGTCTTTAACTCTCTAACTCACATTATATCGCTCTAAATTACCTCATCCTCCCTCACTCTCCTGCGTCACTATGTTCTGTGTGTGTGTGTATCTCTGTATGTGGGTTGGTATATTTTGTTCATGTGTGTATCAGCAGACATGTTTCCATCCAACAGTAAAGTGAATTAACAGGCTTTCTGAACATGAAAAACCCACATCCATGAGAAAAATGGAAAGAATCTTTCAAGAGCTAATGTTGGCCATATATCATTATACATGGGAGAAACAGCACTATGACATTTTTGGGAGGTTGTGGTGGACAAATATCTTACTATTATTATTTCAGGATGTCATAAGCCATATTTGAACTGCTGTGTAATAAGACCGAGCCATTCGTCAGGCTATGCTAAGCCCTAGCCATTATTTATTTGACTTGTGTTGCCTATTTATCGCATAATTTCTTCATCGTCAAAAAATATTTCAGCTGCAAAGGTGTTTTTGTGA